>VZTG01004995.1:321673-333486 GCA_013397845.1 Melanocharis versteri | reverse complement strand
CGCTGCTGCTCTCGGCGGCTCCGGAGCCTGTCCCGCGGGTCAGCTTGCCCTACGGTGAGTGTCCGCTGACCTTCGGTGGGTGAGGGTCCGCCGGCGCCGGGGGCGGGAGTCAGCCCCCGCCGAGGGCTCCGGCTGGCGTCTCCCCCGGGGCGGCGGAGCGTCCCGCGTCCCCCCGGGCTCTCTGCGCCGCGTGGAAACGCCGTGTGACAGCCCCGCCAGCTCCCCAGGACACGGGGAACCCTCTGTCAGCAGGACATGGAGCAAGGGCTGCCAGGGCAGAGCCCCGGCGATGCCGCGGGGTGTAGGCACACGCACCCCTGTGTCCAGACCCGCACCGAGCGTGGCTGTGTCTGGGGCACCCAGGGGTACTTGTGCCTCCGCAAGCAGGGCAGTGGTGGCAGCCGTGTTCTGTACAAGATGGGGTGGGCTGAGCCGGCCGGGGGACTCTGCCCGTGGGCTCCCTCCCTGCTCAGTATGTCCCTGGGATGGGGACACGCCACAGCCCCTTACTGTGCGTTGCTCAGCTCCGGACAGCTCTGAGCCCCGCTGCAGCCGCTCGTCAGCTGCATGGCCCCACAGTGCTGGGGGCTGCGCTGGGCGTGGGCCAGGGAAGGACATCCGGGAGGGTGCTAGGCCAGGCAGAGCTGTAACGAGTGGGGGGCCTGGTTGCAGCCCCCTCCTGCCCTGCAGAGCCCCCCAGCAGCTGGCGCAGGGTGGGTGAGCAGTGGGGCACGCTGCTTGGGCTCGGCCCTGGCAGCTGTGCCGTGTGGGGGAGCCACCCACGGCTGTGCTGCCAGAAGGTGGCTGGATCCAGCTGCTGCCGGCCAGCAGAGCCCATCCCGTCCTGTGCTGAGTGGCCTGGGAGGGTGCCATGGTTTGGGCAGCTGCGAGCGCTCCCTGGCTCAGCATGCTGCAGCTCACTGCTGTAGATGTGGCCCCACCACATGCTCCCATGACCGCTGGCCACGGCTGTGGTGGCTCTAGCAGATGTGGGACCTGCTGAGCTGGACAGGAGGCTGGGACCCAGTGAGACAACCAGCTCGGCATCGTGCCATGCTGTGCTGTGCCACGCCGCCTGGCCCTGCCTGCACAGACTGGTTCTGCTCTGCGCTCCGCACTCCTGTAAGGCTCTGGGAGCTGTGGGGCTGCAGCCAGGAGCAGTGCCTGGGGATCCCGGCCTGGACCCCAGCGATGCGGGAGGAGCTGGGCGGGGAGCAAGGGCCGGTGGCCGGTGTGTGCCCGGTGGTGGCTCCCGTGGAGCGCGGCCACGTGGGGCTGCGGTTGGTGGGAGGGAGGAGCTGGGAGCTGCTCCCCTGGGAGCACTGGATGTGCCTGCAGCAGGTTTGTCTGGAAGAAGCAGGTCTTGTCCTGACAGGTCGCTGGCAGCCACACCAACAGCTAGCTCCCTGTGCCGGCACAGCTCTGCGAGGCGCAGGGGCCCCACTGCCCCTCCGCTGCCATGCCCACCGCGGGTGGCATCACCCCACCACTGGGATGCAGGACCCCTCACAGAGGGATGCCCTGGGGCATCGGCTTCCTCCTCTCTGCACCACTGTGGGAGAGCTGGGCTGGTGCTGGGGCCAGCTGAGCCCCCTGGAATGGGGGAGGTGCTGCCCCGTCTAGAGGCATCCGGGGTTTGTGGAGCGATGGGAGGTGAGAGCCGTGGGGTCCCACCCCACAGCACCACTGCCCCACACCTCCTGGGCCTGGCAGGAGCTCTGGGGTTATCCTGGTGGGACTCTGGGAGCAGGCAGGGGGTTGAGGGAGGTCAGGGAGTCCCCAGAGGGTCAGGGAGTTGGCAGCGTGAGTCAGTCCGACGTGTCCCGCTCACACAGCCAGGCCCATCTGATTCAGAGCGGCAGTAGGAGAGGAAGGGCTTCCGGGGCCAGGCCACCCACGCGGGACAGGACGGGACGGGACGGGATAGGATGGGACAGGATGGACGCTCCCTGACTCAGCATGGCCACTGGCCCGTGTCCAGCATGGGCTGAGCCCTGCGGGCCAGTGTGGACAGCACCAGACTGAGCCCCGCATCCAGCACCTGCAGCACCGGGCTGAGCCCTGTGTCTGGCAGAGGCTGAGCCCTGCGGGCTGGGGCAGGAAGATACCCCCAGCACTCATCTCCCCCTGCTGTGAGGTTGGGGTCCCTGTCGGCGTCGACTGGGCTGAGCCTCCCATGCTGCAGGGCTGAGCTCTAGGGCTGTGCGTGGCTGGGCTGCTGCCCCAGTGCTGGGCAGAGCTGTTGTGGCATCCTCAGGGCCAGGACATGGCTGTGCCTCGTGGGTGCCCTCGGCTGCACTTCACTGCAGTGTGTGGTGCCACGTGTATCTGGCAGTGTGGGCAGAGCTGGATCTGGCCCTGGCTGCTCCAGCATGGCCAAGGTGCTGGGCCAGGGGCCAGGAGCAGCCGTGGTGCAGGGTCCTGGGGGTCAGCTGGTGACCTGGGGGTCAGCAGCACGAGGCTGATGCCTGCCACTCTTGCCCCACAGACTCGGCCGAGAGAGTAGTGCGGCGCTTTGAGGCACCTGATGTGTCCAACTACACGGCCCTCCTGCTGAGCCCGGACGGTGGGACCCTCTACCTGGGGGCACGGGAACTGCTCCTCACCCTCAACACCAGCAACTTTCAGCCCAGCTCCCCAGTTTGTAGGGTGAGCCCAGGGATGGGCTGGGCTGCCTTTGGGGAGGGAGGGGGCACCCAACTAGCTGGAGTGCAGGGGATCCCCTCTGCACCATCATTTAGGGTCTGTGTGAGCCATCATGCATTCAGGAGCAACTGCCCCAGAGCAGGATGTTTGATGTGGGGAGGATGTGGTTGCTATTATCAAGCCCAAGGAGGGTGTGCATGGACCAGCCAGGCATGGGGGGGCTCCCAGTGACTGTCCGTTCTCCACAGCTGCTGTGGAGTGCAGATGAGGAGAAGAAGAGGCAGTGTGTGTTCAAAGGCAAGGACCCCCAGGTGAGCCCCATTGCCAGCAGGCATCGGGGGCTGTGGTGGGAGTGGGCAGTGCCCTGTGCAGGGTGGCTGTGGGTGAGACAGCTGAGCTCAGGGCTGAGTTGAGTCCTCTGGCCTCCACAGAGGGACTGTCACAACTACATCAAGCTGCTGCTGCAGCTGAACAGCACCCACCTGTACACCTGTGGGACCTGCGCCTTTAGCCCGGCCTGCGCCTACATCGTGAGTACAGGAGCAGGATGCCCTGCAGGTCCCCCCGTGCTGTCAGGGCCCTGCAGTGGGGTCCTGGGCACTGGGACAAGTGCTGCTGGCTCACAGCCTCATCCTGCTGCAGAATGTGCAGCACTTCAGCCTGGAGCGGGACGCGTCGGGGAAGGTGGTATTGGAGGACGGGAAGGGACGCTGCCCCTTTGACCCTGAGTACCGCTCCACAGCTGTCATGGTCGGTAAGGCACGACACCCTGGGACCCTCGCCCTTCCTCCTTGCGCTGCCTCGGGACCCTTGCCCTCCCTGTGCCACCCTGGAACCCTCACCCTCCCTGCAGTGCCCTGGGACCTTTGCCCTCCTCCCTGTGCCTCCCCCTCGCTGCATCTGCCCGGCCAAGCTGAGCCAAGGCCAGGCTATCACAGACCCCAGCAGGAAGCAGGGCCGTGCTGGTGGCGCGTGGCAGGTCCCAGCGGGAATGTCTTTGGCAGATGGCGAGCTCTACGCCGGGACCGTCAGCAACTTCCAGGGCAATGAGCCGACCATCTCCCGCAGCCAGGAGAGCCGCATCGCCCTCAAGACCGAGAACTCCCTCAACTGGCTGCAAGGTGAGTGCCAGGGCTGGCAAGGCTGGTCAGGGTCCCTCTCCCCGACAGTGTGGGAGGCAAGGGGTGGGCCAGGGGTGCTGAGGGTCCTTGTGTCCCCAGACCCAGCATTCGTGGGCTCAGCCTACCTACGGGAGAGCCTCCCTGCCGGCAACCCTGAGGGCGACGACGATAAGGTCTACTTCTTCTTCAGTGAGACCGGGAAGGAGTTTGACTATTTTGAGAACACCATCGTCTCCCGCATCGCACGTGTATGCAAGGTGGGCATAAGGCAGCAGGGGTGTGTCGGGGCTGTGCCTGGAGTGTGACTCACTGCTGGGGTGGGGGGGATGTGGGACCATCGTGCATATCTCCAGCCCTTGGTGCCTGGGCCCCTGCTCCCTTCACTCAGCCCGTGGGGTTCCCTGTGGCCGCGGCCATGGCAGCGCACCCTGACCCGCTGTGCCGTGCAGGGGGACCAGGGTGGGGAGCGCGTGCTGCAGCGGCGCTGGACGACCTTCCTGAAGGCACAGCTGCTCTGCTCACACCCGGAGGATGGGTTCCCCTTCAACGTGCTGCAGGACATCTTTGTGCTCACCCCGGGCGAGCTGCGCTGGAGGGAGACACTCTTCTACGGTGTCTTCACCTCGCAGTGGTGAGTGGTGGGGACCCAGGGCAGCACAGGGGGCTCGGCAGAGCCGGGGCCTGATTTTTCCTCATCTTGCGGGCTCTGCCTCTCCCCACCAGGAACAAGGGTGGGCTGGGCAGCTCGGCCGTCTGCGCTTTCCCCATGCGCAGCGTGCAGCGTGCCTTCGGCGGGCTCTACAAGGAGGTGAACCGCGAAACGCAGCAGTGGTACACGGACACCGGCCCCGTGCCAGAGCCCCGGCCAGGCATGGTAGGTGGCCCCTTGGCACCTGCCCGAGCACGGGACGCAGCACTGCCCCTGTTGCTCTCCTGGTCCCGGTGGCTGCCACAGCGCGGTACCCACCCACTTCCCCAGGCCCTCCTGAGCCCCTTCCTTTCCCCGCAGTGCATCACCAGCCGCACACGGCACCTGAAGATCAATTCATCGCTGCAGATGCCAGATCGGGTGCTGAACTTTATCAAGGACCACTTCCTCATGGACAGCCCCGTGCGCAGCCAGCCACTGCTGCTGCAGAGCCACCGGCGCTACCAGCAGATCAGCGTGCACCGTGCGCAGGGCCTGCACGGCACCTACGACGTCCTCTTCCTGGGCACGGGTGGGTGCAGGCGGACTCTGGCGGGGCAGGGAGTGTGCCACACACCCCGGCCCTGTTCAGCACAGCCCCTCTGTTTGCAGATGACGGGCGGCTGCACAAGGCTGTGCGGGTGAACCACGGTGTGCACATCATTGAGGAGATCCGCCTCTTCCCTGCCGGGCAGCCCGTTCTCCAGCTGCTGCTGGACCAGGACCAGGCAGGAGCCAGGGCAAGGGGGGACACTGGGGGCTCAGCCTGCTTGGGCCAGGCCCTGTTTGTGGGCTGGGGGACAGAGACCTGGGAAGGCAGGGGTGTGCAGGAGCCCACCCCGCTGACCCCAGCGTGTCCCCTCCCACAGGGCCTTGTCTACGCAGCCACCTACACAGCAGTGGCCCAGGTGCCCTTTGCCAACTGCAGCCTGTACCGCAGCTGTGGGGAGTGTGTGCTGGCACGGGACCCCTTCTGCGCCTGGAGCTGGGGTGCCTGCCGCAGGGTCACCCCACATCCCCCGGCACACCCACAGTAAGTGCTGCACCCTCTTCCATCCCCCTGCACCCCACGGCACCCCACTGCCCTGCCCTCACTCTGTTCCCAGGCTCTGGGCACAGGACATCGAGGACGCTGACACGGAGCGGCTCTGCCAGCTGGCCAACGCCTCCCAGCCCCGTCCCCGCATCCTCCTGTCTTCAGGTGAGCTCCCGCTGGTGCTACTGTGTGAGTACGTGTCCTGGGGTCCCCCACACATCCCAGACTCCTGCTGCACCACACTCCCATCAAGCCCCTGCCCACAGCTGGGGTCCCCTCCCTGATGTTCCCATGGGTTCTCTCTGCAGCCTCAGGTGCCCCGTGCCAGCAGATCCAGCTGCCTCCCAATGCAGTGCAGCCGCTGCCGTGCCAGCTGCTCTCCAACCTGGCCTCACGGCGCTGGCTGCACAACGGAGTGCCTGTCAATGCCTCCTACCTGGTGTTGCCCGACGGGGCCCTCATTCTGGTGGGCAGCCCAGAGCGTTCAGGCACCTATGAGTGCTGGTCACTGGAGGAGGGATTCCGCAAGCTGATGGCCAGCTACTGCGTGGGTGTGCAAGAGCCAGCCCTTGGACCATCAAACCCTGGCAGGAAGGTGGCTGCTGGCCATGACACCCTGGAGACGGTCAGCACATCCCGGAGCACCTCAGCGGTGGGCAGTGCTGCAGCACGGCTGGACGGCAAGACCTACTGGACTGAGTTCCTGGTGATGTGTGTGCTCTTTGCTGCCGCTGTCCTCGTGCTGGCCCTCTTTGTCCTGCACCGGCACCGTGATGGCATGAAGGCCTTGCTGGAGCCCGGTGACCCTAGCAGGCACCAGAAGCCGCCCCGCAAGCCAGTGGAGAGCCTGCCCCTGAATGGCAGCAGCCTGCCCAGCACGGCTCCTGAGCACAAGGGCTACCAGGCCCTGCAGGACAACTACATCATCAGTACCCCTCTGCATGAGCCCCCAGGACCCCCACGCACCTTCTCTGAGTCGGAGAAGAGGCCTCTCCATGTCCGGGACAGCTTCGTGGAGGTGTCTCCCGCCTGCCAAAGACCACGAGTGCGCCTGGGCTCCGAGATCCAGGACTCGGTGGTGTGACGAGGCTGAGAGCCAAGCCCTCCCCCACGACCACCTCTGCTCTGCTGAGCCTCGCCGGACCATGCGCCGCAGCCAGCATCCGTGTTGTCTGTGTGTGCATGCCCAGAGCCTGGCACCCCCACTCTGCGGCAGCACCCACCAGCCAGTGGGATCTAGACCCTCGCGGGCTCCCTGGGCATCACCTTGGTACTTGTGGCTGTGAGGGGTGCCACGTGCCTTCCAGGGATCTGCAGGACGGTTCCAGCCCAGTGTCCCTGCTGCAGGGATAGACACGGTTCCTCGCTCAGGCTGCTGGTGCGGCCCTGGCTCTGCTGGGCCCAGACCCGCTCTATGCAGAGGGCAGGAGGGGGCAGCCGCAGACCCCTCGTGCCCCAACTCACTGTGACGTCCCGCTGTGGGACCCAGGGCCACGCGTGCGGCTGGGCAGTGCTAGCCCCGCGGCATGTGCTGTGTGTCTGTGCTTGGTTCGTTTTTGATATGTGGAAAATGTGAATTGTGTCCGGGAAAGGGGAGTTGGGAGCAGCTTCCCCTGCGCTGGGTGGGCAGGGACACCCCCACAGCCCCAAGTGCGTGTGCAGAAATGTCTGTTCTTTTTATATAAAGTCCTTCAGACACGTGTGTGTTCAGCAGGGCTGAGTGCCTTCCTAGGCCAGAAGTCCCAGTAGGTCCCATGGTGAGGAGCTGTCAGAGGAAGATCTGCCCATGGCTTCAGAGGGGGCCAGAGGACTGTGCTGGCCATCAGATCTGTGGAGTCCCCTCCTCATGTGCTTGGCTGAGCATTGGGCCAGGGCACGCGGGGCCCTGCAGGGACAGTGGCTGTGTGCCTGTGGAGGGACGCTGCCCAGGGCTATGCCGACGGTCCCTGTGCCCTATTGGCACGCTGTCACTCGGGCTGTCCTGGGGCCATGCCTGGAGGCCCGTGCTGTGGCAGTGTGGTGCAGGCAGAGCAGGGAGTCCCTGTGGTGGGGGAGCACCGAGTGATGGGGTGGTGCCATCCTGGCACCATGAGAAACAAAAGGAAGAGGTGACCAGGAGCAAGAAAATTTGGTGCCCTCAGCTGGGAGGGGGGCAGCCCCCAGCAGGAGAGAGGCTGTGACAGCCCCCTTCCCAGGACCATAGTGTTGTGCTGCGTGTGGGACCCACTGCCCACCCAGGGAGCACCAGGTCCTTGTCCCCATCCCACCTTGCTGTGGGCAGACGCTGGACACTTTGCCAGCAGGACCTGACTCCGTGGTGGCTGAGGGCGAGGCCTGGGATTGCAGCACAGTGCTGCTTTTGAGCCCCCACACAACTGGGAAGCACCGGCAGTGCCAGGACTGGGCTGGGGGAAGTGGTGAGCTGCACACAGAGCTGGCGTGTCCAGGCAGGATTCCCCCGAGGGACCAGCACTGCCTTGCTCCCAGCTGGACCCATGCACTGAACTTCCTGCACAGCCTGTTCTGGGACTTCAAAAAAGCCACTGGAGGCGTTGGCTGGTGAACTGCCAGCAGACACAGCCCTGGGGCTGCAGGGGCACAGGCCTCGGCGGGCAGATACTGTCAGCACCGTGGGGCAGCGATCTGGAAGGGCTGGCAGCACCAGGAGCAGGAGCCACTGTGTGAGAAACAGCCATGCCAGAGCCCTGAGAGCCGTCAGCTGCTTTGCCCCGGCATGGGGGCTCTGCGGGGCCAGCCGGACCCCAGGCCCCACACCAGTCCTGGCAGGGCTGCTGGCTGCAGGCCAGGGCAGAGACGATGCCTGAACAAGGACAAAGGATCCTGGTGCTGCCCGCAGTGATGGGACCACTCGCCTGCCCAGGATTCCCCTTGGTGCCTCTGGCCTGAGCATTGAGCTCTTTGTGCAGCCCAGAAGGATCCCAGTGTGGAGGAGGGAGGGAAGGAGGTGGCCCATGGGAAGAGCTGTCGTGGAGCAGGACATGGAACCCATCCCCTGGAGTGGCGGCTGGCGCGCAAGCAGAGAGGCCTGGCAGGAGCCCATGTCCCCAACACCCTCGTGGCACCCGTCCCGCAGCCGGACAAAGGCAGCAAAGAGCAAGCATGAAACCGGAGCCCTTTAATTGTGTCCTCACAGGGACTGGGGGAGGAAGAGGCCAGGGCGGCAGAGCAGCTGCTGCACTGGAGCCAGAAGAGGGGCAAAGAGAGAAAGGGAGGAGGAGGAGGAGAGCAGGCTCTGAGCACAGCTGTGGGTGGACAGCTCTGCTGTGGGGTGGCACCTGTACAGTGACACTTGGGTGACTGCTCAGAGAAAGCGGGCCCTTTTGGGTTATTGCTCACAAAAACCAAAATGATCCACATTTTGGTTATTGCTCAGAGGATCCACATTCAGGTTATTGCTCAGAGAAATGGATCCATGTGGCTGCAGGGAGGCTCCCAGAAATACAGGAGAGGCAGGAAGAGGCTGGCAGGGGAGGCAGCTCCCTGCCTGCTGCTGGAAGGCACAACATAGGAATTGGTCCTGAGGGCAGAGAGGGGCTGTGCTGGCGCAGAGTGGCCCCAGGCAGGAGCAGCTCTTCCTCCCTCACCTGCAGAGCTGCCCCTTGGAATGCATAAGGATTCAAATTCCAGTGCTAGGACAGCAGAGGGGCTGCAGGAGAGGCAGATTCCTGGGACCCCCTGCTGCCAAGCAGGCACCTGAGAGAGGAGCAGGAGTGTTCCTGCCCAAGGCATTGCAGCACAGCCAGGCACTGAGGGGCCGAGCCTGCGCTCCCTGAAAGAGGAAATGGCTGAGCCCACAAAGAGCTGCAGGAACTGGAGGAGTGCTGGAGGAGCTGGAGGAATGCTGCTGGACGGCCACGGGGCTCACAGGACAATCTTGAAGGAGCTGCAAGAGACATGACAGGTTCTGCACCTGCTTGCTAGGTCACACAAAGGATTTCAAGCACCCAGCGCTGCAGGGACCGGAATCCCCGTGCGAGAGAGGCTCTGTAGAGCCAGCCTGGGATGCACTTCCCTCTGCCATTACGGCAGACTTGGCACAGGGCCCTGCCCTCTGCCACCACTAGCTCTGCCCCAGTGCCAGCCGAGCAGTCAGGGTGGTGAACCCCCACACAGCCTCTGGAGACCACCGCACCTGGCAAAGTCCGGGGAGCGGGACACAACGTGCTGGAATTCAGAGAGGTTGATGGTGCCGTCCTTGTCAATGTCAGACTCCTCCAGGATCTGTGGGGAAAGGCGAGCGGTGAGCTCTGTGCCTGTGGCCATGCAGTGCCCATGCCCTGGCCAACGGGCCTCACATTTTGGATGAGCTGGTCCATTTCTGCACTGCTCAGCCGGGACTCCTCACCCTGCCCTGTCAGGCAGTTCACCAGTTTCTCCAGGTCCTTCCTGTCCAGAATCCCATCGTCATCAAAGTCTGTGGGGAGAGAAAAGGTAAGTTTTGGCAGGGCGGCAGTGACCCCAGAGAGTCACAAGCACCAGTACTGCACTGCTCTGTGCACCTCACAATGCCAAACCAGCCATTCCCACAGGGAGTTCCTAAAGCCACCATCCCCATGGGTGCTCCAAGGGCACTGCCAGCCCTCCTGAACATCGATTCATCACCCTGCTCCCTCTTCCCCAAGGTGCAGGGATCCCAGAACACAGCACCTGTCCCCATCCTTACCAAAGATGCGGAAGGCATAGTAGGATTTGATGTCAGAGGTGGCAGAATCACTGAAGGCATTCAGCATATCAAGGAAGTCTTCAAACGACATGCTGTCATCCCTGGTCTCCGAGGTTGAGAACACATGGCAGATCCGGTGCTGGAAAGGGTTTGCCTGTAGACACGGGAATGGCTCAGGCAGGGCCGGGCTGTGCTGGCTGCATCAGGCACGCATTGGCTGAGGCTGCTGCTCTGGCAGGTGAGCAGGTGCCCCACTCTGCCACTGCTCCATCACCCATGGCACGGTCGAACCTGTCCTGTGCCTCCCGGCATGCAGCCCTGTGCAGCAGGGATAAGCAGGATGCTTTGTGGCACAGCAGGAATCCCCAGGATCTTGCACAGCAGGGATCCTTGGGATCCTCCATGGCACAGCAGGGACCCCTGGGATCCTCAGTTGCTCAGTGGGGATAAGGAAGCTCTTTGCTGGCACAGCTGAGGACAGAGCCCTGGCACAGCGAGGCCGTGGTGGGTACATGGGGCCCTAACCCAGGAGCAGCAGTGTCCCGTGTTTGCCAGCCACCGTACCCGCAGCTCGGGCAGCGTCAGGATCTGGCTCTTGGGAACCCGCGCGGAGCAGGCGTTCTCCCTCTCCTCCTTTGGCAGCAGTTCACTGAACCTCTTGTAGGCACTTTAAGAGGCAAGAAAAAGAGCGGCTCTGTGGTGCGAGCGGGGTGGCAGCAGCCCGTCTGGGCACCGGCTGCAGCGGCAGCGCTTCCCAGGGCCGGGCGGCCCGTTCCCACAGCTCCTGCCAGCTTTGCCGGGCGGGAGCGTGTCGGCCGGGGGTCCCACAGCTGCTCCCGGGACCAGGGAGAGGAGCCGGGCTGTCTGCTGCCCACACCGAGGCCCGGGGCTTCAGAGGGGTCACCGCGGGCCCGGGCCGGCCCCCAGCCCCTGCCCCGGGATCAGGGCGTCTCCGGCCCGGCCCGCGCCACCAGCAGCAGCCGCGGACCTTCGCCCCATCACACCCGGCTGTTAGGGAGCGCCACTGGCACCGCCCGGCGCCGCTGGGCGTCTCGCGGAACAGGAGCCCCGGGGCAGGGCCGGAGCTCTCCGTGCCCCGCGGCAGAGGCTGAGGCCCCGCGGGACCGGGCTGGGTTCGCGCCTCCATCCCGCCCCACTCACGGTATTCCGCCCGGCGGTACTTACAGCAAGATCTCCTGCTTGCTCAGGAACGTCAGCTCCTGCGGGGAGAGCACGGCTCAGCACCGGCACGGGGGCCAGGGCCTGACCCGGGGCACCCCAGCCATGGGTTCCTTGGCCTCTGGGCACCTTCCGCCTCGGGACCGCGCCGCCCTTCGTGCCCCCCCACCGCAGCCGCCCCTGGCCCCCGGTGCCGGTACCTGGTACTCGCCCAGCAAGTCCCGCGGGATCAGACTGGCCGAGCCGCCCATGGCGCCGCNGGAGGGGAGCCGGGCGAGCCGAACCCCGAGGAGTTCGTGTACGGCGAGGAGGACTTCGTGCTGCAGGCAGCCAGCTGGGGCGACTCGGAGTCCGCGCCCTCCCGGTTCGACCGGGTGCTGCTGGCGGGCTGGAGCGACCGTATGGAGCGCGGACTGTTCCGGTACCGGCTGGGACCGCCGGCCACCCGCCGCCCGCCCC
>VZTG01004995.1:284678-307309 GCA_013397845.1 Melanocharis versteri | reverse complement strand
TTTTGGGGTTGCTGTGATCCTTGGTGCTCTTTCTGCCCAGGGCTGCGTAACTGTGCCCTATCCCTGTCCCAAACACAGATGTCACCTGTGATGAATGGTCCTTCTACCTGCTGCCCCTGGATGAAGACATCATCAGCATGGAGCTGCCCGAGTTCTTCCGTGACTACTTTCTGGTCAGTGGGACACTGCAGGGGGGTGACAGCCCATCCTGTCCCCTGTGCCTCACTGGGGCTGGGGACAAGGTGCTGTTTGGAGAGGAGGTGTGTGACGTCCTGCTCAGCCCCTCAGTCTGCACCACAGGCCCTGTCTGCTCCCCAGGGGCAGCTTTTGCTGGGGAGTGGCGGCTCACCGCCGAGCTGGCCCCTCTGCCCCTGGCCGAGCAGCTTCGGGGCATCCCATTGTGTTCCTGGGATGAAGCTCCCAGCTCCGTGCCCAGCCCAATCCCCTGCCCTGGCAGTGCTTCCCAGCCAGCTGCCCACACTCACTCCCGCGTCCGCAGGAGGGAGATCACCGCTGGATCAACCCCGTCGCCAGAGCCCTGCAGTTGCTGAACTCCCTTTACGGCCCTTTTGGGAAGACTTACGGCATCGGCCGCTGTGCGAAGGTGTGGCTGGCACCAGGGGTCCCTTGGGTCCCCATCAGGGGTGCGGCTTGCAGGGACCTGCACCCCATCAGCCACATGGCAGCACATCACCCCAGAGGTGTCACTGTGCCATGCCTCCTCCTCCTGGGGAAGTTTTTGGGGGGTCCCATATGCCAAGGTGGGCAGCAGAGGGGCGGCTGCTGCTTGCTGAGATGTGGTGGAGCCCCCCGTGCCCTGGAGGGGGGAGCATTTGTGCCTGGCCTTGGTCATCAGCCCCGCTGTGTGCCAGGGCCCTTGGTGGGAGCCTGGGGCTGCTCCCCAGCCCTGGCACCCTCTGCCCCTCACAGATGAGCCACGAGCTGTGGCGGGACTTGGAGGAAGAGAGCGAGAGCGAAGGCCAGGGCAGGAAGCCGGAGATTGGACACGTCTTCCTCATGGACAGAGGTGGGCTGAGGCAAGGGCAGCGGCCAGGGGGGAGCGGTTTGGGCAGCAGGTCTCCCAGAGGGGCAGGGAAGGCCTGTGTGGGGTGGCAGGAGCAGCGGGAGGGCAGCCTGGCTCCGGCTCTCCTTGCAGACACCGACTACGTGACAGCACTCTGCTCCCAAGTGGTCTACGAGGGGCTCGTGGACGACACCTTCCGCATCAAGTGTGGTAGGTGACTCGGGAACGGTGACANAGTGGGGCAGAACAGGGCTCTGCACTCACAGCAGAGCAGCACGGGGCTCTGCACTCACAGCAGGGCAGCACAGGGCTCTGCACTCACAGCGGAGCAGAACAGGGCGCTGCACTCACAGCGGGGCAGCACGGGGCTCTGCACTCACAGTGGGGCAGAACAGGGCTCTGCACTCACAGCAGAGCAGCACGGGGCTCTGCACTCACAGCAGGGCAGCACAGGGCTCTGCACTCACAGCGGAGCAGAACAGGGCGCTGCACTCACAGCGGGGCAGCACGGGGCTCTGCACTCTCCTGGCCAGCATCTGCAGGGTTTGTGCCTGGCATTGTTGAGCATGGCGCTGTTCCCACAGGGACAGTCCCAGTGTGGGGTGCTGCTGGAGGTCATCCACAGGGACAGTCCTCACTCTGGCCAAGAGACTGGGCTGGCATCCCCTGTCTCTGCTGCCTCTTACAGCAAGGCTCATGCATGTGGGAATGTTGCTATGTCTGGGACAAAGCAGCTCTTCACTTTTCCCTGCAGGCAGTGTGGATTTTGGGCCAGATGTCACCTCTTCTGACAAGAGTATTAAGGTGCTGCTCAATTCCCAGGACAAAGTGAGTCCTCACAAGCTTCAGGGGAGTCCCCTTGGTGGATGCAGGCAGAGTGGACCATTCCCTCCCCTAAGCTTGAGCAGGAGTGGCTGGGGGCTGCTGGGCCCCCAGAGCATGGGTTCAGGCACAGAGACTAGAGAAACCTGGTCTGCAGATGCAGCACAAGCTCCGCTTGTGAACCTGTCAGAGTTCCTGTGTGCAGGGCTGTGTCACAAATGAGCGTCCTAAGGTCGCTTAAGGAATCAGCAGCAAAGGTATCTGCAAAAATGGGTTTAGTATAAAAGCCACAGCATCACAAAATTTGTCGGCAAAGTTTTAAATGGTTAAAGCACACAGATGAAAAGCAAACAAAAATTACAAATCAATCCAAAATCAACCCAAAACTATCTACGTGGAGGTAGAGGTGGGGAGTGAGAGGGGAACCAAAAGGATAGGAAAGGGTAAGGATAGAAAGGAATACAGAAGACCCTCCTGTTGAGTCACAAGGTTCATAGTAATTTTCCATCCTGGCCACAATTCAGGTTGGTGTTTAACTATGGAATTTGATAATGAAAATATTACTCCACTTGGGTTTTTATTCAGGTTACAAAAATAAGTTTCCCAGGCTGTTAATTAAAAAACAGGAGCTCGTTAGGCAGTACTAGTTCCTAGGAAGAGAGAGTGTTTCTGCTAAGCTTGGGAGGAGCTCAGCTCAGGTGTTGTTCATCAAGGCTGATCCCTGAGGAGCATTTCTCAGATCATGGTGTGGCCTGGGTCAGAGGGATGCCCTGACACAGGCTGCTGTGCCGCCAGCCAGTGTTTTGGGGCACGGGGTGGCACGTGGCCAATGTGCTGTGCAGGTTGCTGGGGAGCGTTGGCTCTGGAGTCTGTGTCTCCAGGGCTCTGGCTGGCTGGGCCCTGAGAGCTGCAGTGCTTCCACAGGTGTTCAGCCAGATTCGGAATGAGCACTTCTCCAGCGTGTTTGGCTTCCTGAGCCAGAAGTCGCGGAACCTGCAGGCGCAGTACGACGTGAGTGTCACCCTGGCGTGCGGGATGCCTGCGGCACTGTCCCTCGCAGCCAGGCCACTGTGCTCTCCCTCCCGCAGCGGCGCCGGGGCATGGACATCAAGCAGATGAAGGACTTTGTGTCCCAGGAGCTGAAGGGACTGAAGCAGGAGCATCGCCTGCTGAGCCTGCGTAGGAACCTGAGGGGAGGGAGGGGGCCCCGGCTGTACTGCAAGTGCTGGAGCTCCGGGGAAAGCAGGGGGTCGGGGGCCCTGGATGTGCCCAGGAGGGGCAGGGCAGGGGCTGGCGGTGTGTGCTAACAGTGCCCGCAGAGCCCTTTCCCCTCCAAAGCCACTGTGTCCCTTGGTTGTGTAGATATTGGTGCCTGTGAGTCTATCATGAAAAAGAAAACCAAGCAGGACTTCCAAGAGACCATCAAGGCTGAACACTGTGAGTGCTGCTCCATGCCCTGTCTGTGCCTACCCCCGTCCCAGTCTGACCTATGGCCTTGCTTGCCCCAGGCCCAGGCAGCCTCACACCTGGGTGTTCCCTGTGTGGCCACCATCCTCCCAGTCCCTTGTTTTGGGGGTGTCTCAAGATCCTAAGTAGGGTCAGGCTGCACTTTCTGAGGGGGAATGTGTGGTGGGGTGAGGGCCCCATTCTGTGGGGCTTTGGGAGGGCGGCTGAGCCCGCAGCCCAGCTCAGTGGGTTGCCAAGAGCTCTGGGGTGATGCTGCCTGTGCCTCTGCCACAGCACTGCTGGAGGGCTTTGACATCCGTGAGACCACCAGCTTCATCGAAGAGCACATTGACCGGCAGGTGAGACCACAGGGATGCCTGCTCCGGCAGCCCCGTCCTGCCCCCACCAACCCCTGCTCCCCACAGGTGTCCCCCATCGAGAGCCTGCGCCTCATGTGCCTCTTGTCCATCACGGAGAATGGTGAGTGCCCCGCCGTGCTGGGCCACAGCAGTGGCACTGAGCCCCAGCCCTGGCACAGAGCTCACCTGGTGCTCCCCACAGGTCTCATCTCCAAGGACTACCGCTCTCTGAAAACCCAGTACCTGCAGGTGAGGGGCCCGGGGAGTCACTGCAGGGCAAGAGCTGTGGGATGGGGGTTCCCCTCCCTGTGGCTCTGGCCACGAGGCGCTGGGCAGCAGCACTCCTGGGGACAGACCCTGCCTCCACAGGCCCTTCATGAGCCTCAGCACACCCAGGCTGTCTGTGCAGGACAGATCCTGCCCCCACAGGCTCCATGTGAGCCCCAGGCTCCACCTGCCCTGCCCTGTGCTTGCCGGGGGGCTCTGAGCACCCTGTGCCTCGTCACAGAGAGGACACCCTGTCTGCTTCCCATGCTCGCAGATGGGGCTGCACGCTGACCTGGCTGCCCCATTCACAGAGCTACGGGCCCGAGCACTTGCTGACCTTCCACAACCTCAAGCGCATCGGGCTGCTGACAGAGCAGTCAGCCGGGGAGACCCTGACAGCCGTGGAGAGCAAAGTCAGCAAGCTGGTGACAGACCGTGCTGCAGGTGCGCCGGCCCACTGCCCCATGTCCCTGGGAGCTTGGGAGGGGGAGCTGCTGCCTCAGATCTGGCTGGAAGCACATGGCAAACCTGTGGGCTGCCAGCAGCAAGCGTGTCTCCAGCGATGGTGCTGCAGGCAGGGCAGTGGGCTCTGCTGTGGGGGCACAGGGCTGGCAGCCACCACGACCATTCTCCAGAGCACACAGCTCTGCACATCTCTGCCAGCCTGGGTCTGGGATCCAGACAGAGCCTCTTAAGATGTATCTCCTTGTCATGTTTTCCAGGAAAGATCACAGATGCATTTAATTCTTTGGCCAGGAAGAGTAATTTCCGAGCCATAAGCAAGAAGCTGGGGTTGGTACGTCCTCAAGGGCTGCTGGCTGGCCACACTGCCCACAGAGCAGAGAGCTCTGCTGAGCCTGTGCCCGGGCTGCGGACTTGGCACCTCGGGGGGACACAGCTCAGGGCCAGAGCTCCTGCAGCTGCTCCAGGCTTCTCCCTGGGGCTGGGGGCCGCTGCCAGCTTCCCACTCTACCCTGCACCTTGTGAGTGTGGTGCAGGGCTGGGGCTTTCCTTGCCCCCTTCAGACACAGCAGTGGCACTGGGCAGGCAGCCCTGTGTCCTCCACCCTGAGGCAATGAGAGGTCCTAGGGTGCTGGCCAGGTGACATTTCTGTCCCGGGCCCCCACTGCACAGCCCACCCAGGCAATGTGATGCTGGCTCTGGCGTGGTGGGGCGGGAGGTGGGGACAGAGCCGTGCTCTGAGCATCTGTCCCTCCTTACCCCTGCACCTCTGAGTGGGGGTAAGGCCCCAGGCAGCCTGGTCCTGTACCCCTGGTGTCACCTTTCACTGCAGATCCCTCGGCTGGACGGCGAGTATGACCTCAAAATGCCGCGGGACATGGCATATGTTTTTGGTGGGGCCTATGTGCCCCTGAGCTGCAAGATCATCGAGCAGGTGAGCTCATCATGGAGAGAACAGGCCCCTGCCCCCTTTTGGGGAGTCCAGCAGGGGTCCCTCTGCCCAGGGCTAGGGCTGATGGTGTCCATGTACTGCTCGGAGCCTCCTGAGCAGTGCCCAGCGCCCAGCCTGACCCCCGCCCGTCCCGCAGGTGCTGGAGCGCCGGGGCTGGCAGGGCCTGGAGGAGGTCGTGCGGCTGCTCAATGGCAACGAGTTCTCTGTCTCAGGTACTGGTGGGGCGGGCTGGGGGCAGCAGGGCTGGCAGCTGGCATGTCCTACAGCACTCTTCCCTATCCAGACAGCGCTATGGAGGACAACCCTGCCTGGGAGTCCCAGCGTGTCGTCCTGGCTGTCTTCCTGGGAGGCTGCACCTTCTCTGAAATTGCGGCCCTCCGCTTCCTGGGGAAGGAGAGAGGTAGGAGCAGCCTGGGAGGGGCAGGGAGCAGGCGGGAGCCTGGGGATCCTGCTGTTGCAGCATGCAGCCAAGCAGGGCCTGTGCTCAGGGACCAGCAGTGGCTGAAGCCCGTGGGGAGGGGGGTGGCAAGGTACACGGCTGTCCTGGAAGATGGGAGTGTCCCTGCTGCCCCACAGCACTGCTGGGGCACCGACGGGCCTTTCCCACAGGGTGCAAGTTCATCTTCCTGACGACGGCCATCACCAATAGCGCCCGCATGATGGAGGCCATGATTGAGGCCAAGGCCTGAGCCCCGCGGGGGGCCGAGGGAAGCTGCCAGTAAAGATTTCTGCCGACAACGACCCGGCCTAGGGCTGTGTGTGTGTGTGTGTGTGAGGGCGGCAGCCCGCGGCGCAGGCGCGGGGACGCGCAGGCGCGGCCCGGGGCGGGGTGCGCGGGCTCCCGTGCGCGGTCACGGGCCGCTGTCAGATCACGAGCGCGCGGTGGCGCCGTTNGCGGGGGGGACCGGGAGTCGGGGCTGGGAGCACGGCTGGGCGAAAGCGCGGCACCGCTGGGAGCCCGGGCAGGAGGTCCCGGCGGGAAGGGCGGCGGCTGGGGAGGCTCTCGGGCCCCGAGCCCGTCCTTGGCCGCTGACGGCCCGCGGTGCCCGCAGCGAGGTGCTGGCGGCCGAGGCCGCGTCCTGCCTGAACCGGGCCATGGCGGCGCTGCGGGACATCTGGGAGGAGATCGGTATCCCCGAGGAGCAGCGCCTGGAGCGCACTGACGTGGTCAAGAAGCACATCAAGGTGAGGGGCGCGGCGGGGCGGGGATCCCCGGATCTCCTGGGGAGCCGCGTACCTGCTGC
The DNA here is from genome assembly GCA_013397845.1 of Melanocharis versteri. Lineage (NCBI taxonomy): Eukaryota > Metazoa > Chordata > Aves > Passeriformes > Melanocharitidae > Melanocharis > Melanocharis versteri. Next base: position 300,733 of record VZTG01004995.1, on the reverse strand, counting down.
AGCGGCAGCCCGGGACCCGAGCAGCTCGGAGTGAGCTCAGCTCACCCGGGACTGCTCTCTCGGGGCTCCAGGACCGGGCCGGCCAGGTCTGCTGGGAGCACTCGGGGTCCCTGCCCGGCTGCTGCCGCGCCTCTGCCCTCGCCCTGTGCAGCCCCGCTCCGCTGCGCTCCCCACACTGCCCACACCTCCCTCGGGCCAAGCCGTGGGTCTCTAGCGGTGGTCCCGCTGCCCTGCCCGCTCTCCCTGCACGTCCCCTGCCCACCCTCCATTCCCACACCCTGCCTCTAACCACACCTGTGCTGCAGAGTCTCCTGGACATGATGGTGGCAGAGGAGGAAAGCCTGAAGGAGCGCCTCCTGAAGAGCATCGCCCTGTGTCGGAAGGAGCTGGACACCCTGTGCAGGGAGCTCCAGCTGGGCCCCTTTGAGGTGAGGTGTGAGATGCTGGGATCCTTCTGGCAGCAGTGCTGCTGCCTGGCCTCTGCCTGGGTGTCTCAAGAGACCAGAGTTTACAAGGCAAATATCTATTCGAAACTGCTTTTCCGGGTGCTTGGTAGAGCCGAGGGCCTTGTAGCTCCTCACAGGCCAGGCATTGGTAGGTGGCTGTGTGGTGTTCTCCAGCACCTTGTTTTGTGTGTCACTGGTGTTCTTGCACCTTCCTGGAGAACATCTTGCTCAGACCCAGGCCTGGTGGCCCTGGTCTTTGTATAAAAACCTAAAGCATGAGCCAGGTGCAGGAGAAGTGTGGAATAGAGCTGATTTCTGGCCTTTTGCAGACAGAGGAGGAAAGTACCATCCTGCAGATGGAGAAGAACCTGCGCACGCGTGTGGAGGTGCTACAGAAGCAGAAGCGGGACCGGAAGCAGGAGCTGAAGGCCCTGCAGGAACAGGACCGAGACCTGTGTGACATCCTGTGCACAGCTCTGTTCAGCATCGACACTGGGAGTGTGCCCAGCCTGGAGGACCTGGACCGCTACCGGCGCCACGTGGCCTCCCTCAACACCCTGAAGGTGAGCGTGGAGGGCGAGGGGGTCGCTGAGGGGCCCGCAAGGGGCCCCTGGTTCCTGACACTGCCCTCACCCCCAGGAGCAAAGGCGGGAAGAATTTGTCAGCAACAAACGTCAGATCATTCTGCTCATGGAGGAGCTGGACCACACCCCGGACACCAGCTTTGAGCGGGACGTGGTGTGTGAGGATGAGGAGGCGTTCTGCCTGTCCAAGGACAACATCGTGGCCCTCCAGAACCTGCTGCAGCAGGTAGGTCATGCTCTGAGGCAGCGCTGGGGGCTGCTGTGTGTGCTGGCAGCAGCTGCCACCATGATGTAAGAGCAATGGCTAGGTTTTGGCAAGGCTGTGTGCTAGAACACCCTTTTCAGGGGGGTTGAGGAGATCTCGTGTGCCAAGTGTGTGGCTTTGTGGGTGCAGCAGAGCCAAAGCCTGTGCTGACCCGCTGCTCTCCGCCCTGCAGCTGGAAGCCCGGCGGGCCCTGAACGAGGCCGTGTGCGCGGAGCTGCGCACCAGGATCCTCGCGCTCTGGGAGAGGCTGCAGATCCCGGAGGAGGAGCGACAGTCCTCGGCTGTGCACCTGGCTGGGTCCAGAGTCAAAACTAGGAGAGCTGTAAGAGCCCTGTTGTGCTCGTGGTGGGAGGGCTGGGGGCAGCAGCTCCTGGGCATCTCATGCTCCTGGTTGCTCGGTGAGGGGCGAGGGGAGCAGGCCAAATTCTGCCTTCAGGGAGGGAGGAGCTGGAGGTTGGTGCCGGCAGCTGCCTCATTCTAGAGAGCGACTGATGCAGAAGATGATCGCTGTTCTCCCCCTCTTCCTTCCTGACCTGTGCTCTGGTCCTGGGGGCAGTTGCAGCTGGAGGTGGACCGTCTGGAGGAGCTGAAGCTGCAGAACATGAAATCTGTGATCCATGCAATCCGGGCAGAGCTGGCTGACTACTGGGACAAATGCTTCTACAGCCAGGAGCAGAGGGAAAGTTTCAGCCCCTTCTATGATGGTGGGTGCTGGCTGGCCAGTCAGTTTTGGGGAGGGATCCTGGGGGTTCCAGCAGCCCCCTGACCTGGCTGTTGTGTCCTTCCAGAGGATTACACAGAGAGCCTGCTAGAGCTGCATGATGCTGAGGTGGGCAAGATGAAGGTCTACTATGAAACACACAAAGATCTGTTTGAGGCTGTTCAGAAGTGGGAGGAGAACTGGAAGCTGTTCCTGGAGCTGGAGGTATTGTCCAGGCAGGAGCATGCTGGGTCATGGGTCAGTGTGTACCTCTGCTCCCGTGGGCAGAGTGCTCTGGGAAGGAGCAGGGAGGCACTGGGAAGTCATGGTGGGCTGGTGCAGGGATGGGGTGCTGTGTTTTGAGCACTGGGGTGTTTGTGCAGGGCTGGCTTCTCTGGGGCCTTCACCATGTGAGGTTGAGGGGATTGGGTGGTGTGTTTGTGTCTCTCCTGACCCCCCTCCTCTACCAGAGTAAAGCAAATGACCCCAGTCGCTTCACCAATCGTGGAGGAAACCTTCTGAAGGAGGAGAAGCAGCGAGCGAAGCTGCAGAAGACGCTGTCTAGGGTAGGTCCAGCCCTGGGGAAGGACCTGTGGTCCCACTGACAGAGGAAAAGGGATCCTTGGGTGTAGGGGCACCTGCGTTCAGGGCAGCCCCTACACCGCTCTCATGTCCTGATCAGCTGCAGGAGGAGCTGGAGAGGAAGGTCCAGACCTGGGAGCAGGAGTTCAAGGGGGCTTTCCTGGTGAAGGGGCAGCAGTTCATGGAGTATGTGTCGGAGCAGTGGCAGCTGTACCGCCTAGAGAAGGAGAAGGAGAAGCAGGAGCGGGTGAGTACAGAGCTAAGCCTGTTGGCTTCTGCCTGGGAGTGTCCCTGGCTCCTGCCTAAGAATGCCAGCCTAGGGGTGTCCCTGCTGGGCCCCAGCCACTGCCCTGGGCTGTGCCTGCTCATTCCCAGCCTGGAAGTGGCAGGCAGTGGGGCTGGTGTCCATTGCTGTCACATCCGTGGGTACTGAGCCCCTTTCTGGCCCCAGCGGTGCCAGAGGTGACGCTTGGTTCTGGATACCTGTAAATCTCTGATGAAATTCCTGCTGTGTGGCTGTGCCAGGCTGTCAGCAGGGCTGTGCCCACTGGCAGTGTCACACCAGCCCCGTGGTGCTCCGGTGTGTAAGTGCAGGTGTCTCCCACAGCACCTGAAGAAGAGCCGGCAAATGGAGACAGAGATGCTGTACGGCAGCACCCCACGGACACCCATCAAGCGGCGCATGCTCAGCCCCCACACACCTGCCAAAGTAAGCAAGGTAAAATGTCCCTGCAGAGCAGTGTGGTGAGCTGGGATCCTGCCTGGAGCTGAACTCTCCCTGGGCTGGAGCACAGCCTTGGGCTGGCCTCTGAGGTGTGAGGAGGGGTCAGGGTGCTGCAGCCCCATTGGAAGGTGTCCTGTGTGACATCTGCTCTGCTTTCTCCTCAGCTCCATGGCACCTCCATCGCCAGCGCCACCCCCAACAGCACCGTTCGCTCAGTCTTTGGGGGAACCATCTCCCACTCGCCCACATCTCGGCTGCCACCCTCTGGGAAGAAGGTGAGGGACCTTGGGGGAATCCCTGCCCGGGGCTGGGCTGGAAGGGATGGGTGAGCTGAGGTGGTGCAGCTCTTCTTGCTGTCACCCCCTGGGTCACTGCCTCCCCTGCTGAGCTCCTGGGGGACAGAAGCCCCTGTTTGTCCACAGTCTGCTCTGTGGGGCTACTGCCATCCTGCTGGGGTGTTTCTGGGACCTGAGGAAGGAGGAGGGTACCAGAAAATCTTCCTTTAGCCCAGATCTCTAGTGTACTCCTGCTCCTTGGTGCTGAGCCTGCAGGCTGGGGGACCTTCAAAGTGTAGGTGTGCTGCCAGACAGGGCCTGAGCATCCTGGTCTAGTGAGTGGCATCCCTGCCCATGGCAGGGGGGGTGGAATGAGATGGGCTTTAAAGTCCCTTCCCACCCAAATCATTCCAGGATTCTGTGATTCTCTACTGTATGTTTCAGGGGCCAGAACTGGACCCCAGAGTCTGGAGAGCTCCAGGAGCCTGACACTGCTCTGGCTCCGCAGTGATGGGTAGTGAAGCTGCCGCAGCTCTCCTGCCTCTGCTCAGTTCCTGCATCCCATAGCTGTCACCTCCTCCCACAGTTTGGCCGGGCCCGGACCCCCAGCCGCACGGCAGCGAAGCCCCCCCGACCCAGGCTGAGGGAGCGGAACAAGGAAAACATGTCCCAGCTGGATGGAACCACCCTGAGCGGTGGGTGCACCCCCACAGCCCCTGCCCAGCGTAACCACAGCGTTAGTTCTGTTGCCAGCACCTATTCTGAGTTTGCGGTAATTCACCTCTTCTAACCCCACCCCCCTCGCTGCACAGCACAGGACCTTTGCTCCCTCCTGGGTCCCCCCGGTGTCCCTGCACAGCCCCCTGTGTCCTCTCGCCTCTCCCTGTGACTCCTCATGGAGAACTTCAAACAGAGTTGGTGGCAGAGGGCCCTGAGCAGCCACTGGGGACAGAGCACCAGCCCAGAGTTCAGGCTGTGGTCGGGGACACACCTGTGCAGGGACAGACCCAAGGCAGAGCCCCTGAGGGTGGAGTGAGCAGAGGCTGGATGGGGTTGCCCCAGCCCCCTGCCAGTGGATGGGGCTCTCCTCTCTCAGGGTGGGGGACCTTGGGGGGCCTTGGACAGCCTCTGTCCTCCTGTCAGGCTGGGCTGAACCTGAGATTTACCAGTGTGTGACTTACCAAAAATGTTTTACTCTTTATACATTTTAGTAAACAAAGGCATTAATGTTCCTTGGCTACAATTTACATAGTTCTCATTAATTTGTATTCCATCACCTTTTGGCAGCCTGGCCTGCCCTCTCTCTGTCCCCACTAAACTATGAGGCAGCAGCCCCCTCCCTTCCCTCACCCCCCTCTCCCACTTCTCGTTTCCACAGCGCGAACTTTCAAAGGCTTCCAGCTTTGAAAGCACCTCTCGCGTCCTCAACTCCACCACCAACAATGCCGCCTGATGAATCCCTGCGCTGGCAAGAGCCCCTGCTCTGGCAGCGATGCGGGGCCTGCAGCCTCTCCTGCTCCAGGATCAGCCTCCCCTCGGTTGCCGCTTTAGAAATGTGCTTTTATTTAAAAAATCTTTCTAGATGTTGTGAATAAAGTCCCTGTACAGCCCCCACCTCTGAGCGTATCTGCGGGGAGGGGGAGGCAGTGGAAGGGGCGTGGCTCTGGGGAGCCTCAGCCAATCAGGAACCGAGCTCAGGCCGCGGCTTCTTTGGCCAATCAAGTCCAGCAGGTCCAACCCGTGTCCTGATTGGCCAAATAAGGAGCAGCTCCAGTCATTGCCTGATTGGCTGAAAAAAAATGGACTTTCAATCCTCATCCTGATTGGCTGAAAAGGCAGCAGTCCCAGTCCGCATTCTGATTGGCTGAAAAAAACGGGCTTTCAATCCTCATCCTGATTGGCTGAAAAAGCCGAAGCGCCAATCCGCGTCTTGAGCGGCAGAAAAAGCTGGAACTCCAATCCATGACCAAGCCGACCAAAAAGCGGCATCCCCACTCCCCAGACCACCCTCAGCCCCTCTCAGATGCTTGCTCTCCCCACCTGCCCCTCTGAACTCCTCAGCAGGACTGCAGAGGCAACCACAAGGTGAAAGCTGGAAAACTTGAGATACCAGACAACAACGGTTCAGTGCGAGAAGAAAAGCCACAGGGAACAAAGCAAAACCAAGAATTCATTCCCTCCTTCCAATTGGTGCTTACCTTCCCCAGGGCAGGTGCCAACCTTCCCAGGACAGCAGGGCCCCATCATGGCAATGGTAACTTGGGGACAAAACCACTACTGCTCTGAGCATCCTCCCCCACTCCTTCTTCTCTTCCACTTTCCACACTGGCCATGATGCCACATGATCTGGGATACCTCTAGGGTCAGTTGGGGGTCCCCTGGTCCACCTGTGTGTCCGACCTTCCCCACAATTTCCTCTGCACCCCCCAGAGGAGCACAATCGGCCTCAGCTCTGTGCCAGCGCCACTCAGCCAGGACATCCCGGAATTACCACCACGTTCATACAAACCCCAACCACAGCCCCGTGCGGTTCGTCGCCCCAGGACAGCTCCACTGGAGCTGGATATGCTGGAACATGTCTCGCACACACCAACACTGCAGCCCTTATGGAAAAGTCAATTTAATAAACACGTCCAGCCTGTCCCAGGGTGTCCCTGGCCCTGGTACAGCTGCAGCCCCACTCCAGGGTGTGAAGTCAGGACACTGTGGGCTAAACTCAGCCCCATCCTGTGCGGTGGAGGGGGCTGCCTGACCCGGCCCTGAGGACAGAGTGATCCTGGAGCTGGTCCTGCAGAGCAGAGCTCGCCCTCATCCCCATCTGGCAGCAGCCATGGGTTGCGGGTTTTGGGGCCCTCACGGCTCCAGCACACGTACATAGGTGGTCCAGGGCCCGCATACCACCTCCTCTGCCCGCAACCCCTTGGCCACCAGGTGCTCTACGCGGCATGCCTGGTCAGAGCTGGTGTTGTTCCCGTGTCCCAGCTGTCCGTATTTACCTGCAGACACACAGTCATGACATAGTGTGGCCCTAGGGCCTCGCAGGGAAATTGCTCCTGGTATTTGTGGGAAGGGAGGGAACACAAGAGCCCACAGCATAGATGGAACTCCCACAGTGACACAAGAGCCAAAGGTGAGAGAACAGGAATCAGAAGCTTCTCCTAGGGAGGTTGTACAGTCCCAAAGCAGAGGTGCCACTTACCCCAGCCCCAGGTGTAGAGCTCCCCACCTCCTGCAACAGGGACAGCACCATCAGCCAGCACCCAGTGAGCTCTGTCCCCTACAGTCCTCCCCCTGTTCCCAGGGCCACTGCCCACCGGGTCCTGCTGAGCCCTGGCACCTCCCAGCGCCTCTGCCCCCAGAGGCGCTGCCCCCTGCCCCACTGGACACTCACGTGTGACGACGGCTGTGTGTCGGGACCCACAGCTGACCGCGCTGACCTCCAGGTCCTGCGGCAGATCCAGCAGCGCTGGGAACGCCTGGATGGAGATGAATGCAGCATCCTCAGTGGCCGACTGCTCCCGGCAGGGCATCAGCTTGGTGCTCCCTGCAGAAGAGCCAACTCTCAGCTCCCAAGAGTGACTGGGTAACAGCAGCACTGCTCGCAGGCTCGAACCACGCTGGCCCTGCACTGAGCTGCCAGGGCTGTGCAGGAACCCAGCCCACCCTGCCCTCAGCTTGGCCAGCAGCACTCACCTGCGCCCATGTCCTCACCTTGGGCTCGCTCCTCCGCCAGCGCTTTGGAGGGCAGAGCCAGCTGCCCCGACTCGTTCCAGCCCCACACGTACAGGTCTCCTGCCTCTGTGGGGTGGGGGGAAAAACACATCAGGCAGAGCTTAGCCCTGAGCCCCACCCGGTAGCAGCACTGGGTGCTCCAGGGACACCAACATCCCATATCCCCAAACCAGGTCCCACCGGGGCCATATGCTGCCACCAGCCTCTGAACCCACCACGCCCAGCCCAGCCCCTTACCGCTGACGCTGGCTGAATGCCACCCGCCAGCCGCCACCGCCCGCATGGGCACCCCGGCCAGCGCCTCCACCAGCCGTGGCTGCAGTTCTGACTCCAGCAGCCCGTGGCCCAGCTGCCCATGCCTGCAGGGACACAGAGGGACAGACAGACATGCCCATAGCCCACTGCCTTCAGCTCCCATGCCCCCTGCCCATAGCCCCCACCAAGCCCTTCCTGCTGCCACCAACCCAGCCCCAGGCTGGCAGAGCCTGAGCAGCTGAGGGAACAACCACAGCTGAGCAGAGGAGTCAACCCCAGGAACAGGGAAAAGCCGAACGCCGGTGGGAGAGTGATGCCCAGCACCAGACCACCACAGTTACAGCCAGGATCCAGCGGGCAACAGTGGGACACGGCACCAGTGGCTTTAGTTGTCAGAGATGGGGCAGAAGCAGGAAGGGCTGGCAGAGCTAGGAGGGTGAGAGGAGCAGTTTGGCTGCAGAGTGGCGCCTGTTTGGTCTGGGGAGCTTCAATGTGACAGCTCAGGATGTCAACAGCTGTGCTGATGCACGGCACTGGAAAGGCTCTTCACATTCCACATGGGAAATCTGCAGAGGACTGAGGCAAAGAGACACTGAGAGCTGAGGGGCAGAAAAGGGCATGCTGCAATAGGAAAGTTGCTCTGGGCACTCCCTCACGAGAGAGCAATGGTGACCACAGCCAGCAGTAAAAGAGGGGCTACAAAGGGATTAGCTGGGCCAACACCTGGCTATCACACAGCACAACTGTCACATTGTGGGACACAGCTGGCACAGGCATGCGTGAGAGGATTCTCAGCTGTGCTGAATAACCAAATTCCAAAAAAGTTAATCCTCAAGTACACATCCCCACATGTAGAAACCTTTCCTCTGAATGGAAGGCAAGAAGGACCAAATAACGTAGTGTCTGCAAAGCAACAACTGCTGACGTAAACTGAGTGTAGTGTTTGCCATGAGCTCTGTTTGCTACCAGCTAGACCAGAGCCAGCAACCGAGGAGCAGGGACTGGGGAGTGAAACACTTCTGAGCGATGAGGAACAGGGAGGGCACTGGGCCAGGGCATGCAGCTCTGTGACAGTGACTGATCATCAGCACTGGGTTTGTCTTCCATAAGTGGCAAAGAGGAACACAGCAACCCTTCCACTCTACAGATGAGAACAACTCGTTCCTGTGGCCAAGCCTCACCACGCACCAGCAGAACTCAGGGATCCAGGGCAGGGGGACCTTATGGCTGGGCTCTCCAGCACCTTCTAGGAAAACCTGACTGGGTCAGCAAATACATAAACAACCCCCTAATGAACAACAAACGCCTTTCTAAGAATAAGCTGCCCCTGAGGTGACCCCCATTCCGACATCCTCTCTACCTGCACTCCCCACAAAGACTCCCCATATCCCCCACATCCCTTCTGCACTCTTATGCCCCTTCTGCATCCCCATCATTCTGTCTGCATCCCACCAGCAAGGTGTTTGTCCTGGAGTTCCCGAATGCCCCCCCGCTGCCGTCCCTCTCCTGCACCCCTGTGCCCCCACAGCCCTTGCTCACCTGCCACCGCCCCAGGTAAAGACTTCCCCGGCGGCGCCCAGTGCTAGGACGTGCTCCGTGCCCAGAACCAGCCGCCGGGCCCGCACGCCCGCCGGCAGCGCGGTGAAGAACGGCGGCCGCGGCGTGGCGAAGCCGCCGGGCAGGAGCGGCAGCGGCTGNGGGGGTCCCATCCCAGGGGAAGCGGCGTCAGGGGAGGGGGCCGAGAAGACGAACCGAGGCGACCGGCGCGGCAGCGCAGGGAAGGAACGGGACCCGCCATCCCGGGGAGCGGCAAGGGGAAGCGGGCACAGGCCGGGCAAGGGCCGCACTGGCCCCACGGGAGGGACTGGGACCGGGGCTCCGGACGGGCCGGGGGCGCTCACCGGTCTCCACGACCACGTAGCTCCAGGCGGGCCACACGCGGAAGATCCCCTCGGGGCCCGCCTCCAGCCGCCACGGGCCCGGGCCCGGGCCTGGCTCCCCGGCCGCCTCTTCGGGGCTGAACCCGAACGCGAGCCAAACGCGAGCGGCCGCCGCCATGGTTGGGGCGGCGCCGGGAGAGGAGGGACCGGACGTGACGACGGAGGGGCGGACGGACAGACGGACAGAGGCCGGGCCGTGGTCCAGAAGCAGCTTTAGTGTTACCGGGTGGGCCTAGCTCCGCCGCGCCGGTCCCGCCCCGGGTCGGCCCTCCCGACTAAGGCAGACGGTGGCAAAGGCAGCGGCAAGCCCTATCCTCCCCCTCGCCCCGGGGCACCGGGCGGGTGCCGCCGGGGACAGCGTGGCCCCAGGCCCCGAGCAGTGCTGAGCCAGCTCCGCGTGCAGCCGGACCCCGCCAGGGCCGCCCTGAGAGCAGCGTGTGAGCACCGGCCTCGGCAGCGGGTGCAGCGTGTGTGCGAGCCCCGTGGGCCCTCAGGCGTGGCCAGGGTTGGGCTTGATGAGGCCATATGTCACTGCGTGTGCCAGGCTCTCCTGGGCCGCCTGGGCCACCCGCGGCTTGTCCTTGTCCTTGGCAAGCACCGAGAGGATCTCCAGCATCTCGCTGGCGATGAGCTGCTCGGCCACCTCCCGTTCAGCTGCCATCATGTTCATCACCACCACGGCGCCGCGGTGCTGCAGCTCAGCACTGGGGCTCAGCAGCAGGGCCTGCAGGATCTCCAGCCAGTGCACCGTCTGCGAGGGAGTGGGGCCAACATCATCACGGACCCCAAGAGCAGGGTCCCAGCTCCCCCCCAACAGCCCCACCTCAGAGTCAGGCCAAAATCAGGACAGGTTGCCCTGTCTTCTGGGGCCAGAGCTCCAGGCCACTGCAGGGAGGGAATATGCAACAGAGGGTGCTGTCCCTGGGTCCTGGGTGCCCCCAGCCCACCCTGGGCACTCACCACCTGGGGAATCCGCTTGCAGATGGGGGGATGCAGGGCAGTCAGCATGGCCAGGGTCCCCGAGGCTGCCCGCCGCAGCTTCTCATCCTCCTCCCCACTGTACAGGACCATCAGCTTCAGCCGGTCACTGCCCTCAGCCAGGAAAAGCTCCTGCACCTGCACAGGGGAAAGAGGAAGGAATGGGTGGGGGTCTGGTGGTCTGGAAGCCCAGCACAGACCCCAGCCCATCCCGGCCTTCACCTCTTTGCTCATGGCCATGTTGCACATGCACTCAGTTGCAGCTAGCCGGATCAGCTCGTGCTCCTCAAACATGTACCCCTCAATCATGGGCACAGCCCGCTCTTTCAGGATCTTCTGCCTGGGGGGCAGGGGGGCAGTGAGCACTCCCTGCCCAGGGCAGCCGGCCAGGCCCAAGGGGACAGCCAGCCCCCCTCTTCCCCCATCCCTACCGCAGCCTCTCACTGATGCCAGCCAGGTTGGTCAAGGCCATCAGCCCCTCAAAGTTCTCCAGGCCTGTGCGCTGCAGGTGCAGGAGGCTGACCAGGGGCCGCACCACCTCATAGATCTGTGGAGACAGAACACACGGGACCGAGTCAGTGCCCACTGCTGCTCCCACATGAGCCCCTCTTGGCAGACCCAACCCCGAGCCCCAGCACTCACCCGCTCCCCAGGGAATGCCATCTCCGGGTTGGAGGTGATGGTGATCTTAGCTAGGGCCTGCGCTGCCTTGGTCTGTCCCACCTCAGTGCCCTCCAGGGACAGTGGGATCAGAGCCTGGGGGCAGAAACAGCAGCTTGTCCTGCAGCCAAGGCCACAGCACCCAGGGCAGCCACAGCTTCCCCCAGCCTTGTGTACAAGGGAGCCAGTGCAGCCCCTGCTAAACCACAGAGCCCCAGCTCCCCCGAGCCCCAGCACGCCCCAGAGCAGTGCAGGGCAGCAGCACAGCAGGGTCTATGCTCTCACCTTGCCTCCTCCCTGTGCAACCACACCACCCCGGTCTTCTGCGTCCTCCACCAGCGCCAGGAACACTCTAGGGACCAAGTGGGACTAGCTGGAGCACTTGGACAGTCAGAGTCAGCCCAGGCTGCACCACACTCCTGGACATCCCCCCCTGCTGTCCAGGAGCTGGCCTTCACCACAGGCACATAAGTTCACCAGCAGGATGCTGGCAGCCTGGGAACCCAGCTCCCTCCTCTCCCTGGCACGCCCGCACCTGGAGATCAGCTCCCGACAGGAGTTGGTGAGCGCCGGGCTCTCACTCTTCACCATGCAGGCCAGAGCCGACACTACTCCAGCCGTCAGCAGCTTCCGCACCCGCCGCTTCACAAACTCTGGCTTGTCCTGTCCCACAGGCAGGGTCACACTTGGCTCAGGAGCACCAGCTGGCTGGTGACGTGCCCAATCCCACCCCTGCGGGCCTCAAGGACACCCTGTCCACACCTGGGACCCCAGGCTCTGTCCCACACACCCATTCTCCTCCCAAGAACAGCCATGCCCTCCTCACCTTGGGGTGCTGCTCCGGGATGTGCTGCTTGGCATACTTGGCCAGCTCCAGCATCTGCGGGTCCGGCTCCTCGTGGTCATAGCTGTTGGTGCAGTTCACCAGCGTCGAGGCAACAGCATAGAGCACGCTCTTGTCCTCTGACTGTGGTGACAGCGGGCACCCGTCACACTCACAGCAGGGAGGAGCAGCCAGGACTGGAGCCCATCCAGCATCTTCCACACATCCCACCTCACAGCATGAGCCCCACACCTGCTCCAGCACATTTCCCTGGTGCCAGAGTGCCCATCCCACAGCTCTTGGTATGCACCTTGGCCAGCTGGAACATGGCCTGCATTGCTGCCTTGTCCTCCACAAACTCCTCCTTGACATCTGCGTCGAAGGTGAGGTAGGCCAGGCCCTCTACAGCCCAGCGCCGCGTGCCTGCATCGATCGCCTCGTTGCACAGCCACCTGGGAGAGTGGTCCCTGAGCCTGGCTGTGGACAGCCCAGCTGCAGGGAGCCCAGCTGCGGGGCGCCTTGCCCACTCCCCCACACCTGGCCCCGCTCACTTGCGGCACTGCTTGGCCAGCTTCATGGTGGATCCCTCGGCAAACTGCTTCATGCTGAAGTCCGTGCCGCCAGCAGATCCCAGCTTGCAGAGCCCCTGCAGCCAGGAACAGAGTGTGGGAGCAGGAATGGATGTAGGCAACCTGATGCGTCTCCTGGACCCCCAGCAGGAAGGAGCAACGCTGCGACTGGTGGTCCTGCACCCACAGCCCCCCCCAGGGCTCAGCCCCGCCACACCCTGTCCCGCCATGCTCACCACAAGTGCCCGTATGCGGATGCTGTCCCTCTCGCTGTGCTTGTAGATCTCCTTGAGCAGGCTGACGCCGTGGGCCGTGATGAAGGAGGCGCGCTTGGCCTTGTCGGCCGCGTGGATCAGCGCCTCCACCGCTACCAGCTGGTGGGCCTCACAGACAGAGGCGCAGAGGGACAGCACGCTGTCCATGATCCCCTTCAGCTCTAGCACCCTGTTCCCTGCATCTGAGGGACCCTGCAGCAGGCACGATGCTGTCTGAATGGCCCGCAGCTTTCCTGGCAGCTCGTGCCCCTCAAACCAGCTCCTTCAGGGAAAGACCACCAGAAAGGGTCAGGCTGATCCCACCTGCCTCTTCCTGCCCCACCTGCTGAACCTCCCCCACAGCAGGTCCCCAGTGGGTCTGCAGTCAGCTTTAGCACTGAGGGTGACAAGTGCTGCCAGGCTGCAGGTGACAAAATCCCCATCACCCCCAGGAGGCCCTGGCTCACCTCACATAGTCCTCGCACAGATGGTGGAAGTTTTCCCTCTCGGCATCACACTTCAGGTCCTCATACAGTTTGCTCAGCAGAACAGAGGCGCTCATCCGGGTGTTCTCTGTCACGGGCAGGCTGCCTAAGCTGCCGCACACTGTGCTGCCCACCTCCAGGATTTTCTTCAGGCCTGGGAAAAGTCAGACAGCCCGATGAGGGGCACAGTGGCATGTGCAGAGCTGGGGCAGAGGAGCAGGATGCCCCAGGAGGACATTGCTAGCCATTCTGCTAACCCTGGTCAATCACCCAGAGGCTCAGGCTGTTGTTGGTCTCCTTTGGTGACTTCCTGGGCACCACATTGATGAGCAGGCTGAGGGCATTGTCACGGCCGTGCGCTGAGGCCCCTTCCAGCACTAGCAGCTCTAGAAGGTGCTTGATCAGCAGTTTCAGGTCCCTGGAGGAATCTTCCGAAAAAGACAGTGCCCAGTAGTCAGCACCCTGGGCATGGCCTCACCCCCACCGTGGTATAGCTGGCAGAGATGCTGCCATGACCAGGGGCTTCTGCTTCCTGTTAACCCTGGATCAGAGCCCAGCTTTGCTGCAGGGAGCAGTGACAGGGCAGCAGCAAAAGAACCCATGGCATCTCTGCACCTACCTGGGGCTCTCCCCCTTCAACAGCCAACCGGAGGCAACAAGTGGCCCACACTCACCCAGCACCACTGCATCCTCCTTCCCACGGAAGTCTTTCTGCAGCCCCTCCTTCAGGGAATCGAACATCACGTGCAGCAGGTTGCAGGCAGCCAGGGACACTTGCTCATGCTCCACACCCAGCACCGCCGAGAGACGCGGGGCCCCCAGTTCCGCCAAGATGGCCATGGTCTGCAGGTACAAGCACACCTGTCTTCCGGAGGCCTTGCGGAAGCCTTGGCATTTCCGTGCCCCTTTTCAGGACGGTTTCCTCTCACAAGTTCAGGCCTGGCAGGTAACAGCTCAGAGCTCCCCTGTCTGACACTCTGAAGCCTCTGCAGCATGGCTTTCCCCTGGGCCCAGCCGTGGGGTATGGTGGACCTACCCGAGAGCGGTGGCCGGAGCACAGCCCCGCCAGCGTGCGCAGGGCTGCCAGCATCAGGTCAGCCTTGGCCGTGTCCAGCAGCTGCGTCAGCAGCCGCATACCGTCACTCTGGAAGATTTTCTCTGCTCCAGCCTCTTCTCGTGCCAGCACGATCAAGTTCTGCGCAGCCTGGGGAAGGAGAGTTCTGTCTGGGTCGCAGCAGCACACTGTGCACAAGGAACTGCTGGCAGCTGCAGGCACTTGCCCTGTGCCCCTGTCTTGGGGAGCATTCTGTGGGGGGCAAGCCCAGCCTGCCCAGGCAGCACCACTCAGCCACTGCTGGCCCGGGAGCAACAACCCTCCCCTCCTCTCCTCCCAGACACAGCACTGTGCCCCGCTCCCTGAGCTCAGACCTTCTGCTTCTTGTCCGCATCCTTTTCATCAAGATCCAGCAAGATCTGGAACATCTGCTCTACCTTTGAGTCCGTGCAGGACATGGTCTTCATCTGCAACAGAGCAGAAAGAGTGGCTCAGTCCTCCCCACCTTCCCGCACCACCCACAGCCACAGGGGGCTGGCAGCCCCCCGCTGCCCCCCTTCTGACCTTCTCGTGCATGCTGCTGCCCAGGGCACGCAGGGCCTCCTGGAAGGCCTTGTTCCTGGGCTCCAGGCTCACGCACCGCTGCAGGTCACTGACAGCCTGGTCCAGGCGGCCCAGCTGCTGCAGCGCCTGGCTGCGGCGGAACAGCGCCTTCACATCCCGGCCGTCAGCCTCGATGGCTGCGCACAAGGGGGTCTATCGCAGAGCCCACGGCTGCCCCCGCCTGCCCCCGCCTGCCCCGAAGGGCAGTGCAGAGGCTGGTCCCCCCCAGCCCCCACCGACAGTACCTTTAGTCGCGTCAGCCTCTGCCTTGGTGTAATCCTCCTGTGGAGAGACAGGAGAGGGAAACGCCTGAGCACCACCGGCACAAGGCTCACACAGCCTACACCCTCAACTTCGGGGACTGGGGACAGGACGGGAACAGCATCACTGGCAACAGTCAGCCAACACAGTGGGACACCCTGTCTTTCCCAGAACACAACCCTCAGAGAGCGTCCAGGGAGCTCTACGGCCCCCGGTGCTTTTCAGGCACTTCTGGTCTACTCAAGCCTGTAAAGTTCCTTGTGTTCATCCCCTGCCGCAGACAGAGATCCCCTGCAGAAGATCAGAGACACTGTGACTGCTTGGGAACAGCCCCAGCCAGCCGGGCAGGTTCCTGCAGCGCCGCCGTGACGCACCCGCCCAGCGCTCACCAGCTTCAGGTAACACGCGGCCCGGTTGCGGTGCAGCACGGCGCGCTCCGACGCGGCGTCGCTCAGGCCCAAAGCTTCCGTGTAGGCAGCGAGGGCGGCGCCGTGATCCCCCGCCTGGAACAGCGCGTTACCCCGCGCCCGAAGCTGCTCCGCCGTCACCTGCCGACGGACACCGGCTGGGACACGGCCCTGGGCCCCCACGGGCGGCTGCCCAGGGATGGGCCCAGGACAGGGACCCCCGGGGCAGGGATCGTCCGGGGACAGGGACCCCCGGGACAGGGACCCCCGGGACACGGGCCCGCCCGTCTCTGCTCACCGGCTCCTCCATCGCGCCGCACGCGTGACGTCACCGCCGATCGCCTGGGGAACCCGGACGCCACCGCCCCTGTCACGTGACGGGGCGCGCGGGGCGGGCGGGGCCGGGCCTGCAGCGCCGCCCCGCGTCCCGGCGGTGCCAGCACCGAGCACGGGCAGCC
>VZTG01004995.1:273804-284587 GCA_013397845.1 Melanocharis versteri | reverse complement strand
CTGCACCCCGGGATGAGAGTGACCCTCCCGCCCCAAACGTCCCGCTGCACCCCGGGGTGCAAGTGCCCCCCCGTGTACGCCCCCTGCCCTGCCCCTGCCCGCGGCCGCCCCTCAGCAGCCCTGGCTGGGGCGTGTCAGTCTGGGGGCGCCGTGGGAGGGCCGGGTGCCGGCCAGGTGCCCCCTCGGGGGTCCACAGGGCACGCGACAGGCACAGCGCAGCAGGCGGCTGAGGTGGCACCGTCGGGTCCAGTAGAAGTGGCAAAGGTCGATGGCCATAAGGAGGAGGACAAGGAGCCCATAGAGCCCCACGAAGGGCAGGGCCAGCGGGTTCCTGCGGGGTGGGGCACTTCAGGAGGGGGCAGCCATGAGCCTCCCATGGCGCAATGGGACTGAGGAGGGCCACCCAGAGCCCACTGTGGGCTCCAAAGGACACCACAGCCCCCGCCCCAGCAACCACGAGAAGTCCCTGGGGATGTGCCAGGAGCCCCGAGGGCCCCCCATCCTCAGCAGCAGACCCGGCTGCGGCCCTGCTCACCGGAGTAGACCAGGGCTTGCCAGGCTGGAGAGGTTCACTCCGGTAAGGGCTTCCAGGGCCAGCTGAGAGCAGCAGGACTTGAGAGCGTCCACGCTGCGCTGGCAACAGTAGCGGTGGCCAGGAGGGTCCGTCAGCCGCGGGCAGTAGAAGCCGGGGTGGGAGCGGCCATCAGGGCCCACGTAGCCCTCGCAGAGGTGCAGGTCCTGCACCAAGACTGCAGCGGGGAGCAGGGGCTTGGAGAGGGCCGGGAACAAGTCCCCGCTACGGGGACCACGGAAACTGTGCAGTGCCTGTAGGACAGGCTGCCAGCTCCAGCGAGATGGGCTTTGCCGTGATGCAGCAGAGAGCCCTTCCCAGTCCCGGCAGGGCTGGGCTGGGCTGGGCTGAGGGCTCACCAGCCCCAGGGAGCCTGGCTAACGGGGCACAGGGGGCCCCGGCTCAGCCCTCAGAGTGGGCTGCACCCCACGAGGCAGCACTGGCTGAGCAGAGCTCCTGCCGGCACTGCCTTCTGGCAGCCATGGCCCTGTGTGTGCCGCGACCTCCAGTGCTCGGCATGGCCTCGACAAGGGCAAGCATGGGTAAGGGCAGCGATGGTGGCAGAGAGGAGGGGAAAGCCCCCGGGACATCAGGTCAGCCCCCATCCCCCATGCTGAACCCCCTCCGTATTCCCCACCACCCCACAGGGACAGCACTCACACCCCACAGATGTGCTGCAGTGGGAGTAACCCCAGCACCACCACACCTGGGGCCACCATCCCCAGCCTGGACCACCAGCTCTCACTGCAGACCACTGCCTCCCAGCACAGTCCCCCCAACCTCCATTCTGGGCTGTCAGGGAGCAACCCTCAAGGGACAAGGCCCCATCAGGGATAGGTTCAGGGAACAGGAGGGGCAGGAGTGGGGCTGTACCTGTCCCAAGGATGCTGGGGAACAGAGCCGTGGTAAGGAGCAGCTGGAGCCGGAGCCCATCCAGCATCTTCCCGGCCAACCCTGGGCAGAGGCAGTTCTGGCTCTAGTGGAGGCAGAAACCACAGCCCCTCCTGCTCCCGCCTCCATCGCAGCCTCCACCAAGAGCCGTTCAGAGCCATTAGAGCCTCCTGCACTTGCTCTGTCCACAGGGACCGGGGCGGAGGCGGGAGCATCAGTAATGAGCTTCTGGGGCCAGGAGTAGGACGGTAGGCTCTTTTCCCAGCTGGATGCAAGGCACCAGCTGCCGGGTCCAGGACCCCGGTTGGGCACCTGGGCCCATTCTGAGAGTCCCTGAAAGGGTAGTGGACCAGGCCAGGGCACAGGGTGAGCACTGCAAGGTGCTGAGTTTCCAGGGGCCAAGCCCGTGGGATGTGGATGTGCTGGGGGCTCTGCAGGAATTGTGGAATCACAAAATCCTTTAGGTTGGAAAAGACCTTTAAGCTCATCCAGTCCAACCCAACCAAGCCAGAGCTGAGGCAGCTCCCTATCTCACCCAGTCCTTCCCAATGCCCTCCCTGCTGGGACCCATTGGCAGTAGGTAGCCCCTGGGGGCCAGGAAGCATGGCATTGTGGTTCCCATAGCAACCAGGAGGATGCTCTGGTGACATGGTGTAATTAGCTGGGACTCAGCCGCTGCAGCTCCAGCAGACTGGACCACCAGGCTCATTCTGAAAAGGGGCTAAAGGCTCTGGATTTGGGGGAGGCACTCCCACACTTCACCCAGGCATTGCTGCCCACCCAAGGAACTGATTCCCATCCCCCTGGCTCCTGCCCAGCACCAGGCACTGCCAGCCCCCAAGCACAGCTGGGCCTGGCCATGCCGTCAGCCTCTCACAGGCGCCTGGGGCCCCTGGCCAGATCTTCAAGCTGGCCTCCTCCTGCCTCAGAATGCTGCCCTGTCCCCCCACAGCACACCATTCCCACTCCCCTGAGTGAGAGCCACAAACCACACATAGACCAAGGCCCTTGGAAACAGCTTTGTGTTTCCTATGAGCTCCAGGAGAGCTCAGTCCCGAGTCCACAGCACCTCCTCAGGCAGCTGCCCAACACCGCTGGTGCTCCCGGCCTCCCCTTGCTGCCTTGCCAGTCAGGGGGAGTCCTGCATGGGCCCCTGCCCCAGCCGTCAGGGTGGCCACACTCCCGGGCAGCCTGTGAATGTGACAGGGCAGCAGTGCCTGTCCCAGCAGCAGCAGCAGAGCCCAGCCTGCTGCCCCCCCAGCCATGCTCGGCCCATCCAGCACCGCGTCCGGCAGCGTCTGGTCCAGCCCTGCCACAGCAGTTCATTCCAAAATCTATCTGAGAACACGGAACTAATAAATTAGAAAGCGGCAGCAGCAGCTTCTGCCAGTCTGGCCCCTCCAGCCCGTGCCCGCCACAGTACTGCTGGCCCCGCTCCACTGCTGCACTGGTGCTGCTCCTGTGCTGTCCAGCCACTCCACTCCTCTCCTGCTCGACACTACCCCAGGCGGATGCGGAACGTGGCGATTTCCATGGGGTCCAAGTGGATGTTGGTGCTGTTGGAGGCTGTGCCCAGCGGGTACATCAGCGTCAGGGAGGTGGGCTGCAGGGAGCCCAGCTCCAGCCCCTGGAACAGGCCTCCCAGAGCCAGCTGGGGAGAGAGGAGGAAGAAGTGGGGAGGCCCAGGTGAGGATGTGATGCCTGGGACAGCACTGAGCCCAGGGCAGCCTGATACGTGCCACGCCTGCCATGCCGAGGTCCCAGCCCAGTTCTGACCCAGTGGAGGCGTGGGGGCAGCCTGGCCCTACCTTGCCCTGGCTGGTGGTGCAGTTGAAGCCCAGGTTCTTGGCCTCCAGGCTGCAGTCAAAGCCTTTGCGGTGCAGGATCAGTGCTGCCTCAGCTGATGGTAGCGAGTCATCCTGCAGGGAGCTGGAGCGTGAGGCACAACACTGGGGACAGCAGGAGCAAGACCCCCACCAGAGCCCCACGCCCCTGGGCCGTAGCTCACCTCTGCCTGCAGCATCCGCAGGTTGAGGATGTGGAAGTCGCAAGGAAGGGTGGTGGCAAGGGGCACAAAGGAGCGCAGGGCTGGCAGGGCTGGCTTCTCCAGCGCCACTGGCATGACCAAGACCTCAGCATTCAGATGCACGGAGGTGATGTGGCTCAGCAGGGAGGGGAAGCTGATGGGGCGCTCGTCCTGCACCTGCCAAGCAGCACATGGGTCAGCGTGGGCCCAGGAAGCCAGGCAGAGCCCGGGCAAGGCCCACAGAACCCCCATTCCAGCAGTGCCCCAAGACTGGGTGCCTGCCAGCACAGAGCACACAGAGCTGCCCCTGCCCAGGCAGGTCCCCCCTCCCCAGCAACCAAAAAGGACTCCAGCTAGCTGATGGTCAGGCTACAGACCTGCTATAAGCCTGGCTAGACTAGTCGCTAGCAGCTAGTGCACAAGACAGGGAGAGACAGCAGGGCCAGGCTGGCCATTACCTCAGGGCTGCCAGTCCTGGTGCCAGGGAAGCTCAAGGCTTTAAACATGGAGACCAGTTTGGAAAAGAAGCCGGAGCTCTGAATGGGTGGCACAGCACACACATAGACGGCAGCGAGGGGACGGGACAAGAACACTGTGATTATGAGGGCAACGTGGCTCCACAGGGACAGACCTCACTGCATGTCCCGTTCTCCCCATGCCCCCTGCTCCAGGCCCATCCCTGCCCAGTGCCAGCACAATGGGACAAGAGGGGAGAGGACACTGCATCCCACCACACGTGTGGCTTTCTGCAGATGCCTCCACCCTGCTCCACCCCAAGGCAGGGCTGGGCTCTGCTCACAGCCAGCACCTTGTTGGCAGTGCTGCGGCGCTCCAGGAGGAGCCGGAACCGGTTGCAGGTACGCTTGTTGTCCTTCAGCCCCTGGCCCAGGCCCCGGTTGTCATCCTGCATGAGGCGCCGATCCAGGATCACCTCCAGCTGGCCTGTGGAGAGCGAGTCCCTGCAGCCCAGACTTTACCAGGCACTAGCCACACCCCACAGCACAGAGCTCCCAGAGACAGCAGGACCAGGGCACCCTGCCCAGCCTGCAGAGGCCTCCTCCCCTGCTTCCCTTGGGGAGGACAGCCCCAGCCCCACAGCAGGTCCCCAAGGCACAGCCCCCCGGCTCACCGCTGTGGAGGCTGGAGACCCCCAGGGCCTGGGCTGTGAGCAGTGTCAGGCGGCTCTGCATGTCCTGGATGTAGGCCATGGCAGGCATCGGGTAGAAGTTGGCCTGCAGTGGCAGCTTCCGCTGGTAC
Organism: Melanocharis versteri; assembly: GCA_013397845.1. Lineage (NCBI taxonomy): Eukaryota > Metazoa > Chordata > Aves > Passeriformes > Melanocharitidae > Melanocharis > Melanocharis versteri. Next base: position 279,842 of record VZTG01004995.1, on the reverse strand, counting down.
CTGCGGGGCTGGATCTGCCAAGGGACAGAGATCAGTGGCCAGAGGTAGCTCCCACAGTGCCTGGTGCCAGGGCACTGTCCCTCTGTAGGCAGCTGCTGTTCCTCCCCAGGCTGCTGCATACCTGGAAACCATTGAGGTCCGTGAAGAAGGTGTCATCACTCTCGATGTCAGTGCTGAAGCGCAGGGCCAGCTCCTTGTTGATGTGGTCACGGATGTCCACCAGGCAGGACACGTCCAGGGACAGTCCCTCCACCCCTGTGGGTAGGCAGTGAGGGGCTGAGCCCCACAGGCAGCATCGCCCAGTTCCCTGGGCCAGCGACACCTAGCACAGCCTCAAGATCTCACCTGGCACGTTGTACAGCCGCACCACTGTCTGGACATGCTGGTAGTAGCTGGCAACCTCTGAGAAGAGGGGTCCCTCCATCACCCGCACCACTGGGGGGTCCCTGGGAGCGTAGGGCTGGGGGGAGGGATAGCTGTGCTGAGGCTGCTGCCTGGGGACAGTCCTGTGGGCACAGCTGCCAGCTGGCTTCCAGGGGTGGACCCTGTACCTTGGCCTCGCCATCAGGCAGGAAGAGATAGGCTCCACTTTTGTCCTTGGAGGTCCTGGTGCCGTAGACGAGAAATTCGCTGCTCACCCTATGCCCCTGCTCCTCCCCAGCTTGGCGCAGGCTCTGCAGGTGCAGGCAGGCACAGCAGTAAGCACACGAAGCAGCAGGATGTACCCCTCCCCTCCTCCAGCCCACGCCCTGTCAGAGCCCCGCACTCACCTGCAGCAGGCCTGTGCGCCCCGAGAAGCAGACCTGCAAGTGCTGGTTCTCCAGGCAGAAGTCATCAGCAGCAGCCGGGAAGATGTGCAGGGGCACAGCCTCGGGCTTGTGCACGGGCAGGTCCCGGCCGTGTAGGTACAGGCGCGTGGAGGACCTTGGCGTGGCGTGGCCATCCAAGGACTTGTGCAGCTGCAGCACGCGCAGCCCCAGTGCGGGCAGGCGGGCCAGGACAGACACCTGCAGGCAGCGCGGGGACCTGAGCCAGCCCCCCGCATCTGGGGAACGGCTGGGGGTCAGTGGGGCAAAGACCCTGCTCAGCACTGCGGGGCCTCTGCTCAGGAGGGACATGCACAGGGACCTGGGGGTTCGACAGATGTGGGATCTTGTGTTGCAGGGCAGGACAGAGCAAGGCTGCCGGTGTGTCCTGGTAGTGTGCGGGATGGGAGGCTGGCACACATGGGCTGTACGTGTGGGGCGCCCCATACCTGGTAGACATCGGGCACCACATCAGTGGCAGAGCTCCACGTTGCACTGAGCTGGGAGGGCAGGGGCTGCCCCTCCTCGGAGAGCACACGCACATGCGGGGAGTCCACCAGCACCGGCACCACGCTCAGGCGCTCCTGCTCCAGCGGGTTAAACACCACCAGGAACCTGTGGGGGGGTAACACGGATGGCATCCCAGCCTCACAGCATCCCAGATGTCCCACGCCCCACACTACCTACAGATCCACTGCACCTACCCACAGCTTCACAGGTACTCCCTCACTGCCTCCCCACAGTCCCATAAGTCCCCAGAGCAAGGCAGGAGGCCCTACCGAGGTGAGGTGTCCAGTTTGACCACTGTCCTCTCTGGGAGAGAGTCCTGGCTGGAGCGTGTCTCATCCTGGGGAGGAGTAGTAAAGAGCTGGGGTGTGCCGAACCCCCCTACCAGCTGGGCACAGGGACGTGGGCACAAGCTGGGGCCCTTTTCCTGGCCTCTGCAGCATGGAGTTGCTCCCGGGGACATGGGGACAGCATGCCAGAGTGCAGGGAGCCAGGGGCTGGTGCTGCTCACCATGCCAAGGAACGGTGCAGCCGGGTCGTGGCGGTACGTCTCCTTGTCCCCCAGCACAAGGTAGTGCGCAGCATTGATGATGACACGCTTGAGGTTGGTGAGGGAGTGGAGCAGCCTGAGCAGAGGCAGAGTGAGCCACCCGGGACCATCACCTGCATCTGTCCCAGCATTGCCCCAACACCGCCCCAACACTCTCCACATCTCCCCATGAGAGGGAGGACCTCCCCACAGGATCCCCGCACCTAGCCATTCTCCCAGCCCTGAGGCCACCGGCCCCACTCTGAGACAGGCCCCCACACGCACCGGACTCCGTAGTCCACGGCCACAGCCTCCTTGGCGGTGCCGGTGATGGCATCATGGTGCTGGAAGAGGCCCAGGTTGCGGCGAGCGTTGCTCAGCAGGGCGTAGTCAGAGAGCGGGTACCTGCCATCAGCACTGGCACGGCGGGCGTGGGCGAGTGCCAGGCTATACAGGATCTCTGCCCCCCTGCGCAGGGACAGAGTCACTGAGGGTCCCTCAGTGCTGCCCTGGTGCTACAATACTGGGGGGCCTGGCCTGGGAGGGGGGGCAGCAAAGGCACACACTGCCCTGGGGCTGGGTGACGGTTTGGCACTGTGTGCACCAGCCCAGTGTGTTGGCAGCTGGCGCAGACCGGGGGCTGTCGAGCTCCCGGATACTGCCCGGCCACCCCTCACCCATGCCCCCCGCACACCTCCCATGCCCCATGGACCAGCCCGCTGCCCCTCACCGGAGGTGGGCCTCCAGCACCCGGTCCAGGCTCTTGTAGAACGGCCGGGAGGTGTAGTATCCTGTCCAGTAGTGATCCTCCCGGTCCGCATAGGAGAAGAAATCCCCAGTCAGAACTGGGAACCCCGGTGGCCTCATCCCCGGCACAATGCCCACTTTCTTGTACAGGGCATCAAAGTAGTCAGAGAGCGTGCCAAACTGTGCCTGCAAGACAGCACGTGCAGCTCTGAGCCAGGGCTCCTGCAGTGGGGGCTCCTATCACCCCTCACAGGACTGTTCACCCCTCCAACTGTGCTCTGCTGTGGCCTCTGGCTGCCCCCAACCCCACAGAGCTCTCCACACATACCTGGACATGGAGGTCGGGCCGGGAGTTGAGAAAGTCAAATATGCGCTGGTAGTTGAGGAACTGGGCGTCCCACTCCTGTGGCTTGTCATAGCGGAAGTCATCTCCCAGGGGCACCAGCAGCACCTTGCTGCGGTACAGCTTGGACTTCTTGCGGTACTGGTCCAGCAGCAGCTGGGCTCTGTGTGGGGGCCGGGGCGTGAGGCTGGCCCCTGATGGGCCACAAGGCTGGGAGTCGCGTGCCCCTGCCCCTGCTGCACTCACCGCTCTGCCACGTTTGCATCAGTGATGGCGCGGGGAGGCACCTTCCAGGGGCAGTTGATCCGGCCTCCAGGCAAGCGCTTGAAGTCAAACTGGCAGCAGATCTTGGGGTCCGGGCCACAGGTGTGGGGCACATCGTAGCTGTAGAAGGGCATCATGTGGCAGAAGATGTCGGTGCTGGTGTCTGGATCTGTGGGACCAAGGACAGGTGAGCACCAGCAATGGCTCTCCCTTGCCTGTCCCTGAGCAGGGAGGCCCAAGGACAGCTGTCCGACTGAGCAGACCTCAGAGCTCAGAGGGCACAGCAGCCTCCCCCAGTGTGTTGCTGGACATGGGGGCAGGTGGAAAGTCTCCCTGGGGCTGCCTCACAGGGCAGAGACATCGCCTCCCAGTGCTCCGCCCACCTGCACAGAAAAGCGGCTGGTAGCCATTCTCTGCTACCACCTGCCCCACAGGGCCCCCTCTGCAGTCCCCTCCTGGCAGCCTCTCACCCCACGTCTGTCTCCACATGAACTCCAGGTTCTGGGTGGCAGCAAAGTGCTTCTTGATGGTGTAGTGCACGCGCTGGATGAGCATGGCCGTCAGGTTGGAGCGCTTCAGCAGGTAGGGCATGGTGGAGCTGTACCCAAAGGGGTCTACGGCCCAGCCCGACCGCGGTGTCACACCTGGGGGCACAGAGACCTCTCAGCCCCGTGCTGGGCTGGCAGCACTCCTTGTGGGGAGGGTCCTGTCAGGACCTACAAGCCTGCAGAGCATTACACAGGCCCCCAGCCAGCACCTGCCCAGCTCTCACCGATGTTCTTCTCCAGCCACTGGTGCCCCTCAATCAGCTGGTCTATCATGGCGAAGTAGTGGGAATTAGCCTCGTCAGGCATAACCCAGCCACCCGTCACCATCTCCAGCTGCCCATTGCCCACCAGCCTGTGAGGGGGACACCCAAGATGTGACCAGAGCCCTGCACGAGCCACGTGTCCATGGCAGAGTCCCCCTGCCCTGAGCCACCTACAGTCTACCTGCAGCCCCCACAGCCTCCACCCCCTCTTTGTCATGCTGTCCCCATGCAGGCAGTCATCCCTCCACAGCCCAATGCCAGCCAGAGCCCATTCCCACACACTCTCCACTGTGTCCTGCATCCCTAACGCCCTCGGGGCAGGGGGCAGACAGGGGGGCCCTGTCTCACCACACAATCCTGTTCTCCAGGTCTCTCACCCTTCCATGGGTGCCCTGGGCCTTGCACACAAGTTCCTCAGCCCAATCAACAAAGGGAAGAGCCCAGGGCAAGATCTGTCTCCCTCCTGTCTCACCCCACATGGCAGTGGCTCTGACATCTGATGGCACTGGGAGGCTGCTGGTAGTTCAGGGGCACCCCATGCCCACGGCCACTGCACTGCAGCCCAGGCAGCCTTACAGTCCCCAGGGCCCTTCCCTCACCCACCCTATGCTCTCAGCCTGCCTGGGAGCTAGGTGGGCAGTGAGGCCAGGTGGGCAGTGAGGCCAGGTGGGCAGCCCTACCTGCGCACAGCAGCCCGCTTCTGGGCACTGATGTTGTCCCACCACTTGGAAAAGAAGGAGATCTCGGACCAGATGAAGCGCCGGCGTGGGTCCTCCTGCATCTTCAGCACCATGCTGTTGAGGATGTGCTGCGTCTGGTCGTAGTAGTACTTGTCGAAAGTCTTGATCCAGCCTGGCAGCACAGGTGGGGGTCACTGTGGGGGGCCCAGACCTTCCCTGCCAGCACTGCAGGGTAGCAGGGGCTGGGCCAAACTCTGCTTCTCACCTGGGTCATTGTGGGAGTGCGGCACCACAAACACCTGCAGAGGCTCTGTGTCCCACTCATTGGGCTCGTAGGTGATGTCAAAGCCCTGCTTCCAGACACCACCATCCTGGTTGTCAAATGGTAGCAGGGAGTACACAGCCAGCATCTGTGGGTAGGAGATAGGGCTGAGAGACCCTCAAAAGAGTAGAGCCAGGACCCCATGGATGCCCAGGTACGGAGCCCTTACGCTAGCAGAGCCACCAGTCCCTCACCTGCAGGTCTGGGCTCTGTCCCTTGCCCCCTAGAGCAAACTGGCAGTCTTGCGGGGACACGGAGAGGAAACTTGGGCGACTCTCAGGGGGCAGCACCCAGGAGCCATTCGGGGGATGATGGGGCAATGCTGGCTGCCCCTCTGCATGGGCTGTTAGCTCCAGCACTGAGTCCTTAATGTGGCTGATGATCTCATGGTTCTCCTCCAGCAGCTGCTCCAGCTGTTCGATCCGGTTCTGTAGCACCGATATCTGGCTCTGGAGGCACAGAGGCCACAGTGAGGGACAGGAGGTCACCCACAGCTGTGGGGAGCCAGTCTTGGCCCTGGCACCTTAATGCCCAGAGGCCGGGGCTGGCTCCCCACAAATTTCCCTAGGTGAATGTCCCTGTTTGCCATCCCAGGATCCCTCCCACTTACCCCAGACCCCCCAAACTCACCCTGGGGAAGTTGCCCCCACTCTGGTGTCGTGTGGGGTCATGCTGTACCCGGTCCAGCATCAAGTAGAGGGAGAAGACGGCCACGCAGAAGATGGCAGCTCCACACACCGTCACCTGCTTCTTCAGCTTCATCCCGAAGAGATGCAGGGACTCACCTGTGCCGGGACTGGGGGGGGAGCCAGGTCGGACAGCGCAGCCCCTCACCGCGGCCTCCTGCCTCCTCCTCCAAGAGCCCTCGCCGCGTCCTACTTGTCTTAATCCGGTGCTGGATATTTATATCTGCTGATGGGGCCGGGGCCGGGGCCGGACAGGCCGCGCGGCCCCGCAGAGCTGGGCAGCGCCCGGGGCCGCCGCGCTGAGGCCCCGCGGTGATGGGCCGGGGCCTGGGCCGGGAGGGAC
>VZTG01004995.1:251373-273521 GCA_013397845.1 Melanocharis versteri | reverse complement strand
GGACCGGGACACCGCGCTCAGAGCCGGGACACCGCGCTGCGGAACCGGGACACCGCGCTCCGGGACCGGGACACCGCGCTCAGAGCCGGGACACCGCGCTCCGGGACCGGGACACCGCGCTCAGAGCCGGGACACCGCGCTCCGGACCGGGACACCGCGCTCCGGGACCGGGACACCGCGCTCAGAGCCGGGACGCCCCGCTCCAGGACCGGGACACCGCGCTCAGAGCCGGGACACCGCGCTCCGGGACCGGGACACCGCGCCCCGGGACCGGGACACCGCGCTCAGAGCCGGGACACCGCGCTCCGGGACCGGGCCGGGCACCTCGTAGCGCCGGGGATCGGCCCGGCCGGGACACCCCCACAGCCGCGGGAACGGCATCAGCCACCCCCCCAACCCCGGAGCCGAGTCGAGATGCCGGTGCCCTTCCCGGTAGCCTGTCATAGTGTGCCCCATCCCGGTGTGCCCCATCCGGGTGTCCCATCCTGGTACCCTGTCCCTGATCGCTGTCCGGTGCCCTGTCCCAGTGTCCCGTCCCAGCCCTCTGTCCCAGCGCCCTGTCTCCGTACTCCCCATGCCAGTTCCCTATCGAAGTGTGCCCCGTGCTGGTGCCCCATCTTTGTGCTTCATCTTGGTACCCCATCCCAGCGCACCATGTGCCCTGTCCCAGTGTCCTGTCCTGGTGCATCATTACAGTGCCCCATCCCAGTGTCTCGTCCCAGTGCCACGTCCCAATGCCCCATCCCAGTGCAGTGCGAGTCCATGTCCCCTCGCAGCTCCTAGATGCACAGCTGCAGAGCTCGTGTGTTTATTGTACAAGATGAAGCCGGGCAGGAGCTGTGGGTGCCATGTCCCACCCTGAGGCATGCAGGAGCCCCTGCCCTGGGGCTCAAGCACCACACAGCCACCCCACAGGACCCGCTGCCCAGACAGGGCTCTGTTGTGCCCCCAGGCACTGCCTTGGGATGGATCCAGGGCCCCTGGTGCTCCCTGTCACCGGTGCCTCTTGCGGATGGTAATGAGATCCTGGTGGATGGTGCTGAAGCTGGGCCGCTTGCCGGGGTCATACTCCCAGCAGCGCTGCATCAGCTGGTACACCTCCTCGGGGCACTGCTCGGGAGGGTCCAGCCGCACACCTGGGGCAACAGGGATGGGGACATGGATCACCAGCCCTTCACCCCCCACAACCCCATCTGGCCCATCCTAAGGGCACAGCTCCACAGTGCTTGACCCACAGCCCATGGTGGCTCTCAGAAGCCAGCCCCAGCCGTGTCCCCTACCATGCTCCACTGCCTCCCGCGTCTGCTGGTTGCTGAGGTTGGCATAGGGGACGGCACCCAGGCTGAAGGCTTCCCACAGCAGGATCCCAAAGCTCCAGACATCACTCTCTGAGCTGTATCGGCCTGGGGACATGGGGCAGGACGGATGCAGTTGGCACGGGACACCCACGTCACCACTGCCCAGCTGTGCCCATGCTCCTGAGGGCTGAGGTGCTCTGGGTCTCTGCCCCCCTCCCCAGGACCAGGTGCATGGGAGTGGGATAGTGCCAGACTCCTGGCTCCCAGATAAACTGCGGGGGGCAAGGCCATGTCCAGCTCCATCCTGTACCATAATTGAGTGCTTCAGGGGCCGTCCACTTGACAGGGATTTGCTTCATCCCCCCTGTGGAGGCATAGATGCCATCCTCCTCCTCCCGTGACATCCCAAAATCACTGATCTTCAGGGTGTTCCTCTCCGTCACCAGGCAGTTGCGAGCAGCCAGGTCCCTGAGACAGCCCCAAGCAATCAGCCATGTGCCCAACTGTCCCTGGGGCTCCATGTGGCATGGGATGGGGCCGGGAGGATTCCAGGGCTCCCCGTCCTGCCAGGGCCCCCCGTCCTGCCAGGGCCCACCTGTGGATGCAGTGCTTGCTCTCCAGGTACTCCATGCCAGCAGCAGCATTCTCCGTCATCTTGACCAGCTCCTTCACCCGGAGATGGGGACCCTCACTGCGCAGGAAGGTCAGGAAGTCCCCCCCTGTGCCCAGATTGCAGAGGCAGTGGGTGTCCAGGCACACCTGACAGGCTCAGCCATGCGTGCGTGGGGACTGTGGGAATGGGGCCACTCACCCTGCACCAGCTCCATGACAATGTAAATGGGCTGCTGCTGTGTGCAGACACCGATGAGCCGCACAATGTTCGGGTGCCTATACTGCTTGAGAATCCTGTGGGGAAAAGGATGGGCACTGCGAGTGTAGAGGGGCCCGGCTGCCCTGGGCACAAGCCACCTGATGCCATCCCCAAGGCACATCCCCAGCTCAGGGATGCAGCCCTCAGCACGAGGGTGCTGCAGTCCCAGCAGGGTCAAACAGCTCCAAGAATGGATGAATGTGACAGGACAAGCACAACGGCCACACAGACCTGGCTTCCTGCAGGAACTTGGCCTTGAGCTCAGGCGGAAGGGTTTCCCGGCAGGATTTCACAGCAACGGGGGTGTTGTCAGCACGCAGGCGTCCGCTGAACACCTCCCCAAAGTTACCCTTCCGAGACACAGGTGCACCAGGCTCAGCTCACCATGTGGCCTCTCCTCCTGCAGACCCTGTGAGGACAGCCTTGGCCACCCGCAGACACCCTGGCACAGCCCTGCCCTCCCGCAGACCCCACAGCACCCCATCTCACCCGGCCAATGCGTTCCCCCAGCAGCACGTCCTCGTGGTTGAGCACCCATTTGTCCTGCAGCAAGCAGACACCAGTGAGCTGTCCCCTGGCCCACATACCCCTGCAGCCCCCTCTCAGGCAGAACCCCAGGTCCAAGTCCCCCTGTCTAGCTGGAGAAGCATGTCTGTGGCTCTCAGCCCAGCCATCAGCAGGAGAAAGGGCCGGGCAGAGCTGCCCCTGCACAGGGGGCCCCATCCTCCTCCCCACTGCCTGTATCACCTTGGGCACAGCCCGGGCCAGGACAATGCCACTCTTGCGGGTGATGGGCTGCTGGCTCTGCAGGAGGTGCTGGATGAGCAGCGGAATGGTGGGGAAGCTCTCACCCTCCAGCCGAAACATGTTCTGCAGGGAGGGAAGCCAAGTGGTTGTGATGGGCAGAAACCTGTGCCTGCCCATGCAAGGCCACCCCAGCCATCCCCCCTGCTTGTGGTCACTCACATTGACAGCCTGGATGATGAAGTGCCGGGGCTGCCCATCCCACAGCACGCTGAGCACGTACTCCTGCTTGCCCTGGCTCTCCCGCACCAGAAAGTCCCCGCTGCAGGTCAGCAGCTCCTGTACCTCCGAACGTGGGATGGCCCCGTGGTACCAGACCTGCTGGCACAGCGGCTTCTGCACGTCTGGAATTAGTGGCACGGGGGGCGGCAGCTGGAAGGAGACAAGGTGAGCCCAGCCATGCACACTCCTGAGTTGTGCCAGGGGTGGGGCAGCAACGGTGTCTGGAAGCTGTGCACAGGGCAGGTGGGAGCAGAATCTGGAGGTGCTGAAGCGAGGGGGGCTGTGTGGCCAGAAAGGAGAGGGCAAGCTCAGCAAGGCAGCTGGGTGGAGAGCAGAGTGGCTGGAGGCAGCCAGGGACTCACTGAGTACTTTGGGCTGAAGATGCCCGTGATGTGGTTCTTGAGGGTCTCCAGCGCACTGGCCCCGCTCCGCTCCTGCTCCTGGAAGGAGGCACGGGCTGTGCACCAGCTGGGGGGACCCCATCCCTGCAGCTTCCAGAGCACAGGAGGCAAGACTGACTCACCGTGGAGGAGATGGACTGCCGATCCTCTGGCAGAGGCAGGGCGGGCAGGGGGTCCCTGACGCCCAGCTCCGCCAGCTTCCTGGCCAGCAGGTCCCGCTGCACCTGCAGCTTGGCCTGGGCACAGAGGCAGCCCTCGAGTTGCTGCAGCGCCTCATGCAGCCCCTGCCGCCTGCCCAACAAGTGCACCCTGGGGAGGGGATGGGGCGGTCAGCACCCGCTGCCCTGGCCCCTTGCCCCCCTCTGCCGCACCTCACCGCTCCCCAGGGCTCCTGCCCTGCTCCTCATCGTGGATCTCTGCCTTCAGCTCCCGCATCTGCTGCTCCTTGATACTCACGGCCTCTGTGGCGGCCACCAACTCCTCCTCAACTGATGTCAGGCTGCAAGAGACATGTCTCGGCAGGGGACTTAGCCCCTGCCCCTCACCTACCCCTGCCCATGGCTAGTCCCGCTCACCAGTGCTGAACACTCTCAAGGGTCAGCTCATTCAGCTGCAGCTCCCCCGGCATCAGGTTTTCTGTGTCCTCCAGCAGGCTCTCATCAAAGGACACAGTTGGTGGCACCTCAGATTCGTACCTGTGGGCACCCAGCACAGCTCTGCCTCCGCTTGCCCCATGCCGGCCGCTGCCACCCAACGGCAGCAGGGCCGTACCTGGCAGGGAGGCTGTGGCTGCGTGGAGCCATACTGGTGGCTCTGGATGAAGCTGCTGTACTCAGTGGCAGGGTCAATGGCCTGGATGGCACTGGCAATCTCCTGGTGCATGGCCAACATATCCTCCTGTACCAGGCTGCTGATGCTGCAGTACTCCCTGAGGATCTCCTTCCTGCAGGAGCACTGCTGGTTCTGGGGGGCCATGGGGGTGCCCAGGGGTTGGAAGTGGGGTGCAGGGCTGGCAGCAGGGCATAGGATGGGCAGTGGGGCATGGGACAGGGAGCGGGGCACAGGATGGGCAGGGGGGCAGGCAGGGCTCTTACAGGACAAGGGCCATCTCCTGCTGCAGACTGTAGAGGGACTGATGCAGGCTGGGCAGGACCCGCTGGTAGTGGTGCTGGTGGTGCAATGCAGCTGCCTGCACAGCCAGCACATACTGGTTGTGCAGGGCATAGAGCTTCCAGAGGCTGCGCACATACTTCTCCTTCGCCTTGTCCCGCTCCTTGTCTGTGGAGAGAGGCTGTGGAAAACCCCAACCGCCAGCACATCGCCTGTCCCAGCATCGGGGCAGGGGTCAGAGGGTGAGGGCTGGGAGAGGGTCCCAGGGCAGGCAGGGGGACCAAGCCTCGGGTGGTTACACTGTGACACAGGGACGCTCCTGACCCACAGCATGGTGTCCCAAGGCCCCCAGATTTTTGCCTGGCTTCTTGGGGGCCAGGCTGGGCTCTCCTCTCTGCTGCCCACCCCCAGAACCCCCACCCGCTCCAGGTTGGGCTGTAGTTTCCACAGAGTGTGGGGTGCTCCAGCCATCCTTGACCCATGAGGGAAGCTGGGAGGTCACACAGGGGACAGAGGCCAGGCTGTCACCTTTGCTGGCCTCCTGGTACTTGCGCTTGGCCTGGGTGCTGTCACGTGCCAGGCTGCGGTACTGTGCCTTCAGCTTCTCCATCTCCTGCTGCGTCGTCTGGAGAGGGACACGGTCAGGGAGCAGGTCGAGCACATTCTCTCATTCCCCTGCTGGCTCCAACGTACCCGGCTATACTCCTGGCTGAGCTGTTGCCACTGCTCGCTGAAGGCCTTGCGCAGCTGCTGCTTGTCGCGGATGAGCAGGCTCAGCTTGGCCAGCGGCCCCGCCGCCAGCTCCTCTGCATGCCGCCGCAGGATCTGGCTCAGCGTCTCTGTCCGGCTCACCAGCACCCACCAGGACTGCAGGAGAGGGAGTCAGGGATGGTGCGGAGATGGCATCCTCCAGCACCACACTGGGCTCTGCAGGGCACAGTCCTCCTCTGGGACATCCCTACCTTCTCGATCTGACCACCATGGTCACCATGGAGCTGCCAAGTGCTCTCCTGCTTTTCCAGCTGGGAGAACATGTGGTGCAGCATCCCTGCATACTCCCGGTCACTCTTGGCCCGCTGTGACATCCACTTCTTCATCAGCTCCAGGAGGCGCAGCTCCCCATCCTGCAGCCGCAGCAGTGCGCTGTGCCCCTGCGGGCACCACAGCTCCGGCCCAAAGCCCATGGCACCACTATCCAGCCAGGGGAAGTCTGCAGGGCACCAGGACAGCCTGAGCCACAGCTGCTGCCCTGCACTGCCTCCACCAGTGGCCAGGGCCCTTTGCATTTCACACCCTCCTGCCCCATCATCCGGTCTGTGCAGCAGAGACGGAGCCTCCCCGCCCCCTGCAAACAGCCTTGCAAAGCATATTCAAAGCGGCAGGATGAGTGCTCCAAGCCCTGTGGGAGCTGGGGCCTGTGGGGATGGTGCTGGGAAGGAGGAAGTGTGGGGCTATACACAGCAGTGTCACCTCTGCCATGCATAGGGCTGCTCCCCAAGGGCAGCGTGGCTGTGCCCCCCACCCCTGGCAGGCACCAGCCCCTCCTCTCTGGCAGCTCCAGCCCTGTCCTGCCCATTGGCACTGTCACCCCTGTGCCCACAGTGTGGGAGCTCCCAGGGGCCGGGACACTGGTGGGAAGCCAGCAGAAGCAGAAGACGGTGCTGAGCCCCAGAGAAAGGTGCTGAACCTGGACACATCCCAGCTCACAGGACTCTAGTAAGGCCATTTGGAGCCAAACTGATCCCAGTGGCAGTCCCTGGGTGCCCTGCCCTGAAGCAAGAGCACAGCAGGAGCAGGAGAGTGCTGGGGCACCTCCCTGTGCAGGGCAGGATGTCCCCTGGAACAGCCCTTGACCTAACCAGGACCCCCCTCCCCCAGTCCTACGAAGGAGTCCCCTGTCCCTGCTAGTACCCCACCAGGGCACAGCCCTTCCAACCTACGTCTGTTGCGAGGCCTTTGTTGTGAGGCTGCTGCTGGCGTCCTGCTGGGGCCGGGACTGGCGCAGTCTGGACCTGGTGCAGCTCTGGCTCCTGGGGAGGAACAGGAAACCCAGTGCTGACCATACAGCCATTGCGAGATTTCCTGTGCTTCCTCCCCTCCCTGCCAGTCCCCGCGCCAGCAGCTGACACCGGCACAGAGCTCTGCTGCAGCTGGGCAGTTCCCAGCCCCACCACCCCTCCCAGCTGTCTCCCACCAGGGCCTGACACCACCAAGTCCAGCCCTGTACACCTAGGGCTCCAGTGCTCCTTCACTCAGCGTCAGTCCCACTCAGCAAAGCCCCCTCAGCCATGCCTGGTCCTGCCTGACTCCTAGCCCCCCTCCATGTCCCTGGGTCTCCAAGAGACTGCAGGACCTGGCGTGTTAAGGACTCTGTGCAAGCCCCACTGAAGAGTGGCTACCCTGTCACCATCCCCAAGCCTGGCCCTCGTGACCATGAAAGGCTCCAGGACAGAGCACCCACTGATGGACACCCACCGTGCCATGCTGCAGCCCTTGCTGCCAGCCTGCATCCACGTAGCTGGGACCACACTCCCTGTGGCAGCCCGGGGCACCTCCCCTTCAAAGGGCTTCACTGGTACCACGGTGGCACTGCTCAGCCCTGGCAGCTGCATCACACAGGGGCAGCTGCCACCACCACTGCCACTGCCCAGTGGCACAGCCCAGGCCAGCTCCACTCAGCTCAGCCTAGCCACCGCCCGGGTGTTTTGGCCTGAGCCCTCTCCTGTGACTGGCAGAGAGGCCCCGGCCCCAGAGGAGTTTCAAGGTCACCTGCAGGACACTGCCGGGCCGATTCCACTTTTAGAGGAAGTCAGGGAAAAAGCGTGTCAGGCGGGAGCTTTGCTGACTCGCCTTCCTAGAGCGGAGCAATGTGGGAGGGTCCCGCCCTGGAGCAGCTCCAAGGCATGGCAGGAGCAGCGGCTGCCACCGTCCCGCTTCTCCCAGCACCACCATCCCTCCAGCATCCGCCCGGGCACCGCGGGTCCCGTCCCGCCTGCGCCAGGCTGCTCCTGGGCGGCCAGGGCTGGGCGGTTCCGTATCTGACCACAAGCGCAGCAACTCCCTTCTCTGGAAGCCCCGATTGCTGCCGCCCCCTGCCCCGCCTCGTGAGAAGAGGAAGAGCAGGGCGGGCGCGCTGCAGCCGGTGCGTGCCGCGGGGAACTCGCTCTTAACCGCAGGAAGCCGCTGCGGCCCCAGACACAGCGAGGCCGAGGAACTCCGCAGAGGGCAGCGCAGCCCCAACAGGCTCTCTTGCGAGGCCCCCCGTGGGAGGCTCGGTGAGGCTGGGGTGGGCTGTGGCTGCAGCTTGGCCACAGCACGAGTGGGTCCCAGGTCCAGCCTGGCCCTTCCTGGGCATCGTGCTCTGGCTGCAGGGTGGTGCTAGACACAGGGGCTGCAGCCGGGCCCCAGGCTGTGGTGAAGGGGCTGAACCTACATGCTGTGGGAAAGGGGTGCAAGGTCCCCAGGCTTGTCTCACACACACACACAAACACACAGAGCCAGTTTCTGAATGAGCTGCCCTCGATGCATGTCCCCATAAGCAGCTGCTTCCCCTTGCTCAGGTGAGGGACATTCCCTGCCTGTCCCCACTGCATCTCCTGCCCAGCACTGGCTACTGCCCACAGGCAGGGAAAGGCAGTCCCTGGCTCTGGGGGAAGGTCTGCAGCAGAGCCCCAGCCCACCCCCTGCAGCTGCAGAGCGGATGTGGGTGCCCCTGAGGCCAGCAGTCTCCGCGGCCAGGCCACCGGCGCAGCTGGGGCACCCATGGCATACAGAGCACAGGCAGCGGAGCTGGTTTGCATAGTTCTGAACATTTAATAACTCAGTCTCTCTAGCGTTATATCCACATCCATTAAATTAAAAACAGGCTCAGGAGGCAGCTCCCGGCTGATTAAATTACAAGAAAAATTACTGTGCACCAAAAAGTTGTTATAGAAAAATAGTCCTGTGGCCCCTGGCCAGTGGCTCCGTCCATGGCTGGCACAGGTGGGAGCCTGCACCACGGCCCAGGTGTGCGGCGGCAGACGGCAAAGGGGCTCGTGGCACTGGCCCCCAGCCCACGGGGAAGGGGCAGCAAGGGGAAGGGCTCCAGCGGGGAGCAGAACGGATTGTCACCAAGTGGGGGCAAGGCACGTCGGGGGACTAGGGCTGCAGGAATGCTGGGCACTGCCCAGCACAGGCAGGACGCAGGCAGAGCTGGGGCAGTGCTGGCACTGGCGCTACCTGACAGTCCCAGCCAGCAGCACCTACAGCCCTGCCCAGGGGCAGAACACAAGGGGCCCATGGCAGCCCCCCAAAGCAGGGACTGTGTGAGGGGTCCCTGCCCAGGCTGCGGGCTGTGCCATGGGCACAGGGGCAGGCGGTGCCCAGCCCGATGCTCCCCGGTGCCGGGGCTCCTACCAGCTGCAGGCAGCGGTGGTGGGATGGGCAGGCAGTGGGCAGCAGCAGCTGAGGCCTGGCCATTATTGCTGTTGAAGGGCACGGGTGGAAGCGGACAGGTCCAGCGGAGGTGGCAGGCAGCTGGGACACACCGAACTGAGCCTGGGACACAGCTCCGCAGGGGCCAAGGGTGGGAAGGGCAGGGGGATGCTGTGGCACAAGCTGGGCTCAGCCCTGGGGCTGAGCCACCCCTGCCCCAGCCAGCCCACCTTGAGCCATGGCAACCCAGAGACCTCACACACTGCCCACTCTGGAGAACTCACAGGACCCCAAGCAGCAGCCATGTACCCAGAGTGGGAGACACTGCTGCCCATGCAGGGCCAGGAAGTGCCAGGGGCCCCACTGCCACCAAACACCCTGGCATGGGGCACAGGATGGACGCAGGGCCAGGAGAGATGGTGCAAGACTGGGACGGTGCTGTGCTTGGGATGGTGCCTGCAGGGCCATGCCTGGCTGCCCAGACTGGGGCTGAGGGACGGTGCCAGTGGGTGGGAGCCCCAGGCTGCTGCAGTGCAGGAAGGGGACAGGGGCAGAGTCCAGGGCCCCTCAGCCTCACCTGCCCCAGCCCTGCGGTGCTGGGCAGGGAGGAGGGAGGGGCAGGAGGGCTCATCAAAGGGCACTTTGGTCTCTGATGAAGGCAGTCCTCTCGCTGTGGGCCTCATAATCCTCACCGTCCGACTCAGAGGGACCCTCCTCCTGCCATATGTCAGAGGGGAGCCCCTTGTAGGAGATGATCCCGCTGTCCAGGGCATACACCTTCACGCCCCGCAGGCTGAAGCCTGAGCGTGCTTGCAGCACCAAGAAGATGGTGACAAAGATGATGACGATGAGGATGCAGCTGAGGCTGGCGATGAGGACAGGCAAGTTGACTGGAGGGGGGGCCTCAGCTGGTCCCTCGCCATCTGCCAGGGCAGGGGATGCGCGGCTGCTCTGCGTCTGGTGGGAGCAGGAGAGGTCCAGGCTGCTGAAGTGGGAGTGTGCGGGACAGGTGAGGCACTGGTTGGGGCCAGGTCCCGCACAGGTGGCACAGGAGGGGTGGCAGGGCAGGCAGAGGTGGGGTGCAATGGGCTCCACGCTGTTCTCCAGGTTGTAGTGCGTGCTCTGGACACCAGGTGCGAAGCCAGGAGGGCAGCGCTTCAGGCAGCTCTTCTGGTGCAGGTAGTACCCCTCCTCGCAGACTGTGGGACAGGCAGGGTCAGCATGGGCTGGGGGCTGCCTGTGCCCCCCTTCCCTCCCTGCTGTCCCCACACTCACCCACACAGGTCTGGCTGGGGGTCAGGGTCTTGCAGCCACTGCTCTCCAGCTGGTTGGAGAGGCTGGGGGAGTCGGTGGCTGTCCCATACAGCACAAGCGTGAACTTGGTAAGTGTGCCTGCAACAATGCAAGGTGAGGACCATAGAGGTGCCCACAAGACCACCCATGCTCACGACAGGCACAGGGAGGGGGCTCATGGTCCCCCATCCTGTCCGCCAGGGGACAGCAGGGTTGTGCCCACCACCTGGGAGAGTGCCTCTTGTGGGGCCATGCCCCTGCACAGGAGTCCCAAGGGGCAGGGGGTCAGGTGAGCTGGCATGGGGTCTCCTGCTGCCTGGACTCCCACTGCCCTGGAGGGGCTGCAGCACCATCCCACATGCCCAAGTCCAGCCTCTCCCCAGCCAGATCACCCAAAATATCCAAGGTGTTACTGGCCCCTCAGCTCATGAGCAGGGAGAGGAAGCTGGATGACCACACAGCTCACATCCCAGACTTGGAGGGAGGCAGTGTATGGGGAAGCACACCCCTACCGTAGTTGTTGGCATCACTGGTGTTCTCAATCTCCAGCACCCACTCCCCGGTGGGGTCTTCATCCCACGAGTGTGTCGTCATGAAGGCCCAGTCATTGAAGCCATCGGCCGAGAAGTCGTGGGGCCTGAGAAACAGAGGCAAGACATGGGTGTCAACATATCCCAAACTCGCCTGTGCCAGCCTAGGCCAGGGGCCAGCCTGGGGCACCCCACAGTCCAGCACCTACCTGGCAGCCAGGAGGGTGGAACGGGTGCCCATGGGGCTGACCAGATGGATGGCCAGGTCCCCTCGCCGGTTGTAGGACAGCGTCAGCCTGGCCTGCGCATGCTCCAGCCGGCTGATGTAGTTGGCTTTCCCCAGGCAGGCATCTACTTTCCGCCGTACCTCGAGACGCTTCCCAATGTCCCTGTGGAGGACAGGCATGAGTAAGGCCAGTCCCAGACCAGGGGGACATGCCTCAGTCCCCATTCCGTGCTGTGGGGCTCTGCAGCTGTCCTGGGGACTGGGCACCAGGGCAGCCAGAGTGGCAATCAAACCCACAGTGGGTCAGAGTGGCACCACCTCCGTGCCATTCCCAGATGGGTGCAGGCAGCAGAAAGGGTGCCCCAGCTCTTGGGCACGGGGGGGGAACTGTGCTGCCGAGTGCTGCCTCCCCAGGCGCCACTCCATGCAAGCCCTGAATAGGTCCTTTATTCACACACTGCAGACCAGCTACACCCTGCGTGGCACAGCTAGGGATGGGATGGACAGAGTCGTCCCCATCCTGCTGCTGGCGTGCGGCCGCTCCCCCCACAATGCTGGCCAGCACAGGATGTGCCTGCTGTGTCCACACAGGGCTGGCTCCCCAGGGGGGTCAGGGCAGGGCCCAGCCCTAGCTCCCTTCATGCACAGGAACATGATTCCCCCACCCAGGAGCCCCTAGGGAGTGCCCTGGCCACAGACAAGGCTGCACATGCTGCACTGTGGCAGCAGCGGCCAAGCAGGAGTCAAAGGAGCTTCTGTCTGCCCCCTGAAAAGCCCCTCTGTCCAGGATGACTTGTGCTGGCTGCACCCCAACCGCAGTGCCCCAGTCTGCCCACATCCACTGGCCCAGCCCCACAGCGGGGAGGCTCATCAGTGACGTCAGTGCTGGATGGCTGGAGGTGCCTTTCCCAGCTCTCCCCAGGCTCTCGCAGGGGGATGCTCCAGGGGTCTCCGCAGCAGTTCAGTCCCCGAGATTCTCCCCACTCCCTGCTCTGGGCGCAGAGGCTCTCAAGCTCCTGTGCAGAACAGATGCCGAGTGATCCTCTCCTGGGCTCACCAGCCCATACCTGGGCTCTGCAAGGATGTCAATGACACACTTCCTCTGAGGTCCCACCGTGGTCCAGTTCTTGGCCAGGCTCACCATGGCCCCGGCATCCAGCAGGCCGTAGCCATACGAGTGGCTGACTGTGGACAAAGAGGGGGTCAGCACCGCTCCTGGGGGTACCCAGTGGGGGATGTTCGCCTGGCCATGCTGCATGCTGACTGGGCCCTCCTGCCTCCTTCACCCCACAGGGCTGCCAGCACACTCTGCCTCAGCACCCCAAGGCTAGTGGTGCATGTGGGACTGGGAGACCCGGGTCCCACCCCAGCACCCCAGTACCTTTGCGGCCGACACCATTGGTGACCCAGTCATTGGCATTCAGGTGAGCTGGCTTCGAGGTCTGCACCACCAGGTGCTGCATGTCTCGCCAGGTCAGGTTCTTGCTACAGGGAGACGTGGAGCTCAGGTCAGTGCTAGTTCCTGCTGGCCCCAGGCAGGTCCACCTCCAGGTGCCACTGCTGCATGAGGCTGGCACAGCCACCCCCAGCCAGCCCCCTCTGTCCTGTCCTTACTTGGCTTCCAGGGCGAGGGCAATGATGCCAGCGGCCAGGGGCGCTGAGGCTGATGTCCCGGTGTGCAGCTCGGTGCACTTCTGTCTGAGGTCAGTCGTCACCTGCGAGGAGGAGTGCCAGGGCAGGAAATGCTGGGGGTACATCCCACCCCCTGAGCCCCTGGCCTGCGGACAGCAGCAGCCCCCACTCACAATCTGCTTCTCATTCTGGTTGCCACTGCTGTACGTGGTGGCGAGGGTGGAGGAGCAGGCCTCGCTGTACCAGGGCACATTGCCGTACTGCGTGGTGCTGCTGATGGACAGCGTGTAGATGCTGTTGGTGTAACCGTCACAGTTGCAGCTGTCATGCTCGCGGCCCCCATTCCCAGATGCCCAGACGAAGATGGAGCCCAGCCCGCCTCGGCCCTAGCAACAGAGGCAGGGTGAGGGCAAGCACCAACACTGCCCCACACGGGAAGCCCCAGGTCGGAGCTGGGGACAAGCGGATGGTGCCAGCCTGAGTCGGACAGACAGAGCAGATGCAGCTGGGACACAGGGGACAGCATGAGACCCCAGTCACAGCCCACCAACCTGGGCACCCTCACCTCCACTGTGCCTATGGAGGGTGCCCAGCACCTCGGCAGAGGCTCCAGGGCTGCCCCAAGTGGGTGACACATCAGGCAGCAGGAGGCCCAGACAATGTGAGTCTTCCAGGAGCCAAAGTCTTTTTCTGCTCAGAAGTCTGACCTGGCCTCACTCTGTCTGTGTGGGATTGCAGTGCCTGGCAGAGCTGTGGGAGCCCACAACACAGTCCTGGCCATGCCTCGGCACCCAAATGTGGCAGCTACCCTCGCAGAAGATGTGACAGAGCCAGCGTGGTACCACATGCATCTCTCTGTAGGGAATCCTGGGCAGAACATGACACAGCTCCCCAGGCAGGTGACACTGCCAGCACAAAGGGACAGTGGGGGAGGATGAGTGGAGGAAGTGAGGGTGAGCAGCTGGCATAAAACCAGACAAGAACCAGGGGAGGGTTTGAGAGAGAAGGGAGAGAGCATCCCACACAGGAGCCCTCACAGCGGTGAGATAACACCACATGGGAGGAGTCCTGACTCAGAGCCATTACACAGGAAGAACAAGAAAAACTAACAGAGCCTGATCCTAGAGATGGGCTGGAAGATGGCTCATCCTGGGAGGGCCAGGGTAACAACCAGGGCAGGTAGAGGAAGGGAGACCTGCGGGGAGGGCAGGAGCCAGGCCAGTGCTCCCCCAGCAAACGCTTCTTCTCACCTGGCTGACCCCACGGAAGAAAGCCTCCTCTGCCAGCCGGGCTGGGCCGTCCACAGTCTTGCCGTCGTCCTCAGGGCCCCAGCTGGCACTGTAGATGTGGATGTGGTTGGGGTTGAGCCCCAGGGAATGGGCCTCCACAGCATCGGTCACCTCCCCATCCAGCATGCGCACACCTAGGGCCAGAGAGCAAATGTCACAGGCGACCGGCTAGGGCAGAGCGGCCACAGTGCCGCTGGTGAGATCCCTCCAACCCCTGCTGCCACCTGTGCCACGGGCTGTCACAGGGCTGCTCCAGCCAGCAGTGCCAGGGTCCCCAGTTCAGCTGCTCCTGCGGCCACTCAATGCCCACAGGACCCGGCGCAGGGCAGGGCAGCACCCACCTCCAATCCTGGCATTGTAGGCCACGCCAACACCACAGATCCCATTGTTTGCCACGGCAGCCACCTCCCCAGCACAGCGTGTGCCATGTCTGCAACCAAAACAGGACGAAGCATGCTCATACAGGGTGCGAGGAGCACAGGGGTGGGTATCAGCTGCAGCCCCAGCAACCCCCACCCACGCTGCCTCCCATCCCCTCGAACTAGGTAGCCAATGAAGGCTCCTCCATCCGCCCTCCTGCTCCAGAGCCAGGGCACTTAACAGCCCACACTGGCTTTGGGCAGAAAAAGGATGCTGCTCACGTCAAAAAAGGAAGTGAAGGGTTCCTCATGGAGCAGAAGTATGCCGCCAGCCTCACACCTTCCAGCAGGCCATGTGGGGTGGCACTGTACTAAGTCCCTGCAATACCTAAGTCCCTGCAATACCTACGCTCTGTATCTTCACCCCTCCCTCCTGCCTCACCTGTTGTCATTCATCTGTGTGTAGCGGGGCTGTGGGTCTGGGTCCTGGTCATTGACATCAAAACTTGCCCCTGGGTCCTGGAAGACAAATTGGGCACTTAGAGACTGTCTACCTTAGCCACCAAGCCCCCCTGCCCTTACTTCATGGCTCCACTCCACAGCCTGAGGCTGAGCTGAGCAGGGTGGGCAGGCTTCAATCCCACCTCCACATCCCACCATGGTGGGCACCAGCCCTGTACCTCACAGCTCTGGCATTGCCCCGCATGGACACAGCTGCCCAAACCAGCTCCCATGGCACCCCGCCCCACACCATCACCCAAACTCACATAGTTGGCCTCCAGGTCAGGGTGGTTCTTCTCAATGCCATCATCCAGGATGGACACCACAATGCCCTTGCCCGTGTATCCCTGCTCCCAGGCCTGACGCACGTTCAGGTCCCGCTGGTTTGTGTTGTACTGCCAAGAGAAGCCTTGGCACTAGGAGATGCACCCAGCCATGGGCACTGTGATGGGTGTGTGCCCAAAACCCACCCAGCTCTCACCCCGCTCTTCTGTGGGTTGCAACAAGGAATCCCAGGGACCTGGGCACAGGGTTAGGCACAACTAGCTGAGAAGGGCTGCTCTGAAAGCAAGACTGAGTCCCAGGTTGTGCTTGAGTCCCACAGACTCCCACCCTCCCCCCTTTGCAGAGATCAAGCTTGTGCCCAAGCTCCAGGAAGCAGGCAGAGGCATGGACTCATTCCTGGACCAGGCAAAGGGCTGTACCTCCTAGTCCAGCCCTGGGTTCCCCCCAGACCTAGCCCAGGGAGGAGCCACAGCTCCGTGAGCAGAGCCTCCTCCCTGGGACATTCCTGTAACACAGCACCCAGTCCTGCCCCAGGCTTTCCCCCTCCTCCTCCTCCTCCCTCCTGCCAGCCTAGCAGCCGCTGCCTGACAGCAGTTCCTTGGTTGCCACATCTCTGTCCCCAAATTTGCACCCACAATCATGAGCACAGGCCCCCTCCTCACCCGACACTCACCAGGTACCATTGCTGCGGGAACTTAGGGTCCGTGGGCTCCATGAAAACGTCTCGCTTGGTCCTGCGCTTTGCCACCTGCTGCTCCAGCCACTGCACCTGAGGGCAGAGAAGGCGTGGGGTCCCCTGCTGACCCCTCATGCCAGCAGTTCCCCATGACCCCAGCCCCCAGCCTGCCTGAAGGGGCTCTCCCCAGTAATCTCACAGTCAGCTCTGGCCTGGCAGAGTATTGGACCTGTCAGAGATAGTGCCACCCCCAGTCCAGCCCTCCAGGCCCCCTGCCTGGTTGTGCCCTGCAAAGGCTCTGCTCCAGTGGAGCAGGACAGTCAGAGTGCCAAGCTCGGCTTAGACACAGGCTGCCGAGAGCTGCCACGCCACATCACACGCCTTCCAGGGCCTGGGCTGAAGCCAGAGGATGGGGAAAACAGCAGCCTCCACACACCACTGCTCTGGGATCTGTTTATTGCCCTGCACGCCTTGTCCTGCATACCAAGGACACAGAGCTCTCCTGGGAACAGAGGCTCTCCTGGGCCCTGGGACTGCAACAACCCACAGGCCAATGACACTGGCTCCACCAACCCCCTGCCCTTGCCAGACACGCAGTGGGCTCCCACCTGCCTCTGCCAAGGAATGGTTAAGGCAGCTCAGCCCTGTCTTGTGCCCAGCGTTGGCTCATGTGCCTTTGTGAAGTGCCCGGGACCAAAGCCAGGCCCTCCTCAGTCATACCTGCGGTTCCCTGGCCAAGCGGCTGTGCCAGGGCTGGTGGGGCGAGAGGGAACGCTTCACCACGCCGTGGTGCCGAAAGTGGTAATAGTCGCCAAAGATCTGCAACAGAGAAATGCTGCTCATGGGACAGACATGAGAGCCTGGTCTCCCCAGTTCTTTACACCCCGTATCTGCAATCCTGAGCTCCAGGGTTGTCATGCACAGGCTGGGCCACCCACTCCAGAGTGGCTAGTGAGGCTTATGTCCAGTATACTGGGCGGGACCTCCTGTGAGAAGCTGTGGCAGCTGGTGACAAGGCAGCTGGGAAGGCCCTGGAGCAGCAGAAAGGCAGCCACTGCACACCTCACCCTCCTGCAGGTCCCCACATGGCAGCAAGTCCCACATTGTCCAAAAAAGCTGCTGCCCTGGCAGGAAGGCCCCAGGCAAGCAGCAGCAGAGAGGGACAGGCCTTTCAGAGTCAGCCTGGGAGACACACTAGACTCAGGAGACAAACCCACTGCTTCTCTTCCAGTGCCAACCAGCTCCTCCTGGAGGAAGGTCTCAGTGGCTCCAGGCCCTGCACCCCAGGTCCCAGCCAGGGCAGGGTCTGCACCAGCCTCTGCACCTCTGGACAGGCTGCTGGCTTCTCCCCAAGTGCCCCACTGGAACGCCCATCCTGTGCCAGCCTCTACCTGGGGCAGAGCCAGTTTCAGTGGGGCAGAGCAGGGGGCATGCAGGCATCCAATCCCAGCGGGGTCCAACTCCCACTGCCAAGCAGCCATGCTGTGCTCACCCCAGCTCCACTCCCATGTGGAAACAGCCCAGACTGGGACCCCAGCACAGCCTAGCTGGGGCAGGATGGGAATCCAGCACAGCTGGTGGGGCCAGGAGGCCATGCCGCCACCCAGATGGTTATTTTTAAACCCCAAACCCTCTCCAGTGCTGCCATTTCCATATCCCCTCCTGCACATCCTGGGGCTGATGGACACAGTGGCCCCACCCTGGAGGCCCAGGGCCTCCCAGCTCAGCAGCCTGCCCTAACTGGGGAGAAGAGGCCAAGCACCCACCCAGCCCCCTGTGAGTCACAAAGCCCAGGCAGCAGCCACAGGCAGGATCCAGCTGCCCAGGCTGTGCCAGAGCTGGTGGGGCTGGGCTGCAAGGGCTCTAGGAATATGAGGACATCTCACCCTCCTCTATCTCAGGCTGCCCCAAAACAGCCTGTTTGGGGCTAACAAACCTCCCCAGCTTATTAGAGCTCTGCAGATGTGCTGCCAATCTGGACAGACTGGGCCGAGCAAGGCGCACCCAGCTGAGCTGCACCCTCAGGCCCAGGGCAGCAGCCGGCTCTCTCAGGCACACACTCCACCCCAAGCCCCGGACCTGTTCCTCTCGCACAGTGTTCCCCCAGGACAGCCTGTCCGTTCAGAGCCCTTGAGGAGGTGTCAAGGTACAAAGCCTCTGCACAGGGCTGGTGGGGGAATGCAAGCTGCAGGCTGGTTGCCCTCCCTCAGCATCCCTCAACCCCTCTAGGGGTACAGTCAGAGCCCAGATTATTCCTGCACACAGACTGCGGCTCTGACTGGTCATCCAAATGGATTAGGTTTGCACTGACACTGTGGTGTCAGGAGCTGGCCAGCCCACACACTTCACCCTAATCCCCACCGTCCCTGTCCTCAGCAAGGGCAAAGCCACCCCCCAGCACCACGTGTCCCTGGTGCCAGTTCAGTGCTGCTGCCTGACCCCTGGCCACAGCTCACAACTACCCTGGCCGGTCCCAGGGCTAGAAGGCTGCCTGTATGCCTGACCACGGCCCCGGGAGTGGAGCAACATGCTGGACCTGCAGCCTAGTGGTGTGGGAGACAGGAGCACCCCCTCCCAGGACGGCACTGTCCTGCCAGCACAGCCCAGGGATGGCACCAAAAGTGCCCTTCCCCAGTGACCCCAATCCCAGCTGGGGGGGGCAATGCCCGTGCCCCCTTCTCTGCACAATCCCAGCAGTGCAAACCCCCACACACCCACCTCACTGACACATGCAGCCCCCACCTCTGACCCACAACCCCCCGCTGTCCCCTGCATCCTCCTCAAGCCCTCCTCAAGGCCACTGGCACCAGTCATGGGCCCTCTGCCTGCGGTGCCACTGGTTCCCACTCCATAGGCAGCAGCAGAGCCAGAGCTATTCCAAGACAGCACAGCTTTGGGGACTGTGTCCAGACTCCAGGACCCTCTCAGATAAGGATGCTGGGGCCCTCTCACTGGGGCACCGCCAGATGCACCCAGTCCGCCCACTCCCAGCCTGGCTGCACATCCTGTCCCGGTGGCACACACCCCCAGGAGCAGCAGCCCACAAACCTGAGAGGGAAAGCCAGGCTCTTTCCAGCCATGCTCTTCCCACTGGACCGCCATGGCCCCTCTGCAAAGCCCTGGCCAGCCAAACCTCGTCCCACAGTGCAGACAGTGGGACAGGCTCCAGAATGGGAGAAAACATGCCCAGACCAGAAGCTCCTGCAGCATGTGGGGCTCTGCTTGCAAGGGCAGGCTCACCGCTGCGAGGGGACAGAGAGCCGGGAAGAGGCGCCAGCCTCCAGCCGCAGAACCATGGTGTGGGGAGAAAACAAGGGCAGAGCTGGCACAGAGCCTCCGCGGCTCACGGGGATGGAACTCATGACAGCCCTGGGCTCTCAACTGCAGCACGAGGCCCTGCACTGTGGAGACAAAGCCACAGAACCAGTGCTCCTTGGCCCTGGCAGACAGGCCTGGGACTTGGCACCACAGCATGATGGGAGGCACCATCAGGAACAGGCTGATGGCACCTCAGCCCCATCCCCACTCTGAGGGATCCCCACTCATCAGAGATCCAGTCTGATGGGATGTGCCACTCTCACAGTGCCCTGTGCATGGCAGCTACCCTGGCCTGACAAGTTCTTTCCCCTGAGATCTGCTCTGAGCCACTTCCATGCTGACAGCGCCTGCGTAAGGCCATGCCATTGTCCACCACAGCACGGACACCCTCACTGGGGCCTAGCCACAACCCCCACAGTTCCCTCCTCTGGCACAAGTCCCAGAGGACTTGGGGATCCCTGACCCAGAGGGCCCTGAGTACCCAGTGCCCATGCAGGGCTCCTTTTGGGGGCGCAGGACAAGGTCCCACCGGCTCCTGCAGCAGCCACCTTCCCACTGCTACTGCTCACAGCAAGGTCCTGACACCACAGCCACCAGTTGTGCAATTTCCTCTGGAATTTCACCCTGCACTTCCTTCCCGGAGAGACAGCTCACTCCCAGCACAGCCACGCACACTGCCTGGTCCCTGGCTGACGGCAGGGAAAGCTGAGCATGGTGGGAACCTGCTGACACACTTTCTATCAAGGACAGTTTAGGGGTAAGGATACAGCTGCTGTCAGACACCCTCTGGGGATAGCTCAGAGGTGCTGCTGCCGTCCCGCTGAGCCGAGGCCATGCTGCACTGGGCAGCTTGCTGTGGGGAGCAACAGTGGAATCTGGAAGCCTTCCGATCCATCATCACACAGCACTCCCAGTCCCGTTCCTTCACGCTAGGATGGGCTTTTCCTCCTCCCCCATCCAGGAGGCAGTGTGCCACACCATGTTGTGCCATCCCATGTCACCAAAAGGTCCCAGTGACAGAGGGAGGCGCTGGCTCCATACAGTTAATTGCCACCATTGAGTCAAGGCAGCAGATGCTGGAAGGCCACAGCAAACAGGCACAAACACAGTGGCCCTTCTGCCATAGAGAGCAGCCCCCAAGCCAGTTCCAGGACTAAGCTCAGCGCCTGCCCAGACCATGGCAAAGAACACTTGTTCCATGAGAAGAAGGAAGCAGGAGACTTACCGGTCCCAGGTTAAGGAATCCATGCTTCCTGGCCAGCCTGTCAGCCTCCTGGGGTCCTGCAGGGACGAGCACAGCCCAGGTGTTGGTGTAAATATGCTGGGCCAGCACCTCCTGGGTTAGGAGAGTAAGGGCAACCACCACAGTCCAGAGCAACAGCAGCGAGCAGGGCCTCAGATCCATCAGAGTATCGGGGTTCCTCGAGCTGGGGAGCAGGAGGGTCCCGGGAGCAGCAGGTCCAGTGGCCTCCCAGCGTCAGCACCCCGAGGCACACCGGCCTCTCTGCCCTGCTGGTCCCAGCTCAGCCCAAGCCCACATGGGGCCAAGCACACAAAAGCACAGGAACAGACCGTCCAGGACAGAAGCACAATCTGCAGAGAGACAGGATAGTGGTCAGGCCCGGGGCACCTTTCCTCAGACCATGGTGCAGGCTACACCATGCCGAGATGTGGGTCAGGCATTGGGCAAGGGTGCCCTGGCACACAGCACCTGCTGCCCACCATGGCACACTGACAGCCAAGGAGCCGCCTGGCTTGGCAGTGTGCCCACGTCTGCTCCCGCACGGAGCTGCTGTTTACCTCATCTGTTACCCAATGTTTGCTTATAAACACAGAGAACCAACCAGGAGGAGAGGAGGGCACCAAAGGAGGGGAGAAGCAAGGCAAGGGACACTGTTCCTCCTGCTGCCACTACCCCTGCTCCAGCTGGGATGGGACTATCTGGATACAGAGCTGGGAGCAACTGGGAAGAGAGGCCTGCCTCTCCAGTCCCAAGGGGAGACCAAAGGAGATGTCTCCAGGTGCTGCGTGAGGAATCTCAGCAAAATGAGAGACTGGAAGGAGGAAAGGCAAGGAGAGCTCCTGACCTCCAGCTAGCACAGCCTCAGGCTCACACCTTCACAGCCATCGACCAGGCTCCACCTGGCAGCCATGGCAAGCGCTGTGCTGCCTGCCACCAGCAGCAGCTCAGCTCTCCCCTTCCTCTGGAGCACAACATGGTGACACCGGTGTGACTCATCCCCGCAACCCGATGGAAACCAGGACCAGGAAAAAGGGTACACCGTCACCTCCAGCATGAACCCAGGATGCCCAGGAACAGCTCACACCTTGTGGGAGGGCAAACAAGAAGCTTGTAGGGAAAGAGCAGGGAGTGACCCATCCAGTGCAAGGGAGCCCACGACATGATGGTGCCAGAGGGACCCTGGAATATCTGGTCCAGCTTCAGAGACAGCTGGAAAGGTGAGAGCTGGCAGTGCCCAGAGGAGCCACATCCCCCTCTGTCCAGAAGCAGCCACAGCGAGCCGGCAGCCTGCAGCGCTGCCAGAGCAGGAGAGAGCCTCTAGCAGCCGCCGGAGACCCCGCCGTAGGCTACGGCACAGACAGTACAGCGACTCGCGCACAACGAGGTTTCCCCATCAGCGACCACACCTCGGCCAGCCCCGGGCCGGACCGCCCCGTCGAAGCACCCAGAGCCGCGAGCACCCGCTGGAGGCTGTACCAGAGCCCCGGGTGCCAGACTGCCAAGGCCCACAGCACGGGACAATGGAACACTGTCTGCCATGGTCTACCAGTGTCCGTGCCAATACCTGGCGCCCGGGCCGGGCAGTTTCCCCACCTCGCTGGTCCCGGCGCCAGCAGCCGTCCCGCTCCGGCGGTGACCGCTGCAGGTGGGGACCCTCCGGCCGCCAGGGGAGAG
>VZTG01004995.1:208921-219450 GCA_013397845.1 Melanocharis versteri | reverse complement strand
CCTGGCCTTGCTTCGGCCGGGACCGGGGGCCGTGGATGGTTCCCGGGGCTGCGCGCTGCCGAGTCCGCTGTCAGGCTCCGGGAGCTTTGCTGACCTGATGGATGTGCATTAACCCCGCCGTGGCCACCATGTCTGTAATGCGCAGTGCCCTCCCGGCGGTGACACGTGCCCAGCACATGCCGCACGACAGCGCTCGGCTCGCTGCAGGCTGTCCTGCTGGACTCACCGCAGGCCCACATTCCCGCCCCCCGCCCCTCACGCTCCGGCCCTGGGGCAGTCCTGCGTTCCCCTGGCCCCGAGCCAAACCCAGGAGCGGGTCTTTAGCCCGTAACAGCACCCGTCGGCATTTGCACCTTCTGCTAGGGTCTGCGGTCAGAAGGACCATCGTCTGTGCCATCCCTGCCGGGGCGCTCGGCTTGCCCCCAGCTTTGACCAGGCACAGTCTGTTCCCACCTCGTGCCACCGTGCCCCGGTACCGCCAGGGCCTGGGGCTGTCCCCGCACGAAACTCCGATTTTCACCCTCCCAGGACCACCTCCCTTTGCAGCGCGCCGGGCAGCTCAGGTGGGCCTTTGGGGACAATGCATCAGTTGGGATAACGTTCTCGGTGCCCCGTTTCCACCTCATCATCTGTTTCTCCGTAAGGCCCACGTGCTCCTGCCCTCGCCTTGTCATCAGGTCCCTCCCGCTGACCGCTGAGTTTTAGCAAATGCTCCCAGTGTCCCCAGACCTGAAGATTGGGGCCAGCCCTCATCAGGTGCTCACCTCCGGCACGGGGGCAGCCTGCTGGGCTGTTTCTGGCATTTTTGTCACCAATATTGAGCTGCACCAGCCTGTCGGCCCCAGGGCTGCGGGAAGAACCCGTGTGACTGAAGCACATGGGGTCTCTGACTTCATCGTCGCCATTGCGGCAAAGAGCCCTGGACCGGGACCGCCGCCTCCCGCAAACGGGCCCCGCCGGCCCGGGGCCCCCNCAGCCGTGGGCGGTGTCCGCAGCCCTGCGAAGTGCCCTGCCGCCTGGCTGCCTCCGCCCGTGCCGGGTTCCCGTAATCAATAGTGCACAAGCTCGGCACCGTTTGTGGTGGTGGGGCTGGCGCCGGCCTCGGGTTAGAGCCCAGAACCGAGGCCAGCGGGAGTCAGCTCCGTCGCGCCATTGGGGACATCGAGCAAGGAGCTTTGAGGGAAGGTGTGGATTGCACAGGCATCGCAGCGTTGCTCTTTCCTGCAGCCTGTGCTCTGAGACCAGCTCCAGGACAGCGAGGCTGCTCTTGCCTTTGAGATCCTGGTGCAGGCACTACCTGTCCTGGATGGGCTGCAGCCAGCAGGAACATGATTTTGAGGAACATGGGGCCCACTGGCTCCTGCTCTCCCTCTGCCTGGGTGCTCAAGACATATTTCCCACAGAAGTACCTTCATTTGCCAGAGGAGACCTTCCAGAGTCTGCTGCTCAGTGTGGGACCTGAGGCTGTGCAGTGCCTCCTGGCCCTGCTGCACCGCTCCTAGTACCAGCTGGGAGCTGGGATGGGGCAGGGGGTGCAGAGCCCATGTGTGGTGGTTGTGAAGCCTTTTGATGGGGGGGAAATCCGAGTGGTGCCTCTGCAGAGGGACAGGGTGCTGGGAGGTCAGTGGGGTGGTGAGTACTGGGGTAAGAAGAAGCCTGAGCCATGGCTAGAGCAGCGCATGTTTATGGGGTCTGACCTGACGCATTGTGGGTAACGGGATGCAGCGACATGCTGGGCACGGAGATCACACAAGCTACAGGGGGACCTGGGTCCCACAGCGCTGGCGCTGCCACGGTCCCACTCAGTGCCGGAACTGTGGCAGCGGCGAGGGGATGCGGATATCCTGCCCCTTCTCCAGCCGCCGCTCACAGTCGATCAGGTAGTTCACACCATCTATCACCAGCTGCACCAGTTCCACCTGCACCAGGAGCACAGATGTAGTGACTGAGGGACTGTCCTGGGAGCCACACCACTTGGCCAGTCCTGCTGCATGCAGGGTGGGCGCTGCCACTCCCAGCACCCACATGCTGGCCCCAGCACACGGCCCTAGGGCTGCATGGGCACTGTGGGCCCATCATGCAGACACATTCCAGAACCTCCCTCCCCAGCTCTGTCTGGCACTCACCTCTGACTTCCCCAGACGGTCGAGGTTGGAGATGTCAAAGATGCTGCCTTTGGCTGCAGTGTCCACACCACCCGTCCCACGCTTCTGTAGCCGGAGGTTCTCTAGGATCTTAGGGAAGCGGCTGTCCTGGTGCCCAAAGAAAGTGTCAGCGCTCAGCAGGACCAACAACAAGGGAGTCAGCGCTCTGCAGCGGAATGCTCCTTAGGGCAGCCCCCTGCTGCTCACAGGATCCTGTCAGTGGGTCACCAGCCCCACCCAGAGTCCTGCCCTGAGCAGACCCAAGCTGACACTGGGGACCCGGGCCTCTCTGGCCAGGATTGCAGGCAGGGGCTGGACCCTATGCCTCCTAGGGGAACCTGAGCATGGTCCAGGGCTGGGCCCCATGTTGTCCTGCACCTTCGTGGCTGAGCTCCCCACAGTCCTAGCCTGGCTTCCCACAAAACTGGCCATGGTAATACCTTGCTGAGCAGTGGCAGCTTGATGTGGACACCTGCTCGCAGCCCCGTGCCCAGGTTAGAGGGGCAGGTCAGGATGTAACCCAGCCGCTCATTCCACATGAACTCCCAGCCTCGATCCTGAATTAGCCGCTCCACCTGAGTTAGAGGCACAAGCAGTCGTTCAGCCCTGGCCAAAGAGCATGCAGTCCTGGCTGCGTGCAGAGGGCCAGCACCACAGGAGCCCTGCCTGCCCCTCTCTGCCTGTTCATGGGGCTGGCACAGCAGAAGCTGTTGGACACTCACCTCCTTTAGGCCCCGGCAGAACCGCTCAAAAACACGCTTCATGTTGCCCCCCTTCTCCATGGAGATGACACGTGTGTGGTCCTCCTCATTGATCCAGATCAAGAAGGTCTTCTGGTGGTTGTGCCTAGGGACAGGGCAGTGTTTGGCTGTGCTGGCAGCTTACAGAGACCCTATGCCCACTCAACTGTGCCCCTTCTGCACCTGCCACCATGGTGCCGAGGCTGCCCTTGGTTCCAGTGTGCTGACTGCACCAGGGTGGGCAGTCAGGAGATGCTCCTGGAGATGGGCCAGTGCCCATCCACATGCATCACTGCCGGCAATGGGAGCTGTCTCCAGTGCCTTGGGCACAGGCGGGCGCCAGCATGGTGGTGACCCAGCCTGGACTGGGGACGGGAGCATGGCTCCTGCACCATGCAGGCAGCGGGAGGAGGCTGTGAGTCATGGGGTGTGAGCTGGAGGGCTGGGTTAGGTGCAGCTGGAGCTGGGGACTGTGTGTGCTCTGGAGGTGTTTTCCATATAAAGGCACAGCGTCAGCGAGGGTGGCATGGGTGGACACATGTGCTGGCTGTTGCTCAGCGGGAGTGTGGGATGTTGCATGGCTGTGCGAAGATGCTGGGAGGGAGCAGTAAGATGCAACTGTGGCAGGGTAGGTTTGATGTCACATAGAGTGTGCAGAAGCCAGGAAGGGTGCTGGGGATTGCCCATGGAGCAGAAGGCAATTACAGGTTTTTGGCAGCCTTAGAGTGCAAGGTGCTGCAGGATGGTGAGAGCAGGCAGGATTGACAGCTGGGACTGGCTCCACAGTCCCTCTTCCCAGTACCATGCTGTGGTTTGTGTAGGGAACAGTAGACTGTTGACGGTGGTGCACAAGGAGCTCCCAAATGAGGCCACAGAACACATGGTGAGCACGGCCCTCGGGCACTGGTGCCATGTGCTAGGGTCTGTGGCACGGCAAACATGGGAAATGTGGGTGGCAGGGCTGAGACAGATGGAGCAGTACCATCCCCCCCATCTCTGCCCTGCCGCCCAGTGCCAGGGCAGAACCTCACCAGATCCCTCGGGCGTCAGGCCAGTCCCGAGCCATTCCTGCTGCTGTCAGGAGCGGGGACACCGGCTTGTCAAAGAGGAAGTGGTCCTGGAAGGAGGCAGAGTTCATGGGCTCACCCAGGCTGCATGGCTGGAACCAGCGCACCCTCACTGGTTCCAGTACTCCCTGTCTCTGTCTCACTGGTCCCACCTGCCATGCAGGAGATTCACTGCAGCTCTCCCAGGCAGGGCACCCGTGGGCAGGAGCCCTTACCTTCCTGGCCTGGGAGGCAGAAGGTTGCTGGTGCACAGCCCACCCTGTGCCAGGGGCTGGTGGGGCACCAGCTGAGTGCCACAAACCTGCCTTCCTCTGGGCATGGGCAGGGACATGGGGGCAAGAGTTAGAGGTGGCCATGAGCTGCTGGGGTTGAGTTCAGAGAGCTCCTGGCTCATGAGGGCTGAGCAGCACTGTGCTGTTGGGCTGCCTTGCTAGGGCAGGGGTCCTGGTTGTAAAAGACAGCAGAGCTGCAAAACGAGGATACAACCTCCCAGAGAGGCAATGCCAGGAAGGGGTCCTGCTCTGCATGCACCTGGTGTGGGAGTGCACTGACTCACGTCAATGAGCTGCTGTTGCTCCTTCTCGGTCATCTCACTGAGACGGTAGTACCGGCCCGCCAGGTCCCCGGTGAGGCCATTCAGTGCATCCACAGTCACTTTCTCTACCTCTCGTCGCTCGGCGCGGGTGCAGGCTGGCGGCAGGCTCAGGCCACGGATGCTGCGCCCAGTCCGGACCCGGGACGAGAGCACATAGCGCTCATCAAACTGGCCAAACTTTATCTGGAATAGACAGGAGCCACAGGGTGTTTATGGGGTGGCCCTGGTGCTGGCAGGGCCCTACCCCCAAGGCCCAAGGAAGCGCAGCACCACTGTCCAGCTTCTGCACCTTTGTGGCGTCCAGGTCTGTGGGGTGCTTCATGGTGCGGGGGTTGTATCCATTGTGTCTCTCCTGAATCACAGGGTCAAACAGGTCGGCAAACACCTGGAGGCAAGTGGGACAATGTACAGCAGACACAGTGCTTCATGAAGCCTCTGCCACAAGCCTGGCAGGGTCACACTGCCTGTGTGGGGGACAGTGTGTCCTGCAGTGCAACAGCAATCCACAGGGCAAGTGGAGCAGGAGGCTGCAGGGCTCCAGGAACAGCTGCTCCAAAGGAGCCCTGTGTCCTGCAGGAACACATGGAGACTTTCCAGGGGCCTGTCCAGCTGCTCAGGCTGGGCAAGAGGAGGTGGGCAGTAATGCCCCAGGCTGCTGGTTGTACCATGGGTACTGGGACTCCTCTGGCTGCTGCAGGCAAGGCTCTGGCTGCCACTCACCTCATAGGTCTCTTCATCACCAGCTACAATGCCCACAGTCTTGATGAAGGGGTGGCCAGGGTTGTCGACACCAGTCTGAATGCACTGGTCCAAGGTCCAGCCATTTGGGGTTGCCTTGTCACAGAGCCTGGCATAGATGGCTGGCGTCAGGTTGCTGGCCATGCAGTTGTTGTGCTTCCGCAGGTCGGGGTACTCAGCGCTGTGGGAGGAGACACCAATGAGTTCTTTGGGGGCAGGGGACCCCAGCACTTGTGCCTGTGCTCCACAGAGACTCTTGGTGCAGGTATAGGCAGGGGAGCTCGGGGAAGGGTCAAATGCTCTGTTTGTCCACAGCAGCTGGGAGCAGGCAGGCAGTTACGGGCCTTGCAGGGTGAGGGCAGGGAGAGCCCAAGCCCAGGGCTGGCACTGAACCAAGACAAGAGTCCACAGGCAAATCTGGACCAGTCCTTAGGGAGTGGCTCCTTATCAAACACACAGCAGGACCCCAGGGTGGGAGAACCTGCCAAGTGAGTAGTGGGGCCACGTGAGCCCATCCCCACACTGAGCTGCCAGGACAGCTGGACTGCAGAGTGAGGGTCCCACTCCCCTTGTCCTCCCTGGGGCTGCCCTGATGCCAGCTCAAATGGAAGGGGGCTGCTCCCTGTCTACTGATGCAGTGGGTAGGGAAGGCAGGGCATGCAGTCTGTGGGGTTCTGACTTGCTTGACCCCTGGACCCCCGCACCTCTGCCCCCCGGACGCTGCGGGGCAGGAGATTGGCTGACCCTGATCTGCAGCCAGTGGGAACTGCACAGTCCCAGTGCAGTTTATTGTATTAGGGAGATGCTTTTCTCTAATCAGCTTAGTGGGAGGCTGTCTCTTGACCTCATTCCCACTTTAGACAGGCTTTGTACTTGCTCTGCGCTCACAGGGAGATTGGCAGGGCAGGACCCTGCCAGTGCTTGCCTTGGCCAAATCTCTCTTGAGGGTGCCTCCTCTCACCTTAGTGGGACAGGACTGGCCCTTGTCAGCCCAGGAGACCAGGTGGCTGGAGTGGCTAGTGCATCCCTGGGGACACCCTTCTGAGAGAGGCCTGCTTTGAGGGTGACATAGCTTGAGGGGATCCATGTGAGAGAAAAGGTGCCTGGGCTAGTACAGGTCTGGTTGTTGGGAGCAACAGTCGGACATCAGCACTAGTAGCAAGTCCTGGCACCCCCCCGTGCTCAGCTCCTGCTTTTGGGCTGAGTGCTCTTGCTGGGCATTGGTTCTGGCTGCCAGCACCAGTCCTGTGCTGCAATGCAGAGCCCTGTGGCTGTCACTGCCTCCTCCCCTTCGTCTGCAGGCCAAGGAATGTGGCCCTTCGCCCACAGCTTGGCTACTGCTCGTGGCTTCCTGTGCTGTGCAGAAACAAAGGGAGGCAGGGCTCCCATTGCATTGTGTGGGGAAGCACTAGCAGCTCCTGCCGGGACCAGCAGAAGGAGGCATTTGCTCCAGACAAGAACTCGTCCCAGGGCTGAGGTGGCTGAGGGCTGCTCCCAACCTGCGCACAGATCTGTGCCCTGATGAGATGATCTAGCTATGAGGCTGACGTGGCATGCATGGCACACAGCCTGCCCTGGCCTCCCTCACTGCTTCTGCCCCTGTCATCTGCTGGCCACTGTCTTCCCAGGGTGACACACTTGTAAAAAGCATTTGCTGATCAGAATAGGACACCTGGACAGGTTCTTCCACTGCTCCAGCATGGGTCATGCTGCTGGGCATGCCAGGACCACTTGCTGTGCTTTCTGTGTGACAGAGGATGCCCAGGAGCAGTAGAGGTTCCTAAGTAAAGCCAGCTTACTCCCAGCAGGCAGGAGACTGCTATGGGTCGAAGCATGCTGTCTACCACAGCTGTCTACACCTTCCCTGAGGTGTTCAGCATCCAAACTCTGAGACTCCAGGCTCTGCCTGCATGTGCTGTGCCTGCTGCAGTGCTGACTGAGCACCTGGTCGGAGTGCACCCTCCCCTGAACAGCCTCAGACCACAGCCAGCAAATCGGGGCAACCTCTCTTCAGCCTTTCTGGAGCACCCAAACTCAGCTGGATGTTGCCAGGACCAGCTGGGTAATGCTGGGGTGAAGGTCCTGAGCACCTGGCGCTGTGCTCACCATGGTGCCACAGAGCCGGTGGGGGAGGCTGTGTCCAGGCTGGCACTGGAGGGTTCCAGCATTGGCACCACACTCCTGCCATGTGCTCAGGGTGTCCAGGGGTCCTCTGTCATAGTGTCAAGATGATGTTGCACTTGGGCTGCTTTGACCCCTTGGTTTTGGTCCCCAAGGCTGGTTTTAAAATTATGACCCTTTCAGCACCATCTATTTTGTTCCCACAAACAAAATTTTTGTTTTGTGCCACAGCACTGAGTTATATCTTAAAGGTCTTTTCCAACCTCAATGACTCCATGACTCCATGGTTCTGTGGTATTGTGGGCTCCTGCCTGGCTGCAGAGGCTGGAAGCATGGATGTCTGCCAGGAGTGCAACTCAGCACTGCCACCCACGCTGTCCTGTGCTCACCTCAGCCTGCCGTCCTGCCCATGACCTCGGGGTGCAGCTGCCCGCAGCAGCTGCCTTCTCTGCCCTTGAGCAAGCATGTGCCTGACCCCAGAGCAGACCCGCTCAGCAGCTAGCAGGGATTATTACCCCATCGTCTACTGACTGGGCAGCTTCTCTAGAAGTGACAGCCACCTGCACCTCCCCACAGCTCTTCACCTCTAACGTGGCAGCCTCCAGCGCCCTTCCTGGCATCACGGGCTTGCAGTGCCCAGGCAGTTCCAGCAGCACATGGCCTCTGGAGGGGTGTGGGGATGTGTGGGGTGAGCAGCAGACCCTGTGTGGCAGCATGGAACTGGGAGCTGGCAGGTTGCTACAGGTAGCCAAGCATGAGGCTTACTTACACAGGGAGGAGGGGGCTTGGGCTTTGTCTGGAGACGCTTTGGCAGGGAGCCCCAACGTGGTGGCCCAAATGTGGTGCCATGCCTGTAATAGGACCCACCTGGCAGAAGGCACACGGTGCCCATGTCTCCTTGAGGTGGGAGTGCCTGTGCCCTCCCGGCATGGCCATTCATACTACAGTGCCTCTGATAGGAGGCTGTGGAGTGTCACTCAGACCCCTCAGGGCTGCTGCCAGTGTCTCTCGTTTTTAACTTAAAGACTAGAGGGGCAAAATCCTTGAGCGAGTCGGCTGCAGAGTGAGGGATTTCAGCTCACCCCTAGGGCTCCGTCCAGGTTCTTTTCAAGTGTCAGCACTGTCACAAAACCATTCCCAACTGAACAGAACTTCCCAGGAGGCTCGTTTTAGAGCTTCTCAGCCACAGCCCCTTGATTTCATCCTCTCCTGACCTTATGTCTGTATCTCTGCAGTTGTTCAGAAAGCTGGAAAACATCCCCCTCTTGGGAGGTAAATAATCAATAACATCCGGCCTTTGTCATTCTATGAACCCAGTCAATTTCTGTCCCTGACTATCCGCAGCCCAACACAGCTTGCCAGAGCCCCAGTGCCGGCTCCTTGCGAACCCTCCACATGCCCAAGGTTCCCAGCCTGCAATGCAGCACCGCGACACACCGCTCTGACTGTCGGCATTTGGTGCAGGGATGGCAGCAGCTGCCGGTGTTCAGAGCAGCAACATGCTGCCTCCTTCCCACCCTGCTCCTTCCCTGTGCACAGTATCTGCTGGCATTGGGATGGGCAGGAAAACTCAGTCCTCATTTTCCTGGCCCGCCTCTAGGATGTGCTAAGCCAAGCAGCTGTTGCCAGCATAAGGACTGGCTGGTGTCCACCATATCCCTCTCCCCTTCTGGCCCTGGCCCTGTTCCTACTCTGCCTAGCCCTTGTAAGACACAGGTAGCTACTGCAT
Source organism: Melanocharis versteri (assembly GCA_013397845.1). NCBI lineage: Eukaryota > Metazoa > Chordata > Aves > Passeriformes > Melanocharitidae > Melanocharis > Melanocharis versteri. The sequence continues at coordinate 210,316 of VZTG01004995.1, read as the reverse complement.
CCAGTCCTGTCTGGTGCCCTGCCCCTCTGTGCTCCTCAGGGCTGGCAGCACAAACACTGGGCAAGACCAGCCTCCGTCTCCTCCAGCCTCACTTGCCACGGCAAGCAATGGTGAGCAGAGCCATGGGAATGTGAGGCACTTGGCTCTCTTGGCCTGTCTGGGCTCCCCGGGGCAGCAAGGAGCCGTTTGGAGGGGAGTGACGTGAGAGCTTCTGGTCTAGAGCTTGAACCTTAGCATTGTGCCGCAGTTGTGACACTTATCTGGCTTAAGGGATCAGGCACCGGGTGTGCAAATAGGGCCAGGGCTCTTGCAGAGCCCGCATTACCTCAAAAGCACCCCTAAGCCAGCCTGTGGCCGTGTATGCACCCACTTGGCCCAGCTCAACTCTGTGCCCACCTCCCAGAAGTCCTGACTGCACATCTCATTGTTATCCAAAATCTACCCATGGGGCTGCTTGCTCAGCACCCACAGGCCCCTCCAGTTCTCCCTTTAAAACCTGCCCCAGAGAGGGAAGAGCCAGGACCTGCCAGCAAAGCTTTTCATTTCAATAGAGGAGTCCCTGTCCCAAAGGCAGGCGCGTGGGAAGGCTGGTACAGCCAGATGAGGTTGGGCCAGGGGCTGCTTTGACACCAGCTTCCACAGTCAGAGATCCTGGGTGTTCTGCCAGCAGGACAAAATGGACCCTTTGCTCCATCCTGTTCCTACCAGGACGTTGGCAAAGTCTCCCTGGCTTCTGTTGGGCCGAGCCTGGGGCATGTCCCTCCCGGCACTGGCGGTCCCAGCACTGCTGCCTCCCAGGCTGGCCCGTCTCCCAAACAACCCCCATCTCTGCCCTCCCGGTCATCCCGGGAAGTCCCCCGGGACCCCAATCCAACTGTCAAGCATTTGTCCCCTCCCGCTCTCGCATGTCCCCGGCTGCAGCGGCTTGTCCTGGTACTCTGGGACTACCCAGGGCAGCTGGCAGCTCCGGGGCTCCCTGCCCGGACCGCAGCGCCCAGAGCCAACCCTCGGACATGGGAATGTGCCCGGGGCGGCCCCCGCAGCCCTCACAGCCCCTGTCAGCGCGGGTCCCGTGAAGGGGGCCCACGGCAACCCCGACGAACCCCGGAGAGCCGGTACCCGCGCTCCCTGGTCCCCGCGGAACCGCACCCGGGGCGCGTCTGTGTCCTTGTGCGCGTGGACGGCGGGGCCCGCGGAGCCGGTGACCAGCAGCCCGAGGCGGGGCGGATCCGTCTAACACGGCTGAGCCCCTGCGGCTGCCCCGTCCCCCTCGTGCCCCGGGGCCCCGGGGCTGGCACGGGCTTGGTTCACGGGCCTCCCGGTCCTTCCCGCCATGGACGAGCAGCGTCCATCGCGCCGCTCCCATAAGCTGCTCCGGGACCGGCCGCCCGGGCT
>VZTG01004995.1:141237-207912 GCA_013397845.1 Melanocharis versteri | reverse complement strand
CGGGCCGCTCGGGGCCGCCGCGCTCGGCCTGTGTGTGCGGGCGCGGTGCTGCTGCCTGCTTGCTCTCCGGGCAGCGGCGGCTCGCCCGGTGTGCGGCTGCTTGCGGGCGCGCCGCTCTCCCGGCCCGGTCGCGGACCCTGCCCCGCTCTCCGGGGCCGCTGTCTCCCCCCAGCCTGGCGGGCCGGCGGTTGTAANGGGCCGCTGTCTCCCCCGAGCCTGGCGGGCCGGCGTTTGTAAAGCCGCCACGGTATGCGCGGGGTAGAGCGGCAGCGGCCCCCCTGCAGTAAACCCTCAGTGACGGCGACCGTGTCGGGGGAATTCCGGTGCTGAGGAGTTTCGCGCTTTACAGTCTCACGAGTCTGATTAAATATTTCGTTATGAACAAATTAAGACACGGATGGGTCTCGCTGCCGTGCGCGGCACAGCACTGCTCGGTGTGCGGAGTAAACCGAGAGACTGCCTGAGATCTTTAGGAGGAGCTGAGCAGGAGCTGCGCAATGCTCCCCTCTGCTCCCCTCTGCTCCCCTCTGCTCCCCTCTGCTCCCCTCTGCTCCCCTCTGCTCCCCTCTGCTCCCCGCTCCGGTTTGCAGCTGTTGGTGTGTTCAGCCCCACTGAAAGCGCTGCTTGAACAGACTGAACTTGACTTCAGCTTCCTGACTGTGAACACCTTGCATGCCTGTGTTACCAGAACAGAGGGATTTCTCTGATACACTATGTCCAAATAGTTTTAATTATTAACCCTAGAATAGGTGTTGATTCTGTTCTGAAGCAACTAAGTGCCCATGAGAGCACAGCTTTCACCATTTTTAGGTATGGAATTAACCTTAATGCAAATAGCCCTTGTGACAGTGGAAGTAACTCTCTGTGTGTCGCTGGTCATGCAAAGGTGTGTTGCTGGTCATGCAGGCAAAGGTACTTCACTGCTCCGGGCCTAAACTTTCAGGGTTGGGGTTTTTGGACTGGTTGGTTGGTTGTAGGGCCGTCAGTAGTTTCAGGTAGTTCTACAAGACATTGCCAGCATTATTGTTTTAAAATGCCAGCTACGTGTATTCTTAGAAGTCACAATCCTGCACGTACTTGACCTGGCTTGGCTGGGCTGTGGGTCTCTTAAGCTGGATCATCCTTGCAGGCTTTCTGTGTGCCGGGGTAACCTGAATTCCTGCCTCCGGCAATATGATGAGCCATGTTCCTGTCTGTCAGCCCAGCACTACAGACTGCACCTGTATCTGCACCTTTTTTTAAAAACCGAAAGGAAACAAAACCCTGACACGCAAACCAACTCTTTGGTTGGTTAATGCCACACTGAGTACAAACTTAATACAAGACCTAATCACACCTTCTCAAATGTCTGGTCAAACCTCAAACCTCAGAAGCAGGACACAAAGAATCTCTTTACTTTGTGAGCGCCCTTGTCTGAAAGGCACTGGAATGATCTGGGGAACACAGAAAACATTAACTATCTCATTTCTTATCACTAATACAGGGCAGTCCAGGGAGCTGAATCAGTCCCAGGATATCAGAGGCAAGGTCTGTGGCTCCATTTAAGGTTGTGTGTCAGCAGATCCGGATTGCTGATTGGGTGATTACAGTAACCTTTGGTATGACTGTGCAGCAGATCACAGCTGCCCTTCTTGGAAATGCAGCAGGAAAGTCTTTAGCTACAGCAGCTGGCATGTGCTTCCTCCTGTATCTGTGACAGGACTGCCAAACCTGAGTATTCTGACTCAAAGCCAGAATCATCCTTACCTTTTGTGTGCATGTGCCAGAGCTGCATTAATGCTCTTGTCTCCCTTGGATGACACACTCAACACTGAATTTTCTTGCTGTGGTTAGTGAGAGGTGAGGCCCATAGCACTTTCAGCAACTGGGAACTGGGCAAAATATGTGGCTTCCATGAGCAGTTAGCTCAGCAGTTAACAGGGACAGAATCATCAGCATGCTGTGGTTGGTGTGAAAGGTGTGGGCTGTGTGCTGTGCAGGAACCTGTAAGGGCCCCGTAATGGCAATTGCCACCCTCCTGGCAAATGAGCCCCGTGCCAGTTCAGCACTAGAGCTGGCTCAGGTGTGGTGGGCTAACTTCCTGTTACTGTCCTTACATACCAGAATAGAACTCCACTTGCCGACGTCCATTTAAGAGCAACAGTCTGAGTTTTTGATGCCTTAGTTATGCTTGTAGCTAAAAGTTCTGTTTCATCAAGAGTCTGTTTTCGCTTGGTATAAGTCTATGGTAAGGGATCTGCTTTTAAGAAAAACTAGAAAAAGGTTCTGGTTAACCCTCTCCCCACACCTGAAATCATTAGGCTTTCCTTATTAACATCATGGGTATGCCTGTACTATCAGTGGCTGTCAGCTTCAGTGAGGCTCTGAGTTTTTACCTGATGTGAGTGTGGTGTGTCATGGCCTCAAGACAGAGCTTCAGAGCAAGGAAGAGGCTTTTTCTCTGGGATAGGAGCAGGAACATAGAGAAGTTGTTGCTTTCTGAGTTCTTAGGGCAAAGGTTTTCCTGCTGCTTGATCTGTTTTTTTTTTCTACGAAGGAAGGGAGAGTAAGGGATTGGAGAAAATAACCCTCCTCCTCCTTTTGCATGGTTTGCTTCATTTCGTTAAATCATCAGCCATAAAGTTGATAGCGTATCTGCTGAGGGCTCATTCTGCACTGGTGTGCTGAGGCAGGAAGACACAGGCATGAAAATGGTTCCTGAGTATGTTGGGAATCCCACTCTTGTCCTCTAGATAGCAGGGCTATGTGGAGTGCCCAGTAAATGCCTCAATAGCCTGGTCTGCCTGTTCGTCCCACTAGCAGCGAGCACTGATGGTGAGTTACAGCTCTGACTCCTGCTGATCGAGACATTTCAGTGCCAGATGTGTGCTGTGCTTTGAGGATTTAGTGGGAGCAGCAGCACTGGGCTCGGTACATGGGAATAAGATGGAGGAGATCATCCTTGCTGTGGTATGTACAAAGTCCAGGCTTGCTGTGTGCCCTGTGTGGTTTCTGTTGGGTCGGTGTCCGCTCCCCCAGTAGATCCAGCGTGACAGCTGATGGGCTTGTGTGGAACCAGTGCCTGGTGGTGTGGCTGCAGGTCCTTGTCTGATGTGCTTCTGCTCCAGCGCTTTCTCTGAACACTTACCTGTTACATTTCCTGCCCTTTCTGGGACCACACTGCCTTTCTGCCTGGAGGCCTTCATTATTCTACCCTCATTTCCAAGGGGATTTCACAAGCGGCTGGATTGCTCTGTGTCTTTTGCGTTTCCCACCCTGCTCAGATGAATTAAGGTAATCTTCTGTTGTTGTTCCCAGTGACGGGATTCTTGCCTGCCCTGATGCTGTGCTGGCAGCAGGCTGATGGCTTTGGGGTGTGCCTCCTGTTGCTGCCGGAGGCCTGGGAGCTGACAGCTCTATGTGGCAATGCAGTCTCCTGCTGTGTCCTGGCTGTAAGGGAAGGCATCGCTAGAGAGAAGGAAATTCAGTAACTCCTAATCTAGGGAATGCTGGAAATCATGTGAGAAAATAAGAAGCGGCAGCAGAGAGTGTCTCATGTCCAGTTTTAGGAAGTACTTAATAACATGAAATGTTCACAACGTCCTCTCCTCAACGTTGCCCTTACACAGGAGGAATGCTTTTGGCTACTTTATAATTAGGGAAAGCACAGTGAAAGACACCTGCTTGACACTGTGGAGCTTAGGTCAACGATGAACAGCTGTGTCCTTGGCATGTAGAGGTCAGTTGAACGGTGTGTTCAGACTCTCTCCCCTCTGGGGCAGGCAGTGCTGCTCTTGTAGGTGACGGTGGAGGACATGCTCCTTTCCTGGTGTTTCTGACTCATAGCATATATTCAGCAGCTGGTCCGAGGAGGTGATTGTTCCACTCTACTCTGCACTGGTCACAGCACTAGGCCTGTGTAAGTTCAAGAAGCCTGTGGACAATGTTTTCAGGCACATGGTGGGATTCTTGGGGTGTCTGTACAGGGCCAGGAGCCGGACTCAGTCTTGTTGGATCCTTTCCAACTCAGCGTATTCTATGATTCTATGCCAGCTTGCAAACCCAGACAACCTGACCTGCAACCCAAACTGTTACTGGTGCTCCCTCTGTGTCCTCTTCCTGCCATAGAGTTTTCACTTGTTTTTCCTCCTCCCTGCAAACATCTGCACTTCTCAAATTGTTCTGTCTGTTACTGTAGGTCTTCTTGAGCTGAAAGGATGAAAATTGGCAATTGGAAAGTCACTGTCACTGACCTGAGCTTTATCCTGACTTCTGGAGTCCCAGTTGATGTCGTTGGGCATATGAGTCTGCAAGAGTGTCCCCTGTCCCTGTCCATGATTTAGGCAGCGGCTGGACATGCATCACTGTAAGGGTTACGCGATTTCAGTGCTGGTGGTGACACTGTCCCAGTGCAAGGGGGTTAATTGCAAAATGGAGCTGCTTATCTAAAATGATCCAGAATTCCAGATCCCCTCCCACCCTGAGAGTGTCTTCCTATTCCCTCCTTTTGTGCTGGGCAGCATTGTCCCTGGGCTCCCTCATGCCAGATCAGTCCCTGCCCTCCCCACCATCACTTGCTTCCATCATGCAGCTGGGCCTGGGATTGCCCTGCATCTGACCTCTCTCTCCCTTTTGCACGCTGTAATTCCAGAGCGGGATGGTCGGCCACCGAAGCTGCCATGTCGTCCCTGACGACCTCCAGTGAGGGAGAGAACTCCACTCCCAGGTTTGTTGTTGGTTCCAGAGATGATGAGACAGAATTTCTGGGATCAAACATGAAGACAGACGAAACCGATTTCTTTGAAGATGATGAAGAGGAGGAGTCGGTAAGGAGGTCCCAGCATTCTGGGCTGGAGCACCTGTGCGGAATCCCTGGGTCTCAACCAGGTTTTGCATGGTTACTGCTGAGGCTGCAGGTAGTTGGGACTGCAGGGGACACAGCACCTGGCTGTGTGGCACAGCTGTGGGACATGGCAGTGGCATTTGTGACAGGACACATTACATCATGCCTCTGTGTTCACTGCCTCAGGAAATCCAGCTTTTTTGTTTCCAGGTCTGATTTGGGAAAACTAGTGGATTTCTTTGTTCTAGAAACTTAACCTGACACTCCTGTACACCTTTCTGTTTCACCAGGGAAATTTTTGAGGAAAACTCTGGCACCTGTGAAAAGGGCAAAGGTGTCTCTGCAGAAAGAAAGCATTCATTTTTTTCTGTAACTTCCAGGAACGAGATGCAGAAAAAATGATCTTCAGCTTCTGACTGTTTTTGGCCCCTATTCAGTGTTTTATTAAACGCTACTAAGCTGATCTCTGTCTTCTCCTCTGTCAGCCACCAGAACGGCAGATCGTGGTGGGAATCTGTGCCATGACCAAAAAGTCCAAGTCAAAGCCCATGACACAGATTCTGGAACGTCTGTGCAAGTTCGAGTACATCACAGTGGTGATCATGGGGGAGGATGTTATTCTGAATGAACCGGTGGAGAACTGGCCCTCTTGTGACTGCCTGATATCCTTCCACTCCAAAGGTAACACATCTGTAGCAGGCCTTAGCCTGCTTGAGCTGTGGGCAAGGGAGTTTCCTTTCAGCCTTCCCTTCTGTCATCACCCTGTATTTCAGGATTCCCCCTGGATAAGGCAGTTGCTTATGCCAAGCTGTGCAAGCCATTTCTGATCAACGACCTTGATATGCAGTATTACATCCAGGACAGGTGGGTGTCTGTGAACCACTAAAGTCCCTTCCCTCTTCCTCTGATTCTTCTCAGCATGCTGTGCAAACTTCATTTTTCTGGTCACAAAGGAGTGAGATGAAGAGGAAGGGGACCTTAGCAGTGGCTTTTTGGGGTTTCTCCAAAGCACAGAGGGGAATGGCTTTCAGAGTAAAACCATTGAGACCATGTGAAACCATGCTTTGTTTTCTGGTGTAGATGTCTTGTAAGGAGTGGCTGGGATGTAGGAAGTGGAAGAGTTCTCACAGAACAAGGCTGCCATGACTAAAGCAAAAAGACTAGTCTCTGAGCAGGAGAGCCGAGTGGTGAGGTGGGGCTCTGGGTCAGAAACTGGTAGCAAGGCTGGGGTCAGAATCTGTGGAACATGTGTTGGTCAGACACGTGAGGTTTCTCAGTCATCTCTTTGTAGAGGCCACCAACAGCCACGTACTTCAGCTCTTATACCCAGGCTGCTTTGGCTGTGTGTGAGTAGGGCTCCTAACAGATCCTAAACCTGCCCTGTCTTTGGGGTGGTGAGCAGTGTTATATGGGTGCTGGCAGGCATCCCAAGGTGTAACTAGTGAAAGAACCGGGGTTTGCCCCTTGATACAAGATGAAAGAAGGCTCTGCTGCTTCTGCCTGGCCTGGACACTGGACAGCTTGGCATGACAGGGCGCTCTCCAAGAGGGCAGGTCTGGGCAGGTGGTATGTACTGGGTGTGCTGCTGTGCTTTGGGCACATGCTAATAATTGAGCATCCATGTTTAGGCCAGATAGAGATTTGCTCTGGGGCGTCCTTGTCCAGAGCAGGACTGAGGCAAACCCCGTAGGACTCGTCCAGAGAGCATATGCTGAGAAGTACCTGCAGTCTGTCTTGATGCTTTTTTGTGTTCATCTGACTGTGTTCTTCATCAGTGGGAGTGAAGTCTTTCCCTTGATGTGTACTGAGGACCTTCTAAGCTCTTCTGATTCTGCTTCTGTCCTCTACAGGCGTGAAGTGTATCGGATCCTTCAAGAAGAGGGAATAGACCTGCCCCGCTATGCTGTGCTCAATCGAGATCCTGACAGACCAGAAGGTCGGTGTCCAACCCCTACTGAAAGCCATTTCCCCAGGCTCTGCTATTTAAGATGGTCTGCAGAGGACAGATACTGGCAGTCACCTGAAAGAGGCCTGACTCATAAGTCTCTTGGGTTTTTTTGTGGGCAAAGGTCCCAACAGCAGAACCAGCTGATGGGCCTGGAAGGGGCTGTGACTCTGCACTAGGGCTGTCTCACCTTTCTGATGTGCTGCTGCTGTGCTCTGTCTTCAGAGTGCAACTTGGTGGAAGGAGAGGACCATGTGGAGGTAAACGGAGCTGTTTTCCCAAAGCCATTTGTAGAGAAGCCAGTCAGTGCTGAAGACCACAATGTGTATATTTACTACCCGACGTCAGCAGGTGGGGGCAGCCAGCGGCTCTTCCGTAAGGTGAGGAGGGGTCTCCAGAGCCGGTGTTGGAACCAACAGATCTGAGACCCATGTGGCTTCAGGAAGGAGTGTTGGGGCAGGTGAAAGAGAAAGGAACGTTCTGTGTTGGGGAAGTTTAGACGTTCTTAGAACTTTTAGTTCAGCCCCATCTACCTGGGAACCACAGAAGGACATATTTTAGTGGTGGTGCTGACTTCACCCTCCCCGTCATCTTGATGACCTGTATCCTGTAGTCATGGACAGACTGTGTCCCTTTCTGAATTGCGTGCTGCTTTATCCAGATCATCTCCTGGGTTTATCGAGATGAATTTTTCAAAAAACCTATGTTCCTGTCCTTTAACATCATTCTTGCCCTTCCCATTTAGTGCAGCTTGCACATGTGATAAAAGCAGTATTTATTCCTAGATTCCACAGGAAATCTGCCCTTACTCACTTCCTCCACTTTGCCAGTGAACAGTTATAGCTGTGGTATATCTTTTTTCTGATCAGTTACACATCTGCCGTTAATAATCCTAAAATGGTTGTTCCCTTAGGTAAGATACAGACATGCCTCTTGAGGTTGTATCCAAAGTCTTACTAAAAGTGAAAACGACGTCATCCTCGATGTTGATAAGATCAGTCATAGTCCTAGAAGGAAGTTATATTGGTTGGATTGTCACCTGTCATAATTTATTTTCATTTGCTTGTTAGTTAGGCTCCTTACTTTGTAGGTCTTTGTTCACTTTTTGTTGTTTCATATCCTTGAAGTGATTGGAGACAAATTAATGGTCTATAATAATTTTCCTCCTCTTTAAAGCCTGGAAAATGACACACCTGCTGCCTGCAATTAAGAGTCTCTTTTGTCCTCCATAAATAAGTGTGCTGTAACAGCTGGGGGGCCTGAGATGCTAATCCACTAAGTCCGCTAAATTCTCTACATATGGGAGGGAACTTCTGCTTTTCTGCTTCCATCTAAGAAAAGGATCCACATGCTCTTCCCTGAGGGATTTATTCTGTGCTCTCAGATTGGCAGCCGGAGCAGTGTGTACTCCCCAGAGAGCAGTGTGAGGAAGACAGGCTCCTACATTTATGAGGAGTTCATGCCTACGGATGGCACTGATGTAAAGGTAAGGAAAAGCCTGGAACGGTGCCTTCCTTCACCAGGCCTGGGAAAGCCAAAGGTTCGGCAGTTCTGCTTGGTCCTGCTTGGGCTCTGGAATGTGTGTTTAAGCTTTGAGGTGCTGACTGTGCAGTTTCATCCCCTAAGTGAGGAGTGGGTGCTCTGTAGATCACACCAGGAGACCATCTCATGTGTGAGACCATCTCATTTCCTTTTCTGTGTCTGCAGCAGAAATACCTTCTGGAAGCTGCAGTTAGTCCTGGTGGCTATGTTAGGTGTAACTCATTCTATTTCCAGGTGTACACTGTTGGGCCGGACTATGCCCATGCAGAGGCTCGCAAATCCCCTGCTTTGGATGGGAAAGTGGAACGGGATAGTGAAGGGAAAGAAATTCGTTACCCAGTCATGCTGACTGCCATGGAGAAACTTGTTGCCCGTAAAGTCTGTGTAGCCTTTAAGGTCTGTATTTTCTTTCCTGTGCAAGCAGGACTCCACAAATGTCTGATCTGTGTCAGGGTTGGTGTTAAAACTTGTCATCCTGGCATGTCTCAGGCGGCAGTCCTCCATGCCTGATGCCAGTTGTTAGTCCTGCTGGCTGTGGCAGTTTGCTGGGCAGAGGTGACTGGGAAGGCAAGAGGGCCTGCAGCAAATACCCTCTGGGTGGGCAGATGCCTGGTGTCCCACATGCATCTGAGCATTTGATACTGGATCCTGAGCATGCTGCTCTCCATCTGACCTGTGCTCATCCTGTCTTGACTGTTTCCTGCTTTTGTTTATGTGGAAAATTCGGTCTTATTTGCTTGGTTGTTTTTTTTTTTTCTTTTTGAATTTTGGTACTTGTGTTTGGTTCTTTTGTTTGTTTGGGCTTTTTGTTTGTCTGGTTTTGGTTTTTTTGGTTTTTTTAAAATATGGCTCTGATGCAAATTGATGTTTTATTTTACAGTTGGGTAGAGTGAGTATGGGTCTAAGTATGGTTCCATGCTCAGCAGTGTCAGCAGAAGAAGCACTGGGCTCCTTGTTCCTGCCCCACTGCAACTGGCACGCCATGCAGTTGGGCTGATGCAGATTTGGTCTCTTTTCTACCTTGTAGCCTTTTCCATTTAGTGATGGGTGTCTTTGCCTGCAGCACTTCTTGTCTGTGCTTGTCAGTCTGTTTCAAAATTATTGGATTTGAGGGGAAGAGCAGGATATCCAGGAGCTGCTCTGTTTCAGGCCTTTAGAGCTATGGGAAGTTGGGCGTTGGCCCTGTTGGCTTCATCTGGGGGCTTGTGGTTAGGGCCTTTGGTACAGCAATGAGGGTGTAAAGGTCTGACTAATAGCATGTGTTCACACTTGTTCTGGGCTCGTGAGGTGGGCATGGAGTGGAGGATGGCTGTAGCATCCACAGGGCTGAACTGGGCAGTGTTGGCTGGGTCTGCATGTGCCCCGCTGGCAGGGTAGCTGCTGTCCCCCACTGCTTCCTTGCTGTGTGTCCAAGTCCCATATCCTCTGCTTCCTCCTGCAGCAAACCGTGTGCGGGTTTGACCTCCTGCGGGCCAACGGCCACTCTTTTGTTTGTGATGTGAACGGCTTCAGCTTTGTGAAGAACTCCATGAAGTATTATGATGACTGTGCCAAAATCCTTGGGTATGAACAATCTGAGTTTTGATAAGGTGGTAAGGTAACTCACGGCAAAGTAAAATGAAATGTGGGGTTCTGGTCAGTATGTCAGAGAAGTCTGCATGTGGTTCATGTGAGTCGTTTGTTCAGCAGGTGAAAGCTTGTCTCTTGGAGGAATGAGTTATTTTCAACCCCTGGAGCTCCTGCCTGCATTGGCATTAGCTGTCTTTGTCTACAGCTAGATGTATCTCCCAGGACTTTTCGTTGCATACTAAGCCCAGTTGTGGTATTGGTGATGTGAGGGAAACTGGTACCTCTTTGGGGTGCCCTAACTAGCCCACAGTGTGATAGGTGTCTCAGAAATGAGTGTGAGGGGAAATTCTATGGCTTTCTTCACAACTTTCAGCCAGACAGCTAAGGAGGAGGTGGAGAACCAAGGGAATGGATTTTCTTGTGAGTGTTGTATTTTGATTTCTTCCAGAAATATAATCATGCGGGAGTTGGCTCCCCAGTTTCATATCCCCTGGTCCATCCCAACAGAGGCAGAAGACATCCCCATTGTCCCCACAACTTCAGGCACCATGTAAGTACCTGCCGTCTTCTCAAAAGGATGCCAGTTCTTCTCTACTTCCTGGTGGCAGTTCTGGAGTGTAGGGGCACATTTGTCATCTTTATCTTGTGTTTCCCCAGGATGGAGCTTCGCTGTGTTATTGCAGTCATCCGTCATGGAGATCGCACCCCAAAGCAGAAGATGAAGATGGAAGTGAAACATCCCCGGTAGGGGCCAGGGGAAGAAGGTGCTATGCTGCTGGGAAGGGATGAGGGCCTATTCTCTAAACCAAGAGCAGGAGCGGAGGGCTCAGTGCATAGGAGGCAGTACTTTTTCCTGGCCCATCCAAGCAAATGCTTTCTGACCAGTTGAGAGAGCCCCCTTTCCCCACAAGGATCCTGACACCTTCTGTGTGAACACTGGAAGGAGGAGTGAAGGTGTGGTAGGTGCTGAAAAGGGAAGTGCCCCACTAAATGGGAAGCTAGTATCTGCTTCCTGGTTGTATTTTGAAAAACACTTGTTTTTTCAGAATTTCTGAAGCACAGGGAGGAGCCAGCAGCCTGCTGGTTCTCCATGAAGAACAGAGGCTGAATGCACATGTAGGGATGACCCTCCTTGTATTATTAAAACAGCAGAAAATGCATCGGCATTCTTTGTTGTCTGTTCAGGTTCTTTGAATTATTTGAGAAATATGATGGTTACAAGACAGGGAAGTTGAAGCTGAAGAAACCGGAGCAGCTACAGGTGAGGAAGTGAATTCTGGGGTTACTGTGGGATATGCAGGTAATACAGATCCTGGTGCGAGGCAATTCTTTGGGAGGGTGCAGACCTCCAAAAGGGCAGCAGTCTGTCACGTAGATGCTCCCTGTCTCATTCCGCACGCTGTGCACACTCAGCTGGGTGACAGCAGGAGAGCAGAACGGAAACTTCTGCAGCCTGGCGCGCACACTGCAGGATGGAGATGACCTGATGCAGCTTGCCCACCAGCTGTGGTTGCCTCTGGTGACAGATGGGTCCGTGCTAGGGAGTGGGGTGATTGGAGGTACCTGCTTGGTTCTCAACAGGGCTGTAGCACTGCATGGGGATGAAGCAAACTGCAGTGTGAAAGTTTGTCCTGCCTGAGCTGTGTCTTATGAAATGACATGCCTCTGAGGAGTGTCTGCATGGACCTGATGCTGGGTGAAGCTGTCAGGAGGCCTTGCAGGAGTACACTGGTGAGTCTGAGGCGGAATTGCTCTCTGCTTTCCAACAGGAAGTGCTGGACATTGCACGGCAGCTTGTGGTAGAGCTGGGAACCCACAGTGATTGTGAAATTGAGGAGAGGAAATCCAAACTGGAACAGCTGAAGAGTGTCTTGGAAATGTAAGCATTCCTATCTCAGAGCACTGTGGGTTTGCCTCAGAGCATGTGATATGGAAACAAGATGTGCTGCTGGTGCCCTGGCCAGCTGGTGCCCAGAGGTTGGGGTCTCCTCTGTCCCCTGTTAGTGACTGTACACGAAAACCTCCTAACTGTACGTGCTGCTCACCTTTTCTCCTTGACATCAAAACCCTGCTGATCCTTGTCCCAGGTATGTCTGGTGTTTGGCTAAACAACTTGAGACAAAACTGAGCTTTCTTTGCTGCAGGAGAGGAACTGGGGTCCTGGAGGGACCATGTTGATATGAAGCATTTTGATATAATTGGAACAAAACCTGTACTAAATAAAGTTGTCCTGGTGCCAAAAGTTTAGCAAAAAGGAGCTCGGAAAACTTGAACAGATGTTTGTATCCTCTGAGGTTTTGTACAGTCAAAATAAAGATATGGTGGTATTGACATCTTCGAAACAAAACCAGGGTTCCTCTCAGGACTGCAGCTCGCTGTGGCACACACAGCCAGCATCTGTGTTCAAGCCATGTCTCTGGAGCACAGATTTTTACTGTGATTCCCTCCTCTGCTCTTTCTGCTCATCGGGGACATGGTTATCCTCAAAGCATCTGTCAGGGTGTTTTTTTCTGTGATCGCATGAATTCGCTTGTTAAAGATGTAGATAGAGTTTAAAGCCCTAGTGAGGAATGACAGTGCAGAGTGCTCTTGGTAGAAGAGCAGGGGAATGGATGTTTGAATTTTGTTTGAGGGAGCTGTTTGGCTTTTTGTGGGGATGTCTGCTGGGTCACAGGGTGATGGCAAAAATCATGTTCCATGGCTGTGGGTGTTGTAGCAGAAAGTCTCTTGCCTGTGCTGTACTTCTGCTGTGTACTGCCTGGGGCCCTCTGGGCAACGGCTGGGTGGAGTTGATTTGTTTCAGTTTTTTTTCTCCCTCCCTTATGACAGGTATGGACATTTTTCTGGCATTAACCGTAAGGTTCAGTTGACCTATCTGCCTCATGGACATCCAAAAGCTGCGAGTGAAGATGAAGGTAAAGAAATCTGATGGTGCTACCCTGATCTTTAATCCCAGAGTTCAGGTGCAGCTACCCTACCCCCCTACCTGTACAGGCCTCTGGACATCCAAGCAGAATTCGTGACCCATATCTTATCTTTGCTCACATCATAGGAAGGATTGGAGTGATGCCAGTACACCCTGGCTGGCTCTACAGGGCTTGCACTTCTAGTTTTGTGAACGTCAGCCTATACCTTCAAAAGCTAATGACTCTGAATTTCCTACTTGTTGATTTGTTTCCTGGGGATTTTGGGTTGGGCTTGTGTTGAGAACACTGCAAGGTGCTGATGACAACCTCTTCTTCTTCCGTCCTCTCCCTCTGCAAGCTCAGCTATGAGATCTGATGTAGTAAATACCTGTTTGTCTCTTAGAAGCTCGCCGAGAGTCCTCCCCGTCCCTTCTCCTGGTGCTTAAGTGGGGTGGAGAGCTGACCCCGGCAGGAAGAGTCCAGGCTGAGGAGCTGGGGCGAGCCTTTCGCTGCATGTATCCTGGAGGCCAAGGTGAGTTTGTCCAGGTACCCCTGGTCCTGCCCCATGGCTGCCAGGCTGCCCAGCCCAGGTGAGGGTTGCTCAGACATCTGTGGCTGTATACAGCCTCTGGGATTAGTTTTTGTTCTTTTGAGTTGGCATGGTAGAGATAAATAGTTCAGGTGGGTTTTGCACCCAAAGATCCCTAAGCTGACCAGAGAGGTCTGCTGTTATACTTCAGTGTGTCTTGTAGTGCAATAGTTTTCTTTACATAATGTGCCAGGTTTCAAAAAAGACAGGTGGTTCTAATAAGGTACATTCTGATGCAGCAAATACAAAATTTATGAATGATTAACAAGGAATTTAGGTCAAATGTATAGAACAGAGGAGATCTGTCTTGGAACACAGATAATTCTGCCCTAAGACAGGAGAACAGCGAGGCAACTTCTCCATATTTTCTCTGCCATAATTCGGTGATGCTGAAAAGCATCTAATATGCCCACAAATCAAAAAGAGCTGAAAGGGAAAAAAAAAAAAGGCTGAGATTGCCTTTGAGTCACGAGTAATACACTAGATTGATGCAGTGAGCCCAGTATTGGATATGCTTGTCTTTGACTTGTGTGTTTAATTAATTCAATTTAATTAATTACATTTCAAATTAATTAAGCAAATTTAAATTGGATTGGAGAAGATTTCCTTCTAGAATAAGAAAGAGTTACCTTTGGTGGAAGAGGATCGGGTCAGGGGACACTTAAGCAAGCTGGACATACGTGAACCCCAGGGCCCTGATGGGCTGCATCCACGGTGCCAAGGGAGCAGGCACGTGTCCCTGCAAGGCCACTGAGGATTCTCTTTGAAACGCTCTGGGGATTGGGGGAGATGCCTGAGGATCGGAGGAGAGGAAGTGTCGCTCCTAGCTTCAAAATTGACAAGAAGAAGGGCCCAGGGAGCTGCAGCCAGGTCAGCCTCAGCACAGTCCCTGAGCCAGTAATGGAGCAGCTAATCCTGAAGATCATTCCTGGGTGCATGAAGGATAGGCAGGTGACTGTGAGTGGTCAGCATGGGTTCACAAAGAGAAGTCATGCTTAACCAACCTGATAACTTCCTACAGGGAAGTGACCCCTGTGCTTAGATGAGAGTCATTCTGAGCAACAGCTTTGTAGACTTCTGCTCCGTGTGGTCATTCATGGAGAGAGAGAGATATTGTTTTACAGGAAAGTGCTGTGTTCCTGGGTAGTATTTGGTGCCTGGCAGCTTTCCCAAGACATACATCTGCCTTCTGGCTGGTGCCTGTCCTTGTCTGTCAGGGTGTTTCTCTGACTTGTGAGCTCAGAGCTGGGAGTAGTGTTCCTGTCTTGTCACGCAGTGTGGCTGGGTACTGTGCAGAATTGCCATGGGATTCCAGGTAGCAGCAAATAGTGACCACTGCACTGTCTTTGGAGGTCAGACTCGAGAGCTGCGTGAGTTACTTTCCTCCATTACTGATCTGACTCCTGTGGTTGACTCAGCCATGAGAAATAAACTGGCAATTTGTGCCACGAGGTAATTGTAGTTGTACAGGATCTGCTTTGGAAACTTCCCTGCTGAACAGCCCTCCCTGCAGTTCTGAGGGCTGCTGGACCTGCTTTCATGCAGAAAACAAGCAGAAGGAAGTGATTTTTTTTGTGCATCTTCATTCTGCACCAGGGTATTCCGGCTAGTAGAGCTACTACAGGCTGCTCAGTAGCGTTTGCTGCAGAATTCGGGCAGCATCAGACTTGACTGGTGAATGCTTCGTTTTTTCCTCAAAATGAACCTTCCCAAGTTAATCAAAGCCTTTGTTACATTTCTAGTCCTTGTGTATAGCTAGAATTGTCTGTTTTGGAGCAGCATAAGTGCTGCCTATGCAAGTGATTAATTCTCTACATAACTTTGTTACTACAATAAGGTTTATTTGTCTAAACCAGTATATTCAGCTGATAATTTTGCAGGTGTGAGAATATGAATTTTGAGTTGTCCTCTGTTCCAGGTGATTATGCTGGTTTCCCTGGCTGTGGCTTGCTCAGGCTGCACAGCACTTATCGCCATGATCTCAAGATCTACGCCTCAGACGAGGGGAGAGTTCAGATGACAGCAGCAGCTTTTGCAAAGGTCCTTCTTCTCTTTTGGGCATCCGTTTGTTCTGCTACATTACTCTTAAAATATGCCGGTTCTGAAGGAAAACCTCCGGTGATGAGGAAGGAGTCTTCCTTCCCCATCTCTGTTGGATGGACTGGAGTACACTGTGCCAATAGCAGGTGTAAGGGGCAGTACTGAACATCTGGTGTATCTGCACGCATCTGTCACCTTTAATGTCCTGTCCAGGACAGGACTCTGACTTGAGAAGTAGTAATATATGGGTTATTGCTGGTGCTTGATGTTAGAGCACACCAAATGTGCTGCTGAGCATTAATTGCCTATAGAATGAATGTTTCTGGGATGGCTGCCCAACCAGAGGGGTTATTCCTTGCCTGCTGGATTTGAAAGGGGAGTGAAATGTTTTTGGTGCAGTATGGGGCGGGGACTGGGGAGAAGACAGGTTCATTTGCAGCTAAAGCCAAGGGGCATCCTGTGGTGGCCTTAGCTGGTCTTTGGAGCCTTTGTTGTATTAACATTTTCAAGCAAACTAAGTTGCTTGGAAGTTGAGCCTGCTCAACAGTTGCCTGGACAAATCTGGGGTTGCTGCAGGCAGAGCTGTCCTTTGCTTGAACAGCTGTAGAAGCATGCCAGAGTCATCTCTGACTGGAGGGGATGTTGCTGTAAAACTGCACTTCAAGGACAGTTGAGATTTCACTTAAGTTGACTTAGTTCTGGCCACGAAACTACCGGAATTTTTGTTGCTTGGGTTGCACAGACCTGAAATCTTGTCCTGTGTGGTGTGGCTTTAGGGTCTGCTGGCCCTGGAAGGAGAGCTGACCCCCATCCTGGTGCAGATGGTGAAAAGTGCCAACATGAATGGTCTGCTGGACAGTGACAGTGATTCCCTTAGCAGCTGTCAGCACAGAGTGAAGGCGCGACTGCGTGAAATCATGCAGAAGGATGCTGAGTTCTGTGAAGAGGATTATGAAAAGGTAAAGTGCCAGTGTGGCTTCATTGCTCCCTGTATCTCACTGTGGTACAGGAAGGAGAATAGCATTGCTGCAGTGGTTTGATGTGAAGTGTGTGGTATGTGAGCAGTGGTTTGGTTTGAGATCAGTTCTGGTCAAAATGACAGGATATGTATGGAAGTGTGCAGGTTAATAGCCCTTGCCCTTCTTTGAGTGACAGTCCTCAGTGTTGCTCTGCTGTCCCCTTCAAGATTGATCATGGTGTCTTCCTCTCCCTTCAGAATTCCCAGTGCATTTTGTTCTTGTGAGTATGCTAAAAGAGCTCCTGCATGCTGCTCAGATCAATCCCAGCTGCTGTGGGCAGGGAGTCTGCCTCACTGGATTCTAGGTCTGTGCTCTGTGCATGTGTGGACAGACCTTTTGGTTACAAATCCTTGTGTGTCCTGTCAGGGTCTGATAGCTGCAGAGTAGAGAACATGCTCTGCATCCAGCACAGCAAGAGTGAAAGCACTATTGCTGCTTCTCCAGCAAGTCCCCAAAATACTGTTTTTCACAGGCTCTGAAATGTGATTACTGGACTGAAATCCTTTAAGGAACATACTTATCATCTCAAAGAACTACCTAAAATGAAGCTCTTCTGCTCAAGCACAGAAGCGAAATGAGACAAGAGTGGATATTGTAGGTGGAGGGAGGTCCGATCTGATGGGAGCAGTTGCTTGCTCCTTCTGAGTTTGATCCTGAGGAAGATTTTAAGACATGCCTGACTAGTCCTAGGAATAGGCCAGCTTATTTTGCTCAGCTGGGGGCACAGCTTTTGTCCCAAGTCAGAAAGCAGTATGGCTGCAAAAGGCAGACATTTTGCGTTCCCAGTTTGTGAAGACTAACTAATCTCTGCTGGAATCTTCTTTCAGCTAGCACCTACAGGCAGTGCTTCTCTGCTCAACTCCATGACCTTTATCCAGAACCCGGTTGAGGTCTGTAACCAGGTGTTCACCCTGATTGAGAATCTCACCTCCCAGATACGAAAACGTCTGGAAGACCCAAAATCTGCAGGTGAGCAGCAGAACTGGAAAGGGGCTGGAAGAGATTCATGTTTTGTTACATCTTCAGAGCTCCTAAACACCACTAGTGCTTATGTTTGTCTGTAGCAAAGAAAATGTAAAGTGTAATTCTGTATGTGCTATTGATGTGGAAGGCTCCACTTTCAACTACTGTTAAAGAGAGCTGTAATGTAAAGGAAATGATATGTGCATCTTGGTTTAGAGTAAATGTAAACAGCAGCAGTATAGCCTGGAGGGGTATGCCTGTGTTCATTCAGGCCTTTTCTGGAGACTCTAAACAGCAAGTTTTTCAGTCACAATTTGCTCATCTCAACCTTCCTAATAACAGTGCAGAAGTTTTACAAAGGCATCTTTGGAGACCTGCCATGGGATTTATGGCAGACCTAAGCAACCAGGCAAACGGTTTCACTTTTCTCAAGCATTTCTGAAGTAGCCTGTTGCTGCAGGTTAAAACTCCTGCAACAAGTGCGGTGGCTTTTCCAGTCTAGGATTACTGTGGATGACACAAGAATTGGAGCTCTTTCATGCTGAGAGGAGTCAGTCATAGCTGTCACTTGAAATCTCTGCAGCAATAACCAGGGTTCTGTGATTCTGTGGTTCTAGGATGTGAATGTGGTTTGGTGTTCTCTGCTGTTTAGACCTGCAGCTGTACCACAGTGAGACTTTGGAACTGATGCTGCAACGCTGGAGTAAGCTGGAGCGAGATTTCCGCATGAAGAATGGACGCTATGATATCAGCAAGATCCCTGATATATATGACTGCATCAAGTATGATGTACAGCACAACTGTGCACTGAAACTAGAAGGCACAACTGAACTCTTCAAGCTCTCCAAAGCCCTGGCAGATGTGATCATACCCCAGGTATAGCCTGTATGACAGTGCCTGTGGCGCCAATTTCTGACCCTTTGCCTTTGTGTTTTGTCTCAATTCTCTTGCACATTAACTCCCAAGGCAGCATATCACAGTAGGGTGTTTCTCAGATCTGTCTTAGTGTTTGTATAAGGCCAAAACCATTTATGACTTACAACGTGGCAGGGCTGGGCAGCTGCTTGAGGATTCTGGCAGGGTCAGAGTAATGAGCAGCTGATGCAGCAGCTTTTCCATGTTTGTTGTAGTGCATCACAGCACAGCTCCAAGCTGTGTGTGTGTGCTACAGCAACATTCCATCCTCCTCCTCCACATGCAGGATTGTGGAAGTGAAGGGAGATTTCTGTGTTAAAGTTCTGACAAGTTTGTTATTCTTGTCAAACTAGGACTTGTTCAGTTTGCAATGTTAAGTTGCTTCTGGCAAAGTTTAGTTTATATGGGATGAGTTTCTTCCAGCAAGGTCCAGCTGCCCCTGTAGAGCAGAAGTGGTCTAAACTTTTTCAGTGTTGCTGGTGAGATGCAGTCTGGCTGTTTTCAGCGTAGCACTGCAGTTTTTATCTTTGCTAGTAGCAGTTGTTGCTTTAGTGCTCATGCTAGCTCAGGATATAAGTTTGCGTGTCATGAGATCTGAGATTTGCTTGTGGTACCTGCACCTCTCAGCTGTTGGAAAGATACTGACAGTCATATCCAGACATAACTGGGGTTCTTGCAAGAGTCTCAGTGCTCTGTTGCTCCCTGCAATATGTGGGAAAAAAAAGAGTGAAAAGTATTGAGTGACATTCCTCTTCCTGTCCTTGCTTAACCAGTGGTGCTGCAGACTGGGCTGTTGAAGTTAAATGGCCTTATATGTGAGGATGTGGCAAAGAACCAGGACTCAAGGTATCTATTGTTTTGTTCCTGCAGGAATATGGGATTAATAAGGAGGAGAAACTGGAGATTGCTATTGGCTTTTGTCTTCCTCTCATTAAAAAGATCCAGCTGGACCTACAGAGAACTCATGAAGATGAGTCTGTCAACAAACTACATCCATTGTAAGGCTTGTGCTGCGTGCTGCTGACAGTGGGGAGGGCAGCTATGGAGCAGTGGTGGTTCCCATGCCAGAAGTGTACTGTTGTGCAAGGAGGTACTGAGCATACCCTGAACGACCCTCCAGGAGGAAGGCATGTTGGTGCTTCCAGAGCTAGAAGGCAAATGGAGAAGGCACATTGAGACTGCTGATCAGAAGCACAGGGCTGCAAGGGCTTGTACCCATTGTAGCTGGATGGTGGTGTCTCATCCCTTTCCCTGCACAGGGCCAGTGTAGAATGATGAGCCATCTACTACGTGTCTCCATTAGGATTCCGCAAAATTTGTTGCTCCTGTGCCCAGTGCTCTCATTGTTTGTTCTGTCCTGCTGCCTTTGACATTTCCCAGTGCGGGGTTGTGTCATTCCATGAAGCGTGCAGAAATGCTAATGTGTGATAGATGGCAATTCACTGGCAGACGGATAACTGTGGGCTGATTTTGGTTTAGGTACTCAAGAGGAGTTCTGTCACCAGGTCGCCATGTTCGAACACGGCTGTACTTCACCAGTGAGAGCCATGTGCACTCCCTGCTCAGTATCTTCCGCTATGGGGGATTACTGGATGTAAGTGTCCCAGCAATGCTCACAGTGTAAGCCTCTCTACTTTTTTCCAGTAGCCTTTTCCAAGGTGGACAGTATATGTTTGTAGGTTGCCCCTTAAGCCAGCTCTCCCACTAATGCTGTGGACCAGTGGCCTCTGGCCAGCTCCATCTCTGCTGTGTTTGCATGCTGCAGCTTCCTGCCTTTCTGGCACGTAGGAGGATTGTTCTTCCTCAGTGCCTGCCCTGCTTGCACAGAGACATGTTTTCTCCAAGATCTGTCCTGCTAGTTTCAGGTGAGCAGACCACTTGCCTGTCTAGGAGAATAGCAGTATGAGGCAATGGGGATGAATGAATTCCTTCCTTCCTGCTTCCTTCAACCCTTTATTTTAAGAGCTTGGTCCTGTATTTATAGCCTTTATATCAATTCTAAGTCAATAAAATCAGTTTTCTTATAGAGGAAGTGAGTTGAGGTTGCAAACTCACAGGATGTGCTCCCTACCAGAGAGGCAGATGGCACATTTTTAGGGGATTAATTAATCCAACTCACCCTTCCCTTGCTCTCTCTTCACCTGCTTCCTGAATGAATTGGCATGCAGACCCTGAGAAAAGCTCTGCTTTACTCTTCTCAAGATGCTCTCTGATTTATCTTCCCATTTTTAAGCATGGTCTGAAAAGCCTTGAGAGTTTGGGCTTGCTTAGCAGGCATGATTTCTGGTGTCTGTGGCAGCTTAGCATATCTATAGACAGTGATCAGAAAAGTACCTCTAAATCTCTCACTGAATAAGATGCTCCCTTATTCCCTAACTCAAGTGCCCAAGGATGCCGTGTTACCAGCACAGGGATATTGGGCTGCATCTGGGTTCTTTGTAATGGAGGGTTCAGTTCATATCCATCAACATGGTGACATGCTCCACAGCATCATGGGTCGCACTTCAGGTGTGACCATTTCCTGGCAGTGCTGGGAGGCAGTGAAGGGTGGGCTGCCCTGCTGTGCGAAGCCCAAGGGTTCAGCATGTCTCCAGATTTTTCGTTCAGCATCAGGTAAAAGCATTTTACTTGGTCCCTTTTTTAGCACAGGTTCATCCCTTGTGCTCCTTTCTGTAGTTTGAGAATGGCTGTGTTTGGGAACCTGCTGTGGGCTCTGCTTGTCTCCAGTCATCGTGGCACAGCGGCTTGCAGCTCAGATCTGCACATGGGTGGTGTGGGCAGCTGTAGCATCCCTCTGTGCAGCTGCTCCTCACTGCAGGCACCCCACCACACTGCAAGGTCATTTCTTCATGCAAGTTAAGCAAGGTGCTTTTGTCCTGACAATGTTACCTTGTGGAGAGAGGATCTCTCTCAGTCCCATTTCACTGAATGCTGCAAGGTGTCTGCTGTTGCTTATCCCATGCGACTGTTTATGTGTATATATCAGGAAAACAAAGACCAGCAGTGGAAGAGAGCCATGGACTATTTGAGTGCTATCTCAGAGCTGAACTACATGACCCAGATTGTTATCATGCTCTACGAGGACAACAACAAGGTGAGGGATAGAGCAGTAGGATACAATGCTTCCTGCCACTTTGCAAGGCACAGTCCTCAGAGATGAGTTCAGTTGGAAGTCTGTAACCTGAGCTCTTGCTGCTTGTGAACTAAGTTAACAGAACTGCTTGTTTTCGGTTTATGTGGGAGGCAGTGACCCAGTTAATGCTTCTTACATGTAAGCAGAATGTCACCCTGAGCAGTAATACCAAACTTATGTAATTAATACTGACTATTTTAAAGCATTTCCTAGTGCAAAATTATTTGCTGTTTTTAAGTATTAATTGCCAGAGAACAGTAGGAAAAAATAAATAAAACCGAGGGATATTTGATCTGTATTTTTGAAATATATCTAGAAAATATCCAGAAATTCCACATCCATAAACTACTTTTTGTTCTAGAAGTGTGCTGATATAGTTAGGGGAATGTATACTGGTATCTTCAGGAAGTAAATAGAATAATTTAATAAACATCTGGAATGTGGGAACTGAGGGTGGTGACTGTAAGTAGGTTTGGCACCAAGCTGCATGTCCTGATCATCAGATCTTGTGACTTGGGTCTGTGCTGCAGGAGGTTGTAGTGGTGAGGGAAGCAGCCCCTTATCCCACACCTTACAGAGTTAGAGTCTTGTATTCACAGAGCTGGTGTGAGCTTCTGGTGGTAGAGGTGATGCTTGTTAAAAAAACTCTGACTAGAACTCCTACGAGTGGTGTGGATGTGTCAGTCAGTCAAGATGGGTTTATATGGGTTTAAATCATTAGTGCCAGATACTGTAAAAGCTCTGGCTTCCTTAAATAAAGGTTAATGAAAAATATTATGAAAGAGAGTTACTTAAATCTTGGAACAGCGTGACTGAAGGTCCAGGAGGGACCCAGTCTCCCTCTGTCCTGGCATGTGCTGGGTTTGCAGCAGGAGTGGGTCAGAAGGGGCTGGGGTTTGGGGGGTATTCTATATATACATAGAGCCCAATTCTGCTATACTCCTCTGTGGCTGTTGTTCCAAAATAGCAACAGTCAGAATGCCTCAGCTGTGTGCTGATCAGGGCTGTCCTTTTGGATGGGACAAACCTGGAGCCATTCTTTTCATGCTTGTTGCTCCTGCTTTCCCTCCAAAGGATGTGCCTGGGATGTGTGCTGGCCAGCACAGCGGAGTGGGACCTTGGCCTGTGCTGATGGTAGGATTAACTGGGTTTGGCTCTTCACCTATTCCCTGTGACATGTGTTCACAGGACCCCTCTTCAGAGGAGCGTTTCCATGTGGAGCTGCATTTCAGCCCTGGCGTCAAAGGCTGTGAGGAGGACAGGAACATACCCACCGGGTTTGGCTTTCGCCCGGCCTCAGCAGAGGTAAGCAGACACCTGGCCAGGACCTGCCAGCCCCAGGGGACGCTTGGGCACTGTCCTGCTCTGTCTGGCCCTGCTGCAGAAGCTTCCTTGCTGGCGGTGCCTGCAGGGAGCTGGCAGGTCATGTCCATGTCCTCTTTGGGTTCGTCAGAGTGGCTGCTGGGCCTCTGGGTGCCTCCTGAGCTTGGCAGGGCAGGAGATCCACGCCTGGAGCTGGTGTGGAGCAGCATGGGCAAAGGCCACGTGCCTATAGACACGAGCGGAGTGTTTCCTTACGGCAGAACGAGGACAAGAAGGCAGACCAAGGCAGCCTAGAGGACCTCTCGAATGAGAAGGGCAGCGATGAGCCAGACCGTGCTCGGCAGAAGTCCCCACAGCCCTCTGAGCCCGTCAGCATCCAGCGAAGGTCGCCACTGATCAGGAATCGGAAGACGGGATCCATGGAGGTAACCATGCTGTTGGTGCCCTTCCTTGTTCTCGCAAAGGTTTTTTGCTTGGTTTTGGTTTCTTGGCATTTCTTTCAACATGCCGGGGTCTGAGTTGATTCTGGGGAAGGATCTGCAGAAGGTAAAGAGCGATGTTGTGGAAGGCAGACCTCTGAAACTCTTCCTCATTGAGGAAGGACAGGAACACAGGCCGGAGGAGCTGATGAGGAAGAGCAAGTAAGGAAATGCTTGAGAAACACAAGCATTATTTGGATTACATGCTCTGTAGAGGCACTGGTGAGGCCAGTATGAGATTACATGCAACCTCACCACTTAGCTATGGTGACATCTTTGCCTTCTGTTAGGCTCCAGCCTTTGCTTTTCACAAAGGCAGCTCCACGTTTCTCATTCCTCCATCCCATCTAAGATACCATGCTGATCGGGGGTCCCTGCTCACTGGGGGATTCATCCAGGATGTTTAAACTGTCAGAGTTTAGAATTGTCCCCTTCACTGATCTGATGAAGTAACAAAATTGATTTTACCGTTCTAACCTCTCTCCTTCCAGGCTGTTCTGTGTTACAAGGCCAGTGTTGCAGTCAGCAGGTGACTGTTACCTTCAGAGCACTCTGGAATTGTCCCTCCTTTCAGAGGGATTTCACAGGCATTTTTGCCATCAGTTTTCTGAAGCAGAAAACAGCAGGGTTAAGGTTTGAGGTATTTGTTAGCTGTCTTCCATTGCTGTATGTTACTCACAATGTCACCTTTGCGTGCAGCACTCAGAGGCTCTCTGTGATAAGCACATACTAAGTTAAAGGGGATATGATTTCCTGTGGCTAAAGAAGAAGTCTGTGTCCCAGTGATCTCAGCAAGAGTCTTGGGAGAAAAGATGCTCGCTACACGAGTCCCGTCATACTTCTCAAATTTCAACTGTTCCACAATCCAGCAAAATCTTGAAATTAAAATTGAGCAATCACTGTCACAATCTTAGCATATGACTACCTTTGTGCTTCTTGAAAAGGGTGATTTTAAGGAAGAGATGTACCTTTCTTTACCTTCAATTGATGCATAAAGGCTTTTGAGGGCAGTGGGTAACTTGGAGCATGATGCTGATTAATGACCCTCTCTGTCTTTGCAGGTGCTGTCTGAATCTTCTTCTAAATCAGGAGGTTATCGCCTCTTCAGCACTTATTCCAGGCAGTCTTCTGAGATGAAGCAAAGTGGATTAGGTACTGTACCTGACCTGTAACCAGCCTACTCACTTGTGCCTCTGTATTTCTATGGGCATTAGTCTGTGCCTCCACATACACATCCGGCTTGAGTTCCTTGTATGTCTCTGTGTGTTTTGTGTCTTCTCTCAGTGTTACTGTTGAGACCACTGTAGAGACTGTCTTAGTCAGTACCTTTTGTGTACGAACTTCTCCTTCAGCTGCTAGCAAGAGAAGATGCACCTTCCAGTTTCATCCTTTCCAATACAGGAGCAACAGGGCAAACTGCCTTACCTGCAGGCTGGCCTTCTGCTTCTCCATTGCTCTCATTTGTTACACCATTTCTGAACTTAGTAGGAAGAGATGATTTTAGGTGAGAACTAGTGTGCTTTCAGTTCCGCAAAACATCAGTTTATATGCAAAGCTGTTCTTCGTGTGAGACTGTTCTATTTCTACCTTTGCTTCGTAAAGATCTGTTGTATGGAACAGATGTGTCACATACAGAATGTTTGATAGCTCTCTAATTGAGCTGAAGTCCCTGGTCAGCCATTCTTCTTATGGTAGCCAGAGGAAGAGAATATTTCGGGGCACTTCACGTTCTCTGTCCTTGATTGTTCTATTCCATGTCATCCTAACCTAAACTATGTCTGAATAGTTGAAATTCTTCCTGAAATATTTTTGCTAAAGCAAGATCTATTTTGAAATTGGAAAAGCTGTCTTTGCTGTCATGAGGTTCAGAGATGGCTGTGCAACCTGTGTCTTGCAGAGAGGAGGTGATAATGCCCAAGTCATGCCCACTTTCTTTTTCTTTAAAATCATCTTAGCATTGTGGCATGGCTGCAGACTTGCAGCAGTTCTGACTCATCACTCTGTTATATGGACGACCCACAGCCAAGAGACTTCTGAAAGGCCTTCTCATTTCTTTGCCACTTTTGAATGAGCAGCTTCTTTGGAATCTAATTCTTACCAAGGAAAGGGAATTTTCTTCTGAGTGGTTAGAAAGTATCCCTAGAGTCTGCCAGCTATGCTTCCAGCCAGCTGGAAAAATCTAAACAGAAATGGCTGATGTATATTATTTTCATAAAGGGACAGTAGCCTTGGCCATGGTAATTTTTGAATGTGTTATTTCACTTATCTCTGCCTTTCCCAGTGCCACTGTGAGATTCAGTGAGCTGTGACAAACTGCCGTGCTTAGGCTTGAAGAAACCTGTGTCTATTTTGAGAGTCCATATGGATGAATATGGGAATTTCTGAAATGGCACATGGTCAAGGAGGTGCATCTGCTTGAAGAATTACTGGGTGCATCAAACGGTACAGCAAACTGGTTTTACTGTTTGGATGTGCGACTGCCAGAAGGCCTGCACTCTGGAAAGCAGATATTACAGCCCTTGGACTACAGCCTTTTCCAGGTTTTTGAGGAATGTCTGTTTTGGCAATAGAGAAGACGACTGCTTTTCTGCACCTTTGTACGGTACTGCTATTCCTTGACAAGAAAATCTGAAATATGATCCTGACAGGTTTGATTTCATTATCTTGCTTCATATGCCTTGCTGGGAAGCCTGTGCTGGTTACTCTCCTGCCTGTGAAGCTCTGCAGGGGCAAAACCTTGAGTAGGAACTGCTAGATCTGGTCTGTGACGTAGACCTCCAGCCCAGCCATTGTCCTCCTCTGTAGAGTCTTGCAGATATGGAAGGATTGAGCAGGAGAGACCTGTTGTACCACACCAGCTCGTGCAACACTTGGTGATTAGGATATCTGTGTTTCTGTGAGTTTTTTTTCGCCTGAGGCCTGCTATGAAGAACAGTGCCTCTTTACTTGTACGAGTCAAGCTCTTCAAGGAATCTTCCTGATTCCTTTCCTGCTTGTTTTTTAGAAATCTGATTTCTTGCCTCTTCAGGATTTGAAATGTGTTCTTTCTCTTAAGAGATAATACAGAACTCATGGAAGCTTGAACTTTGGCTTTTATACTTGTCTCAGCAGCTGTGTTATGAGGGAGTTCATTCAGGCACTACCTGCTGTTTCTGAGTTTTCTGAAGCTGAACATGCCGTCTGTTGCCTGACCTTGTCAGTCAGTGCCTGGCTGTCATTATCTCTGGCAAATGGAATGTCTGTCATGGTGTAACCTCATATGTGTAGGCGTGCAGGAACAGGGAGCAGGAGAGAGCTCCTGCAATAGCTCTGCCCTGATGCCATACCTTCCAGAATGGTGCTTCTACTGTAATTTAAAAAATGAAAATAGGTGGCTGCACCTCTTTTGAAAATAGGTGGCTGCAGCTTGCTTTGTCTGTGCTTTGAAGTGTGACACGTTTTTCTGGGCAGCATCAAGTGCATTGCTGTGTATTGTTTGCCAAAGTGTGTGTGCTTCTAGCTTGAGAAGCCTAGGGAAGTTTCAGTACCTTTCTTTGCTTACAAGAACCCTTCACAATGGAGTAAAATCACTGCTGGCTGTTTGAGCAGTAGAGGTGGTACACTGCCAGTGGCACAAAGCCTTGTGCTGAGATTCCCAGAGGGAAACCAAGAATGACTATTTTTAAACATCTGACACATTGAATGAACGTACGACAGTTAAATGCACAGAAAATATCCAGCACATACAGGAATTTCTAGCAAGTGTTGCTACATTTAAATCCAAGTGGCCATTGTGTTGTTCAGGATTGTGTGTGTGCGTGTGTGTCTGTGTGTGTGTGGTTACTTTGGATACAGCGGTCTCCTGGAGTTCACCCTAGACAGTTGCTGTTGTCCATGAAGTCATCTTTGTAAATTCTCTTCTGGCTTAAGGGCACTAGCAAAATGCCTCTGTCTGCAGCAGGAGAGTAGAAACACTGGGGTATCCTTAACTTAATGATTAACAGCACAAGGTTGCTCAAGATACACAGTCCTAAAAAATCTGATGTTCCATTTTTATCTGGCAGTAAATGAATCTGTTGGGTGTTTTTTGTTGTTTATTTTTAAACAATGGAAGAGCAGTTAGGAGCATCATTCTGTCTGATGCATGATAAAATTTCATTTGCTTTCCGTCAGATTCCAGTTCATGCTGAGTCAGCACTTAGCATCAATTGAAGGCATTAGGAGGAAATTTTCTAAGGCTTGTGTATCAGTGACCCTGCAGGCAAGAGTTCTTTCATGTCCAAGGGCACGTATGTGCTAGTCTGTGCTGTGGAAAGCCACCAGCAGTGTTGTAGTGAGGGAGCAGCTGCAGTTCAGTGAACCCTTTTGGTCACCCCAGGAGCAGATGTCCTCAGCTCAGCCTGAGCTTATACATGAACAGTTCAGTGCTCAGGATCTCTGTGTTTTCTCCAAAGAAGCTCTGGCTTAAGGATCTTTGTGGAAACAGAGCTGGGGTCCTGAAGAGCAGCGAGTGGATGTGAAGCAGCAGTGTGTCCTCACACCAGGGAAGGCTGACGGCATGCTAGGCTGCATCAGCTGGAGTACAGCTGTCCAGCTGAGGGGTTTGGCTCTGTCTATCTGTTCAGCTCTCGTGAGTGCCTGAAGCTCTGCTGTCCTGCCCTGGGCTCCCTGGGGCGTGGAGGGTGTGTGTGTCAGGATTGTGAGCTCACTGGGGTGGAAATGGATGGGAAGCCTGGAGCACATGGCATTGGAGGAGAAACTGAGAGCCGTGTTTGTTTAGATTAGAATTTATGGGGACTGGAGACCTTAATGCTCTTTCACCACCTAAATGGGAGGTTGCAGAGGGGGCAGAGAGACTATCCCCAAAGCCCTGTGCTGGTTGGTGAAGAATCAATGAACACAAGTTGCAGCACAAGAAATTCCAATTAGCTAGGAGGAACAAATTTTTCACCCACCATGAATGTGCCAGATGTTAGAGCAGGGGCCCAGAGAGGTTGTGAAATTTCCTTTCTTGGAGGTATTGACAACTTGACTGGACAAACCCTAGCAAGCTGATCTGAGTTGGTCCTGCTGGGGTGTTGGGAAAGAAGCTTCAGGCTCCTTCCAACCTAAATCGGGCTGTGATGGAGTATTTTAGAATCAAGAGCTGCTTCCAGTGTAGGCAGGATCTCTTCCACAGCAGTAACAGTTGCACTGTTCCGGATAAATACTATTAGACAGTGCTGCAGGTCTTTTTGCCCTGGCAGGCAAGGTGGAACCAGATCAACCTGCTTGTTTCTGGAAACCTTTTGTATGTAAGACTAATGCTGGTTTGAGCAGTCCATATTCTCAGTACAGAATGCAGCAGCAAGACAGTTTAGCAGAGAATTTACAGCCACTCAGTGGCTATGTCTGGCCCATAATAAGGTTTTGTCTCGACTCACAATTGGTTTCCTCAGTCAGTTGAAAGAATCCATATCACATGAAGTCAAATCAGTCTTCAGAGCACTGGGCCTTGGAGAAGCAAAGCCAAAGCCCCAGGAATGAGGTTGCCCTCCACCTTGCATGCCATGTTCCTTGGCACTGGGTAGGCAAAGTTCCATGTTGTGTGCACATCTGATGCTTTGCAAGGCTCATTCATGGACCAGTTGCTGCTATGCTGGAGCAGTGAGACATGGCCGGGTAAAGTATGTCTATGAAGTACGAGCTTGTGGGCGCAAGCCCTCTGGTCGCAGTACTTTCCCTGCTTGTTTGACTGGAGATGAATCCACACTGGCTGATCCACAGATCGGACAGTTCTTTCCTCTCCTCAGGGTCCTACAAAAAAAGGAGCTTTCCAAAGAGAAAGGACGGAAGAGCAGAGCAATGAACCTCCATGACATGAACATCAGTGGTTTGGCATCCTGTCTGTTCTGACATCAGTGTGTAGCTTTGCTGACTTTGCTGAAAAGTTGTTTCTCCTAGGTCAGGGCAAGAAAGCCAAATGGAAGTAAACCCCTGGATGGAGTTAGGAACTTTCCTGGTGCTGAGGTTTGGGCTACCTGCTCTGCATTTGGCACGGTGGAATTTACAATGGAGAAAACGGCCTCCTTGTGCTTCCAGGCATCATGTTTTTTCCTGAGATTGCTTGTGAACTGGCCAGTTCATTCTTCATCCTTTGACTAACCCTGCTTTTCTGTAGTTGCATGCAGTGGATATGTGTTACTAACACCTTCCCTGCCTTTCCAGGGTCACAGTGCACCGGGCTGTTTAGCACCACTGTGCTGGGAGGCTCCTCCAGTGCCCCCAACCTCCAGGACTACGCACGCAGCCATGGCAAAAAGTTTGCCAGCAGCCTGACATACAAAGACGGTATGTGTGTTCCCTGGCAGCAGGGTGGTACTTTGTGGACTTTGGTGTCTCATGATGCGCCTGTGGCACAGACTTGGGCTGCTGAAAACGGTGACAGTTGAATGTGTGTATTCACTGCATCTACAATGATAAATTTTACCATATCCCAAGAAATCATGATCCTTGCTAGGACAGAAGGCAGCTGGCATTGTGAGAGTAGTTTTAGGCTGATGTGTGGTATTGCTGGGGTCTGATTTTGGTCTGATGTTTTAATAGTACTTGCTGTTGTGAAGGGGGATTTATTGATCCAGGTATTAAATAGGTTAGCCTGAAAGGCTTGAGGTAAGTGAGTTGCTTGGATGAAGTACTGCAGAAGGACTGGAAAGTCTGGTTTCTGTGCAGCTGCGCAAAAACCGCCAGGAAGGTCAGCAAGACAGTCTGGTGAAGGCATTGGGGCCATGGTTACATACGTTGCTCTATGCCCATGGGTGCAGGTGCTGCAGCTGCACCCTGACCTGCCAGCAGCACTTGGTGCCATGTGCAGGGAGCAGCAGAGAGTTGTTTTTTGCAAGGAAGTTGGGGCACAGGGACAGACTGAGCTCTGTCCTGGAACAGCTGGAGGGTGTAATGCCCAAGTGCAAGTGTCCACTGTTGTCCCAGTAGGAAAGACACTCAGGCTCTTAAGTACTGATCCATACACCATTTGTTGGGGCACTGATTTGAGGAGCTCCATGGGTAGTGTCTGCGCAGCATACTCTGATGAGGTTAGAAATCCACCTAAGGTTTCCCAGCATTTGAATGGATGGATGTAGGGCTGTCTGTCTTGGATGTCTTATCTTTTTGGTATTTTAATCAATACAGAATCTGAGTGCCTTTCTTATTTG
This sequence comes from Melanocharis versteri, assembly GCA_013397845.1. Classification (NCBI taxonomy): domain Eukaryota; kingdom Metazoa; phylum Chordata; class Aves; order Passeriformes; family Melanocharitidae; genus Melanocharis; species Melanocharis versteri. The sequence continues at coordinate 177,495 of VZTG01004995.1, read as the reverse complement.
GATCATAAGGAACATTAACATTGCTGGATTTCAAGGTGGGAAGAGGACTAAGGCAGTAGTTTGAGGAAGACAGGAGGTTGGTTCATCTGGATTTTTGTCCAGTTTTGAGGCAAGGAAAATGGCCTAGCAAATCAGGATGGAAAGATGTTGTCCAATTTTCAGCCCTGTTGGAACCCTGTAGGTGCCATTATGTACACTGGCTGCCTGTGCTGCTTTTCTTGTGTAAGAGAAAACTGAGCTGGTTCTCACCTCCTCAGGGCACTCCCTGGCACACAGTGGGCTGTGAATGGCAGTGGCAGGGAGGGTGAGGTGAGAGTGTTCTCAACCCCACTGTACCAGTCTGAGCTGCCCCAGGCAGCAAGTACTGGCTGCTCACAGGTTGCAGAATAAGCTGATGGTGTTTGGCATGATACCAGGGTGTGAGTCACAGTGGAGCCGCTGAAAAGGCCAGCAAGGGCCCTGGCTGCTGTTCTTTCCTGACTCTGCAAGGAGTGGGAGCCCAAGGCAGCACTGATTCTCAGGGGAAAGCATCAGAGACTGCTCTGTGCCCAGCAGGGCGTGGAACAGACCTGCTCAGTCCTGGTGCTGGGCTGCCTATCTCTGTAGGCTGTGTAGCAGGATATGCCTGCAGTGGGCTACAGGCGTTCGAGGTCATGGACTCCTGCTTCATAAGCCTAAATTCAGTGACAAGGTCTCTGTGTGCTGAGGTGCAGTTGTACCCTCGAGTACCTAAAATGCAGACTTAGTTGACTAGCATGTGTCTAACACAGCTCAGAATTACAAATATTGGTGTAATACCTGTGTTTTCATGTTCCGTGGCATGCCCTGGCACCCTGTGCTGTCAGCACCTTGCTGCATTAAGGGCATTTGGGAGGAAGGAGTCGGGGGCTTGGGAAAACAAGGAGGAGGCAGAAGGGCGTTTATCTTCTGGGAAAGGTAGTTTGGAATGTGAAATGAGCCCTTGATCTGCATGTTTCTGCTTAAATGAGCACTATTGAAATGGTGAACAATGGAATTGAATCCAAACATCACTACACGTGGTTGCAGTCAAGTGGCACTGCAGCTACAGCAGACTCCTGGAGAACATTCGTTTCAAGACCTTTTCCATGCTCTTTAGACTAATAACATTGAAAAGCAGCACATTTTTGCATGAACTCTTCGATAGCTTTTCACGGCTGTGATGCTTCAAGGTGCAGTGTGTGGCATATAGCACTTCACCAATGTTAACTTGCCTTGTTCCAGGGAAGTTTCAAGGGCCCTTATTTCTGAAGTCTTTTTTGCTTGGAGCTGGAGGAGGGCTAAGGAACACTTCAGCAGAAAGTTTTCTCAACCTCAAGCTGAGGGAAGGTCCATGGATGGTTGTGATTTCAATTTGGCTTGCCTGAAGCCAGGGATCCAGTAAACTGGGTCAGTGCCATTTCAGTTGATGTGCCCTCAGGGTAAGGGGAGGTGTGGGTGGGATGGAGATGGTCACCAGCTGACTGCAGCTCCAGGGCTTAGACACTTCTAAGAGATTGCATGTGTAGAGAAGATTGTCGTGCTGTTGTTGAGTTTAAAGAAAGAAAAACAACTTTTAGGGCTGGTACACTAGAGGAGGAAATTTCAGCGAGAGCTGGTTTAGATACATTATTTGGCCAAGCCACTGCATGTAGCTATAGGAGTACTTGGGGGTGTGGAGCATGCACTGATGAGGGGGATAGGCATGCACACCCTGTGGGCTAGGGAGAATGGATGCATGAAACATGAAGGAGAAATAAGAGTTTTCTACTTGTTCCTGAAAGATCCCCAGTAGCAGCAGAAGGTATGATTGGCTGGGGTCTCACATCAAATCCCACATATAGGTGGTCTGATCCAGACCATTCTTTTTCATGATAGCTGAGGAATTTCCAGTGGGGGAAAAAATAAAGTTTCCAGCCTTTTTTTTTTTTTTTTGTGTGTGTGTGTGCACGCATATGGAACCTAATCTGTGTCCTTTAAAGCCTATCTGTTTGCACGCCATTAGATGCACAGTGTCTGTCCTTGCACCGTCTTTCTGATGTGTAATTTGTATGGGAGAGCTTGGCCTGGCCTGGGGCATGGCCAGGAGAAGCCTGAGGACCACTCTGACAGGTGTATCCCAAAGCTTCCCCTGTACTGAAATGTTTTGAGCAAAGAACTGTAGAGGCATGTCTTCATGGGTCTTTTGCGTCTTCCCTACTCAGGTGATTTACCTTTAAATTCATAAATAGCTCTGTATAGCTTGCATTAAGAGGTTGTTTTGAGCTGTACCTGTGCTGGAACTCTTTAGTCCCTCTGCAGAACAGTGTTTGTTTTCTTTGGGCAGAGGTGAATCCTGAGAACAATCCTCCTGTGGTGCTGCTACTTGCTGGGCTGTGTGCTCTGGTGGCTGCGAGCATGGCCTGGCTGCATTCTGCACTGGACTGAGCCTGGTGTGGTGGGAAGGTGTGAGTTGCTGACAGAGTGTGGCTGAGTGTGTAGTGTCGGGGAGACCCTGGCAGGGTGGTGCAAGGGCTGGGGAGATGCAGAATGGTTCAGTCAGACCCACAGATGGAGTGTTGGGTGCTGCAGCAGTGCCAGTGGGAGCAGCTGTTGTGGGGGTCAGGAAGGTGAACCTGAAGGGGTAATCAAGTATATGAAGGTCGGGAGATTCTTTGAAGCAGGCTGTTAACCGAGATGATCTGTTTTTATTTCCTCAGAGCTCTTGTCTATGCCAGCCGTAAAACGATTTTCTGTGTCGTTTGCAAAGCATCCGACTAATGGTATGTTTGCTTTCTGGATTTGATGTTCCCTCACACTTTTAACCCCATGCTCACGTTCAGTTTTCTCTGCACATGTTCTCCTCTCAGCCTTCTTATGTTTTTTTGTGTTTGTGTATCTGGTGTCCCAACATGCTTCACCTTCCTCCATTGTCTCCTTGTGACTAATGTGCTCACTCATACCCTGTTACTGCTCAGTGGTGCCTCTGCTCTCCCCTGAGGTGTTTTTGTCCCAGGTGAAAAGGCAAAAGCCATGGTTCTGAGAGTGCGCTGCTAAAGCAGCCTTTATCTCCATGACGACATGAAGGCCTTCTGTCATGCTCCCTTTTGGGAGGGTGGGGATCTGGGGAGAGCTGGACTGGGGGCTGATGCCCACTCCATATCATGAAGCATCAGCAGCTTAGGTCCTCAGTTTCTACACTGCAGATTTGCAGAATGAAAATAAGAATAACACTAGGACAGCTGTGTGTCGCCTGGAAGGGCCTAGTGTATGGTGGGAAAGAAGGAAGTGCCCCTGGTGTTTCATGTCAGGAGTACTGGTAGCCTTATGGCCTCCTGTTGTCAAACCTCTCTGTTAGTCTGGTCCTGTGGTGCCTTCAAGCATGGTGATGTTGGCACAGGTAGGCTCACCTTTTCTGCAGACATTACCCTGTGAATTGTGTCTCTCCAGAGCTCTCACTCGTCTGCTGTTGGTGGATGGTGCTGGCCTGGGGAGAGGGGACGGGCATTGTGCTACCTAGGGTGGCATCACCTGCTGCATCCCATCCTGCCTGTATCTCTGGACAGGCTTGGTGACAGATGTCTGACAGCTTCCGCTAATTCACTGTCTCTGCTCCATGTTACTACTTACCTGACAACCGAAGTGTGAGTCTGTGAGGTTATCGGCCACTAGCTCTGTTGTAGCAGGTGCCTGGAACCAGTGTTTGCTCTCCAACTCTTGCACAGATATTTTTAAAAAGGTTTCATAGCACCCCTCCTCTTGCATGGCTCCTGCTGCTGAGACAAGTTGGAACCAAAGGAGATCACTGAACGCTACCAAGTATTTCTGCCTGATGTGATCAAGGCAGCTTGCGAATATGAAGACATCCTGTTTGGTGTAATCTGGAAGATGAATGAAATTCAGAAGACTGTTCTGAAAATCAAAGTTTTGGGAAGGATGAAATGGGAAGGGACAGCTCACTGTGGCTTTACTGTTTCAAATAACTAGAGGGAACCTATTCTCTGTGTTTGCTTGGTTTTGCTTTTCCCAGAGTGGCCAGCTGCTTGGTTTGTCTGTATGTCTGGACACCATCTGAGCTCACATGGTGTATGTCAGCAAGGTGTGTTGTTCTATCTTGCCTGCAAAGGTTGTACCAAGTTCCAGCCTTTCCTAAGACACGCTGTAAAGCAGTTGCCCCTACTCCAAATACGATAGGGTGAAACTGGGCATCATGTTTCTCCCAAAAACCCAATTAATTTTTCTGATGGCAAAGTACTTCTTAATCCAGAAAACAAAGACAGAGATCCAGCAGGTGAGAGCTCAAAGTCAGGGATATTTGGTCTAGGTTTGTCACTGCTTTGAGCAGGAGGGATGTTTACCCCATGAACCACTTAAAAAACTGAATGCAGCAAGTGTTCCCGGCTCTGAGTCTGGATTTTGTTTCTGGAGAGCTGCCTCTGTGTGGTGAAATGGAATGGGTGAACCAAGGTAGCACAGCATCAGGCCAGATGGTTTATGCCCTGGTCACACAAGTCTTGGGTGGGTGACGCAGGTCCTGAGGCTCCTTTGTATAGGGAGAAGACATGTCTGCGTGCTGGTGTCTTGTCTGCCATGCAAGGATATCACAGAAGATTGCACAGGGCTGTTCTCAAAGAGGGGGAAAGTCAGTGCTTCTGTGCTCCCTCTGTTCTTCCGCGCTCTCAGCACTCGGCTCTCAGTCAGACCCTGCTGCCCCCAGGTCCCTTGCCCAGCCTCTGCTCATTTGACACTGGGCCATTTGCTCTCTCCCCATGCTGATGTGCCTGGCTGCACTTGGATGCAGGACTCGAACATTCTGTTGGTAGTCTGGATTTCTCGTCTCAGCTGCGGGAGGGCAAGTCTGGCCCTGAGCCTGATCTTCTTATCTAGCCAGACCTGAACTGCATTGGACTTGGAATGTGTCCTCAAATTTATTCACTTGTCAAGACTTTCCCTTACGAAGATGAGCCCTCGCTGCTCAGGCACTGCCATGCGCTGCAGCTGGGCGAAGCCTGGGCTGGGTGGGAGTCTGGTCTGCCCTGGTGTCACTGGGGGACCGTAGCTCTTAAGGGCATTCCTGACCTGCTCGCTGTGGGAGGGATTTGGCTTAGTGTGTGGTGTGGGTCCTTCTCACCCAGCAGCCCTGGTGCTGGCAGCTCATCCCCACATCTCCACAGTTTCTCTGTCCCCAGCTGTACTTGCCCCTCTCCTCTCACTCTCTATGGCCCCTTTCCTCCAGATGTGTTGGAGCACCAGCACGTTGCCCAGTTGCTGCGCCGTTTTTCCTCTGACTGTGCCACGAGCCGGACCATCTCCTTGGATGCCACCCTAGCCCATCACCTGCAGCAGTGCTCCTACCACCTGCGCCTCTTCAGGAGCTGGCTGATCTCAGGGCAGGATGACTTGGAGTGTCTTTACGGTACTGCACGCTGCAGCTGCCTCTGTCCCGTGCTCTTGTAGCTGAGCAGGGACCACTGTCTGCTTGAGAGTGCAAAGTATGCTTTGCTTCTAAAAGGAAAGTGTTTCCCTCACCGAATCCCCAAGGTCTCTGGACTGCTGCTGCAGCAAGCTGTGTGGGCTGTTGTACCAGCAGTTTTGGAGCCTTAGGCAGGAGCCTTTCCACACGGAGCCTGTGCTCCCCATGTGGCTGTAACTGCTCTTTCCATCTTTGGCAATTGTTTGTTGCCTCCTTCCTTTAGCCAGGGTAAGTCCTTGAGCTCCCTTCAGGGTAGGTACTGAGCTCCTATCAATGGGATGCCCTGCTGGCAGGATGCTCTGTGCAGGTCTTGGTGAGCTGCCACAGGGTGTCCCCTTAGTAATGGAGGAACCAAAGTGAGTAGTGAGAATATAGGAAGAAGAAGTTAAGGAGGTGCTGCAGCTGGTCACAAGCTGAGTGAACTTGCTGTGGAAATTTTGGGGAAGTGAGTGCTTGTGGGTGTGTTGTATCTAGAGAGACTGAGTTAAGACAGGGTAGAGCTGAGCTTCTGTGTGGCTGCACTGCATGGCATCTGTCCTGCCTGGTAGGGCCTCTCAGCGTGTCCTGTCTCTGGTGGGAAGAGGTAGGCGGCTTCAGCATTGAATCCAGATGTTATAAATCAAAGCTTGCTGCTGTTTCTCTGGTGTTTTTCAGCCTCTGTCACAGACAGGAAGTCTGGTGCATGGAGGCCTTGGTGCTTCTCACACAGGCAGAAAGATTGCTGCTCCCTGAACAAGGCAGCGAGCTGGAGCTGGCTGCTGAGGTTTACCTGCACCATAGGAGCTGCTTGGAGCATGTGGCTTGCTGAGCTGTGTGGTGTGATGCATGGATTCCCTTTTCCATTCAGACCCACAGGTGGAAGGGGCACAGACAGTGCAGCCTTCCATGAAGTGAAGCAGCAGGACCGAGCATTTTCAGAGCCTGGAAGACGAGAATTTTTCTTACACGGTCTGTTTTTCCTTGATATGGCCCTTTCTGTCAAGCAGGCAATTTGGAGACAGTTAGTTGCTTTTCACATGTAATTAGGACAATTCCTTGGTCTCCTGGCAACAAATGCTAAAGAGGAGCAGAATTGCTTCAAGGAAAGAGATGCTGGATCACAGCAGACTGCTCCTGTGCCAGGGCTGAGCTTTCCCTGCTGCAAGTCTTGGCCATGTTCGTGAGCTCGGGTGGGGAGAGGAAATGAGCTCAGTGCTTTGGACAGCAGTAGGCTGCTGGGAGGTGCATCCTGCCCCAACACAGCCAAACACAGGCATTAGGTGCTCCTTACCTAACTCCTTACCAGCGCAGCAGCCTTCCCAGCTGGAAATCAAATCTCTGCCATCGAGTTCATGCTGTTTTCCCAGTCCATCAGCAAGCCCACAGTTCACTGACGTGTTTGGGATTCCTGCTGAGGCTCTTCTCAGAGCAGGCATAGTTGACAGCCCAGGTTTCTTCCTTGTGAAAACTGTATTCTTCTGTTCTCTCTTGGCTTTCCACTGTACTTCTATCCACACAAAGGAAACATGAATTAGAAGATAGAATCAGTGAGTCAAAAGTATGCAGTTGGCATCCATAGTTGAAAAGATCAACAGTGAAGCCCTGAAGGAATGTCTGGGAACCTGTGTGGTCATAGCTGGGAAAAAGAATAGTGTGAAGTAAGTTCATGTTGGTAATGAATCACCCTGGTACTGAAGCCAAAGGTCAGCTGTGGACAAACAGAGAGCGGCCCTGTGATGATGAGCAGGAAAGTAGCAGGTGATGTCCAGTGTAAATAAATTCAAATTACAGGGGAAATAAAGGGAAACAGCCCCAAACTCTTATATATAAAATAATGGGCTCTGATCTGACCATCACCACTTGAGACAATGTGGCAAAGGTAGAAATTTTCAAGATTAGAAATCTGTGAAGGATGTTTGTAATAGTGGTCCAAGTGGCCTGAGGGGAGGGGTGGAGATCCACGGTTTCGTGTAGTTCTAGGAGCAAGAAGGTTTTTAATGGAGTGAGTTGAGACACTTTGGACAGAAGTGTTTATTTTCCAAGCTCCATACCGCAGTACCTGGGGATGTTGGGAGCTTAACTGAGTTCAAGGGTAGATGAGAATATGGAAGAGACACACGATGTCCAGAGCAATTCTGAGCTGTGGGTCACTGATGTTTGGGGACGTGACTAGACAGTCACATGTGCTGTCTAGACTCGTAACCCTTCATATACAATATACATGTGGCGTGTTGGAGTTCATCCAAGAAAATAGGTTTGGACTGATCATGCATGTCAGAGAGGAGCCTGGTGAGTGCTTTTGTTTGTGCTGAGACTAGACAAGTGCTTCTTCACTCCAGAAGAGCTGGCATACAGACCTTTGCACACAGACCTTCCTCTGTAGGCTGCTGTTGGATGTTGGTACAAAATGGATGGAATTCTGTCCAGTTTCTCGTGCCATTGTCCACATCACAGACTCCTGCCCTTCAGGTCCCAGGAAAGAGTTTGGGGGACCATCAGCAGTAGCTGCACGATCAGCACAGGGTGACTGTCAGTCTGGGATGGTTCCTATGGCTTGCTCTCACATTTTATTTTTCTTGCCCCTTCCCAAAGGTGTTGGTTCTTTGCTAACTGTGTGTGGTGCAGCAGTAGTTGGAGCCTTCACTGGACACACGTAGGGATTGCGATCCGTAGTGGTAGCTGCTGCCTTAGCTGTGCTGTGGTGGCATGAGCCACTGTTGGCCTCTCTCCAGGAGCTCAGCAGGTCTAGGGACATGTGCAGGGAAGTGGGGTCCCATACACGAATGAGAGGGATTCCTTGAACATGGTACTCCTCTACCTTGAAAGAGGAAACTTTGGCCATTTTACTCTGCTTGCTCGAGAGTGGTGCAGTGCCACAACACTGCGCAGAGTTGCACGAGCAGGCACCTGGCACTTCGGGGATACAGGTATATCATTTCACATCAGCTATGTGTCAGTGTCTAATGTTTCTTTTAATGCTGGACCTTTGATTTCCTCATCTTAGTAGAGGGGAGCCCAAGCACTCAGATCCTCATTGGTGTCCCCAGTGTATATTGTAACAACATTGCTTTGCCCTATCTTATATTTAAACTTCCTTTTTTCTTTGGAGACCCCAATACCTGAGCCAACTTTGGCCCCTTTCAAACCAGATTCTGTTGTGAAATGACATTAACCTCATACTGGACTGCTCCACAACCATCTCCCATGACTGTTTTAAGTTTTACCCTCACCCTTTTCCTTTAGCTCTGTCTCCCAGGAGGCCTCTGAGAAAATAAAGAATGTACATTCTTCCTTACTCAGCACTTCCACTCTCAGGACTTCTCAGCAACAGACAGAAGAATGTGGTCTTTTTCCTGTGTCTTACGTTTCTTCATCCTAGCCGAGGATTTGTTATCCTTCCTGTCCTGATTTATGTTTGTAGGCTCTTTGTGGCATAGGTAACCCCGTGAACTCTCTGGAGGATTCTTTATTTATTGCAGTGAGCAACTTCACTGGCTCATGCTCCTTGCCTCTTGCAGAACTGGGTTAGGTGAGAGTATTGGAGCAGAGCCTGTCCTGGAGGTGACTGGAACAACTGCGCTACACAAACAGATGCTCCAGGGCTTCTCCTGAGGTGCTGCCAAGATGCAGGGGTCAGTTTTATCCTGTCAGTGTGCTGGGCAGACATCCTGCCACAGATTGCATCAAGAACTCTCTTACCTTTTGCATTTCAAAGTATTTTTCCTTCTCTGTAGAAACAAACCCAGTTCCTTTCCAGAGTCTTTTTGAGGTCCTTGGAGGAGACTGGGGGGTCACAGAATGGGAAGCCCAACCCTGAGGACTTGAGAGGCCATTAAACTTGAGAGGTGCAGAGCAGGAGGCAACCTCATTCCAGGTACCCAGGGACTCATCTGTTTCTTCCTTGCTCCTCTGACAGTTCAGGTTGGCTTGGTTCCACAAGGCATTTCCAGGAAGCTGGGATGAAGAGGAAGATACTTTGCTGTGATACTCTGCTGGCTTGAGCAGCAAAGGATTTATTCTGAATGGTTGTGATGCAGCTTAGTTCTGAGCAAGTGTCTGTTACATGCCGAGATGCCTGTATCTGCTCATTCTGGGTTTGCTGGCAGTGAAGTCTAGTTAAGGGGACAAATAATTCAAAGCATTACCCAGCCCTTCCTTTGGACACAGCCTGTCAGGGGTGCACAGGGGGCTGCTGTGATGGGGGGTTCTGTGGCTCCTTGTGGCTGCCACAGTGTGTGCTCCTTGCCGTGGGGACAGGGGCCCTGTGCCAGGCGGGGGGTCACCAGCGGTGGGACCTCTTTGATGGAAATTCTGTTGGCACCACTTTGATTCTGTTTGGCTTCTGTAAGTGGGGGCACTGTGCCAAGCTCTGTGCCAAGTTCTCCGTCATGGTTGTGTATTTTAAGTGTCCCAGGCTCAGCACCAAAAATGGCAGCTGCCAGATACTTTTCCTCCTCTCCCCTCCATGTGTACCCAGGTGCTTGCTTTCAGATCTGTTATTGCATGGGATTGCTTCGTAGTGATTTTCTTGGGCTAGAAGAGACGACCTGAGGCCTGAGTGTGCCTGTTGTTTGATTCCCAGAGTGCCCAGCTCCTTCAGCCATGAGTGCTCCTGCATGGATTTACCCTGCTGTTTCCTCTATTCATTTTCTGATTGGGTCTCTTTCCAGGTTTTGAAGGCTGTTCCATGGTTCCCACCATTTATCCCCTGGAGACCCTGCACAACTCCCTCTCTTTGCGGCAGGTCAACGAGTTCCTGACAGCTGTGTGCAGGAGTTGCAGCGAATCGCATGTCCAGTCCACTGCAGGTACTGGTCAGGTGGGCTTGTCTCTGGCAAGGCAAGGAGCACTCCTGGCCTTTTACATTCTCAGGACAGATCAGCCTGGCAGGACTGGAGATAAATGCAGCCCCTGGAACCTGTCCCAGAGTGTTCTAGCCCAGGGATGAGCCATGGGACCCTGCTCAGAACCATCCTAGGCCACTTACTTGACAAGTAATTAATCAGTCAGGTCTGTCTGTGACTGATGAGTACGGTGATGAGGATACAAACTCCAGCTTTGGAAATCTTAGCCTCAGATTCCCAGGAGCTGATGGGCAGGCATAGCTCTGAATTGGCACTGGTCTGTAGCTCTGCCCAGAGCGCCTGCTCATGACTGCTGGGCTACAAGCCATTCCTTTTTGTCTGTCGGAATATTACTGATCTGTGTATTTTTTTTTCTTGAAGCTTTGTTTGATTCAATGATTGGCAGCCAGATACCAGGAGACCCCTTTATGTCCCAGCGAATCCTGTCATCATCGTCCTTGCCCTTGCGCCAGCGTTCGGATAAACCCCCCTGGTGTGAGTGTGCTCCTTTCTCAGTCAGGGGCAAATGTGGTGGGGAGGGAGGGACGTTTGTGAGGTCAGCAAGGTCAGGAAACCAGTCTGGCTGAAAACAGTTGTTTAATTCTCCTCCTTTATTGGATTAGATACAATCTAGGTATTTCTCTAGTTTTGCTCATTGTGCAATATAAGGCAAGAATAAGCATTAGTAGAGAATCAATATTTCTTTCTCTAGTGTTGACTCTCACTCAGCACTCAGGGATTGTGTGTGTCAGGAACCAGGAGGAGCAAACTGAAGCTGGGACTGTTCCATAATAGTAAGAGAATGAAAGAAATTGGTTTTCATTTTAAAGCCAAACATCACACTTCACATTTTGCGCTGCGACAACAGAATCCACTCTTGGCTGTATGCCAACATGGCACTGGATTACAAGATGGAATTGTGCTCTGTGTGCTTGGGTTTTCATCAGCTGAACTGCCAGAAATGCCCAAGACCAGCTGCGAGCCCCTGACAGGTCACATGGCCTGTAGGCAGCCCTCACCTCTTGGTTGTAGAATTGCTGGACTGTGACAGTTCGGGTGGGGAAATACCAGCTACTTGTTTTAAGATTTTTCTTCCTCTTTGCAGACAGCAGTGGCCCCTCCAGTACTGTCTCCAGTGCAGGCCCGTCCTCCCCAACTTCTGTGGACAACTGTGCTCGTTTCAGCTTCACTGAGAAACTTTCCATCAGCCCCCCAAAAAGTGAGGAGCAACTGATTAGCCGGTCCCCTGAGCAGGAAGAGAGTCAGGCTCCAGGCAAAGGGCTTGACGTGGAGGGGGGCGTGTCTGGGCTGTCGGTAGCAGAGCCAAGTGCCCCAGAGACCCTGATCTGGAATAAGGGCCCAGAGCCAGGCAGGATCCTGGAGCAGTGCAAGAAGGAGCTGGCAGGGGAGGACACTAACCGAGAAGAGAAGAGCATGGGGGAGCTGGATGAAGAAAAATCATCTGGGGAAATGTTAGAGCCAAGTAACATAGGAAACCCAAAGCGTGGTGAAGGGTTTAACCTGAGGCTCACTGGGGAGAGAGCGAAGCCAGGTGAGGGGTCTGTCAGGGGAACGACTGGCCTGGATCAGTCTAGGCTGTCCAAGGAGTTCCTGGTGCCCTGTGAAGAGGAGCTGCTGGGAGAGGTGTTGGACCCAGAGCATACAGGCAAGGAGCTGCTGGGGGACAGTGCTCCGTCAGACCAGCTTCTCTCTGGTCACCTGTGCCAGGTGCAGCTACTGCCTCCTGAGAAAAATGTGGAAGAACTGCAGCTGCTGTGTCAGAAGGATCAGCAAAATTAGTGGCTCACTGGACAGCACACTGCAAGCACTTCTAGCCTGAAAGCAGCCCGACTTCCTGCATGGCACCTCCCGCAGCTGGCGGGCCGTAGCAAAGAAGAAGCCACGTCCCAGGGCCACAGGACTCTGTGGTGTGGAAGAGACTGCTTTGCTCCTCCACAAGTCAGCTCTTTGCCATTCAGCAGGAATGTTTGCCTCGTTAAATGAACAACAATGCAGTCTTGGTATGGGCATGGCACCTCCATGGAGCAGGGACATGGTGCTGCACTGGTGTCCCAAGGGCTTTGTGCTCACTGGGACAGCAGCATTAGAGGATTGCTACAGGCAAGGCTTTTAGGTTGGTAAGTCCAAAGGGGACAGATCCTCCCTTGTGACTGTTTGGCCCACAGCCTTCAGAGAAGGGCATTCTGGGCCCAAATTAATTGGATCCATCACAACCACCAACCTCCTCTCTGTTCCTTCCTTCTTCCTCTCTCAGTTCCCACAGCTGGCCACCAAAATCAGGTCCAGAGAGTCCATGGCGGGAAGACTAGCAGAAGCAGAAAGCATTCTGAATGAGTGTGGAAAAGAAGGGTAGTGAGGGCATCAGGTTTGACTACCACTTGCAAGGAAACATCCCTTTGGCATGGCCTTGGATGTTTCCCTGCTGGGCTGGGGCAGGCAGGAGCCTGGGGATCCAGCCTGAGAGAGGTGTGCAGGGAGGACAACACACAGTTATTTTTTTCTCGTCCCCAAGCGTCAGACAGAGTACAGCTCTGAAGTCTTGGTGACAGGGATTAAAAGAAACTGCTATTTTAACAATACAGGACTATTAGAAACCAATAAGGAGAAATCTTTATTATATATAAAATGAAAAATATTTAATGGATATTTATGTAAATGCCTTGTGAGCACAAGCCTGAGGGCAACATTGATACGGGTGTCCCTGCCGCATCCTGAGTGCTGGCCAGGGCTGTGCTTCCTACTCCTCCTGTATTTATGGACAAGTCTGCGTGTCCGTCTGTAGCTAGGACCTGTGTTTTTGTGAAGCTGTGCCCAAAGATCTCTATGCTGTGTTGTGACAATGTGTGTTCACAGTAAATCTATGCTGTGGGTCCAGTGTCTCTGTCTCTGATGCTGACTTGGCAGCAGTGTGTATGTGCCAAAGCTTGCAGGTGCCTGGAACAGTAAGCTCTGCTCACTCTCTGTTGTCCTGGAAGAGCAGCTGTAGCTGGAGTCAGACCTGGAGCAAGTGCACAGGCTCCAGGCTAGGAGAAAACCTCTTTTTTCCTATGTGGGGGAACTGGTCATACTGGGGAAGAGCTCCTGGCATCTCAGGTGGGTTTGTCGTAGAATGAAGACACTCGGATGGCGTGTTCAGCTCCTTTCACTTGGTCCACACCTTCCCGTCACTTCAAGCACATCCTGGGTGTCATGTCCTTTTCCTCATGCCCAGTAATCCTGAGCTGCCAGTTTGGGCATGTAGGAAAGGTCACGTTTACTTGCACTGGGAATGGAGCAGTCATGCAGCTGCCCAGAGTGCAGCACTGGGTGGGGAGCACTCCAGCCCCCCTCCCAGCAGGCCATGCCTGCCCTGCGCTCTGCTCTCCCTACATTACAGATCCGCACAAACAAGAGTCCTTGGCCATGGGGTTGCAGCCAACCCTGGCCCCAGCGCTGGCTGAGGGACCACAGGTGACTTGAGCAGCATGAGATTTCCCCTCGGGCACTGCCCACGGCCCTTGCCCTGCACCCTCACGCGGCCAGTGGCCTGTGGCACCTGGTGCCACCATCGCTGCTCCGGCAGCCAGGTCCCTGCTGAGCACCAGCCACTTCTCCTGCCAGCAGCTGCGTGTTTCTGTCAGGGGACAGAGCCTGGGCAGGGTGGCTGCCATGATGGACTCAGCTGCACTTGCTGCAGGGTGTCATTGCTGAGAGGGGCATGGAGCAGGGCCCTGTGGGGTGGGGGCGTGGCTCTCAGGTGCTGACCCCTGCAGGGCCTGATGCTTGCCACTGCACACCTTTGGGAAATGCATTGCAATCACAGGACCTTGGTTACCTGGAGTATGGCCAGGGACAATGCTCATTTACCTGAAAAGTAGCTGTGTGTGGAAATAGTTCCTGGTTTATGGTAACAGTTCATGGCTCCTCCCATCAGCACTAGGTTTGGCAGCTGCCCTGAGCTCTCCATCAGGTCCTGCACAAGCTGTGGTGTGCTCTGTGGCAACAATGGCCTCTCTCCTGAGGACTGTAGCAGAGAACTTGCTTTCTTTTTCCCTGGCATTCACCTGTGCCATTGTTTCCTTCTGAGGACAGGCAGGCAGGAACAGAACTAACTGGGCATGAGCCTCTCCTGACTGTGTTCCAGCACAGGCAGAGCAGCAGTTGTCCCAGTTTTCTGATGAGTAGCTGAAAGAGCTCAAAGAAAGTAAGTTCCCTTGTTGGAGGTCAGGTCAGAGTTCTGCAGAGGTGCAAAAGCCCAACTGCTGCAATGGGGTCAGGTGGCATGGAATCCCTGCCATGCCTGGGCTCAGGTCCCAAGCCAGCAGGTGTGCTGCCTGCCACAGGGCCAGAGACCCTTCCAGCTCAAAGAGTGCCAGCAGTGCTGGGCAGAGTTGCCATTTCCAAGAAGTGCAGGGACAGGCAGAGGGCTGCAATGGAATGCATGATTCGGGAACTGTGAGGAGTGATGGTGTTGCATGACAGACAGGCCACGCCAGGCTCCTCACTGGATTATCAGGAGCTGCTTTCCCCGCTACAGCCCTTAGGCAGCTGTGCAAGAGTCCCAGCTGTTCCCCTGGAGGGACACCCACTAGTCATCCTGCTGGGGCCAGGGGTGGGGGGGCTGGCTGTCCCAGACAGGCTCTGTGGTCTTATGTGCATGTCCCTTTCCTGAGTCCCAGGAAGGTTTAGCAGCTTCTGGTGAAGGTGGGGTCTTGGTGGAAAAGCTGGGGCTTGCCTAAGCTGGGAGCCATGGGGGGGGTGGCATGGCAGCCATGTCTGTGTGCTCCTGCCTACAGCGTGGGCTCACTGAAAGAACAGTTGGAAACCACTAGAGATGTTCTTGTTTGCAATTAATGTGGCTTTATTATTAATGTGTTGGGCTCCTCTCTTGACAGCAGTTAGTTACAGAGTGTTTCACGTGGAAATGGGCAAAAGGACAGAACTCAAGGAACTAAATTCAAATAGAAATATGATGCTGAAGAAAAGAATCAGGGCTCTGTTCTTAAAACATTTAGCATAGAAGAAGCTGGGAGCACAAGATGCCATTTCAATACAGTTAAGACGTTCACTTTTTTAATTATAGGTTTAAAATAGTATTTTTTACCTATTACATACAGGAAGATTACGCGTTGTTGCCCACATGCAGAAACAAGCAAAAGCAGAGTTTAACTGTTTCTCTCTATAGTGTTGTATTACCTCTGGCTCCGGGTGGGTCCTGCTGGCTCCTGTGGCCTGAGCAGGGTCAGATTCTACAAACCAGCATTTTCATAAGTCTTTTTCCCCATAGTATTTTTAAGATGGAAGGGGGTGGAGGGGAGAGGGAGATAGGGAGTCAGAGAAGCTCAAGGCAGAACAGACTGCGACAAAAACTGAAAAAAAAATGTGGAGCCTTGAGGACAGGGAAGCAAACTGGTGTAGGATAAAGGTAGCCAAGCAGCAGAGCTGCAGAGGGCAGGAGCAGAGCGTGGAGGGCAGCGTTCCTCCTGGAATCCGCCAGTGGCCACACTCCCGCCTGGAGGATGCAGGCACCTCACAAAGCCTCACTGTTACTGCTGCTTAGTCAGAATTGCTTCAAGTTTAAAATTGAGAAAACATTCATGTGTGGGTCTATCTAAAGTTAGTGCATTAGCTTTTACATCTACCTATGCAGAGAGATCCCGGGAGCCAGTGAGGGCCATGCTTGTGCCTCTGGTGTCTGGCATCCTGCAGCTGCCACCGTGGCCGGTGAGCCAGGGTCTCCCCAAAGCACTGCAGGCAAAGCCCCCCAGCATTCCAGGGAGGGGCAGGGGCAGGTGTTTTAGTGCCTGCAATTGCCAGAACCAACATTCATGAATGCTGACCCCATCGGGGTACAGAGAATGACATTTATTATGCTAGCAGACACAGTGTGATTCCATGGTTAAAATGAACACAGCACAGGGCAGGGATTTGCTAAAGCCCTGAGTAAGCTCACATGCTCCTAACAAGGGCTGTATCCAAAGGGCTGGCTGTGCCTTGAGGAGGCTGCTGGCCTCAGGCCTTGTCCTGCAGCTGCTGGGTTTTAGACACAGCCTTGCAGAGATGTTTTTGCTGCCCACAAGTTCTCTATGGTCTTTTCGTATTGTTTAAATGCAGCATGTTAGTATTTGTACTGAGAAACCTCTGAACTGACACTGAAAGCACATGGTATCATGCTAACATGTATAAATTAAAATATTAACACAAAATGCAGCTTAACGTTAAAAAAAATAAATATATAAATTAAAATGCAAAATAGACCATTTCCCTAGAAACTCCATTTTAGTGCTAGGAGCAGGTTTCTAAGCAGCATTTTCTTCATGTTACCTGCCAGAAAACTAGCACTGAGACTGAAGTGTCCCAGGCAAGTGCAACACAGGATCCGAGGATGCTCATGGTGGAGTCAGCCCTCTGCTCAGGGCCAAGCACAGTGGGTGTCACAGGAGATGGAAATACTTTGTGCTGACTGTCAACTGTTGCAGCACAGCTTTCCATCTATCTCATTCCTTCTTCCCCACAGCCCAGGCTGCTGCCACTCTCTTTGTCTTACAGAAAAGCTGTCTTTGTGGTAAGACCCTCTTTCAATTCTCTTGGACGTGGCAAAGGCTCATGGATGCTGCAGGCTTAGTGCACCTGAACACTCCCACTCCCTGCTGGGAGAACAGGCCTCCCGTGCTGGAACAGGTCTGTGTGCCAAGGAGGTTCTGGGTGGGTGTTCAGTAGCCACAGTGCACTCACGGCACACATTCACGTTTCTGCCAGGACAGCCAGAGAGCAAGGACAGATGCCCACAGTGATGTGTAGGCCAGGGAACGAGCTGCAAGGCGGCACCACAGGGACGAGCAGCACCTCACCTGCGCTGTCAACACATCCCTGCCAGTGTGGAGGAACTGAGAATGACTACATGTGCTAAACTACTTTTTCCCGAGTATTTTGGGAAGGGCCTTCTCTTCCCTCACACCACAAGTTCTATTCCCCACATCCTGGACACCTGGGGGGACAACAAAAAGCTTGAACACAACTCTAAGGCTCGGACCCTGGCACACAGGCAGCGAGGAGAGGGCTGCTGCGTGCAGAGCTAGCACACCGCAGTGACAGCTGGGCAGCAGCTTCCTCCAGCATGGCCTGCCTGCTCCTCAGCTGCCTCACCACAGTCTTCCAGAGCCTTTGGTTTAGGGACAGGGAGGTTTCTTGTACATCTTGGGCCAATAGTGGCCAAGGTTTTTTCAGCCCTTCTGCTGTCAAGGGGGCTGTAGTTGTGCGTTTGGATGCTCTTTTTGTGTAACTGTTCAGGCCACAGCCTCTCTGTGCCTCCTCCTGCCACACAGCTGGTGTGCAGGAGTCAGTTGGCTGCTATGTGTGTGAAGCTCAAGTTAGCAGGTTAGGAATGTGCTGAACCCTCCCCTCCCACTGCCCTGTCCTTCATCCCAGCTCCCTGAGCACAGCAAACAGGTGCTGCAGGATGCCACAGGCAAGCACTTGGGACAGAAATCTGCCAAGCTGGCATGTGGTGGTCGTGCCTAGTAGGAGCACAGGTTCCCTTGCTCAGAGCATCTCCTGTATGCTCAGGAGGGGAGATGGAAGAATGACCTTCACTGTCACGTTAGTCAGAGGGTTTTGTCTTCCCTCATCTCCCTGGTTCAATTTCTTTGCAAGTTAGATTTCGCTCCTGCCTCCCATGCACTCCCTGCATGCAGCAGCAGCACTTCAGCCCTCACCAGAAAGGTGAGGTTCATGGTGCTACAGGTTAAATGGCAAGGCAGCCAGGAAGAGAGTAGAACAAGCTCTCACAGCAGCAAGGCAGCCAAGATAGTCTACAGAAACTGTACAGGCAGCAGAATAAAGCAGGGAAGGTGAAAGTGCCCCTGACCTGCAACTGCTCTTGCACGAACTCTTAGCTCAGTCCAGAAAACTACAGAGCCCTGCACTTCTTCCTCATGGCATCCAGTGCTGAGCAAGATGGATACCCGATTGCCTGACAAATGGGAACCATGTAGAGGACTAAACCAGAGAAGAACTGGACTGTGATTAGATGGTGTCTCTCATGTTGCATCGGTGATTGAAGAGTCAATGGATGAACACAAAGTGTGGGAGATTTAGAATTCAATCTTACAGGCTGGAAAAGATTCGTCCTGCATCACAACAGTGCTGCTGCTTGCCAGTACCATGATGTTTAGCTCCTGCTGTTTCTCATGGGTCTGTTGATACCATTCTCGTGTTACCTCAGTATCGTGTGTTGGGATCAATGTCACCTGGGAAAAGAAAGCAGTAGGGATGATTGAGAACAACTGCAGTGACAAACAATGCCCATAGGAGCTGAGGCTAAAATTTCTTGTTAATTTTGGAACACTGTACCCTTGGTACTGCTTGTTCTATTTAATGTCTTTCAGATGTTGGGTTCTGAGGCAGAGCTTTATTTTATACAGTACCAGCACAATGGGGCTCTGAACTGGCTGCAAACTGGCAGCACTGACACCATAATGATGAGAATGGCTGCAGTGCAGGGGAGAGCATCATGCTCTGGAGCTCCAGAAACAGCCTCAGAAAGATCCTTCAGTGTGAAAGGGAACAATGCTGGCAGTGTCACTGTTAATGGACACTATGTGCCCATTGACCCAGTACGCAACTCAGGGACCTTGAAATATGAGGCTGCTTCATCTGGAAGAACATATACACCTTCTTGTATGTGTCTTCAGGTGTGCCCACCTGGGCCGTCCTGCAAGCCTGGCTAAGCAAGAACTGTGTTACAGAACATTCTTGTTTAAAAGCTCTATTAGTAAGTTGCTGTCAGAACAATCTTCAGCAAGCCAGGCTAGCAACAGATGCCACTGGGCGTGGGACACTGATGAAAATTCAGCTTATGTTGGTGCTTGATTTTGCTTGAGGATAAGCTCATCCTGCAGTAGGTAAGAAGGAGTGTATGATCTCTCAATGCTTCCTCCCTTCAGGAGCATGTGGAAAAGAGGATATATCTGCTTCCATTCATACCATTTTGCAGGTGTCCTCCTCCTCATCAGTACAAGCAATTACTCTGCTGAGACTGCAAAACAGAGTATGCCCAGTACCATTTGCTTCCTCTCAGTGTACTCCCTTGGGTATGTTTGTGATACCCACCTTCTTCGGAGCACTTGTGACATCAAGAGCATGACACACCCCTTTGCATTTCCATGACCTACCTGCAGGTTCTCTCCCCACTGAGACTTCCCTTCCAGAAGCGCATCCAGCACTGCACGGCTTGGCTCTCCATTGGCTGCATCATTCCCACTCACAACATAGTAAGATGCTCGAACCCGCTTGAAGAACTCTGGATCTGTGTTCTTCCCACTGCAGTGGTTGGGGATGTAGGCCAAGTCCACGTAGACAGGTGGACCCATAGGCACAGACAAACTGCTCTTAGGACTATTGGAAGCTTTGGAAAAAAGGAAACAAGAGGCTATCAAAACCCTTCTGCAAGGGACAAACAGATTAACACAGAAGGACTTGGATTCCAGAAAGACTCTTCCATTGCAGCAATGAAGTTGAATCTTATCCACACTCTGCTGCTCAGGGGTGACCTCGGTGTATTTCTGGGCCAGTGCTGTCACTGGTCTTGGGAGGGAAAGGAAGTTCTGCTATTCTTTGGGGAGGGATTGGAAGGTTTTAGGATCAGGAGCTTTTTTCTGGGTAAGGGAATCAAAAATCTCCATTATTAACTTTTGCAGAGTTGTCATCCCAATTAATATTTAGTCCTAATTTTTGTTAATAACCTACATTTACTNCCTTTGTATGCTATCCTAGGGTATTACAGTAGTCTTTCTGGAAGGTCCATCCTGGCTTCCTGTCATCCCTGTGAATCACTGCTACTCCTAGGACTCTATTGCTCTTTCCTATCAACCTTTTGAACATCTCAACCTTATCACTGCTTATAACATTTTATGCCTGACTGGGAAGTCCTGTTCTCTGTTCTGCTATGTTTAACCCAGTGCTTTTCTCTGTGTTGCACCTACAGAGATAATGCATTTTTCAGGAAGGATTTCTTACCGGGATTTGATTTGATGCCATTAACAAGGCTCTTGCCAGGATTGCTGTGATTACTCCGAGATAACTCATCCTCTGGCATCAGTGCACTACGTGGTTTCGGCTTTTCTCCTCCATCTCTTTCTTTTTTGGCAGTGACAGATTTTGGAGATTTGTCCGATGACTGTTTCACAGGAGTGGGTGATCGTTTCCCTTTCACATCTAATTTCCGGGCAGGTGAGGAAGATTTGGGTTTGCTCAAAGGCTTCCTCATACCTTTGTTCTTTTCTTTTATGTCTTTCTTGGAAATTTTATCAGTTCTGCTCATGCTTTGCTCATTTAACAACATATCAGGGTCTACCATGCAGACGTCAGGGTGAGGAGGGTGGGGATGGGGATCTACCATTGGAACAGGCTGAGGATCATGGCTGGACCTAGAACTGGCATGATGAGCATTCCCCACAGCTTTGTCCACTGGGAGGAAATCAGCATCTTCATCCGAGTCCATGTTGGCATCTGCTGTGATGGATGGACATTCTTCAGTCTCAGGTGGGACATCTGAGTCTGACTGGGAGGTTCCAGAATCACTCACTGACGTTGGAGGGGTTTCCTCCACTGTGGCACTTTGCATGGGACTGCTCCCAGTGTGGGGTGGTCTCCCCTGCACTGAAGGGTGACCCTCCTCCTGTGAGAGGTCACTGTCTTCAGAGAGCTCATGGGGGCTTGGGTTGATGAATGAGGGAGAGAGTTCTCCCTTTCTCTGCTTGTATTCACATGAGGAAAATTTCTGTCTACAATCAGAACTGCCTCCTAAATGGGTCTCCAAGTCATGGGAAGCATCTCCACAGTCCTCTGTTTTTTCACCCCTCTGCACATCCGGGAAAAAGGGCTGGAAACTGTTTTCAGGGGACATCAGAGAGGAAGGACGGCTTTGCCTCTCTGTTTCCTCTTTGCCTGTACATGGAGAAAATCTGCTGTCAGAATCGGGACAGGTTTTTTCATCTTTTGCCTCTGCTGCATGGTATGTGCTTTGGAAAGCTTGCAGACTGGTGCTCACCTCAGTTGGACCATTGGCTGTGGTTTCATCTTCGTGCTGACGATGAGAAAATGATGCCAACACATCAGGGAGAGATGTCAGTGGCAATGGCTGCTCTGCAAATGGTGCCTTCTGCTCTGGGCTGCTACCACAGGGCTGCTGCTCTTGCTCTGCAGAGAATGGCGCAGGCTCTGAGTCCTGGCACTCTTTTCTGCATGGCAAGGTGCGGTCACCCATGCCACAGGGAAATGGAGACCCACGTTCTTCAGCAAAGACAAAGTCTTTGGTTTCAGCTGTATGTATTTTCACAGCATTATCTGGAACCTGTGGAGACACATCCCAAGCACTCCTGGTACCTGCGTCCACTCCTGCACCTGTGTACGTGGAAAGCATATGGGAATAGAAGCTTTCTGCTGTAGTCAGTATCACAGGAGTGGTGGCTTCAGATGAAGGTTCCTCAGACAGGCTGGAAGAGTCATCTTTTAGCTGCTGCTGGGTCACAGACTCTTTCTCCACACCTTTGGAGAACACCCTGTCTTCTTCATATGGACTCAGCGGTGAGAATTTATGAAAAGATGAGTCAAGGCTGCTGATTTTCTCAGAAACCTCCAAGTACTCATCTTTGTTTCCCTGGTCTGAGAGCAAAGCACAAGGAGACTCTAAAGAAAGAGAAATATCCCCTAAACGGCTTTCTGAGGTTTGCTTATGTCTGAATGTGCTGGCTGTTTCGCTCTTTCCTAGCAGGGAGCTTTCAAACCTGGAAGAGCTATCCATCCCTCTGCTCTCTACCCTTGGGCCCTGTTCGTATCCCTCTGTTTGTTTGCTGGAAGCAGATTTCAGGTATATGGCTTGCTCTTGGCACTCAGAGGCCACCACTGCACTTGGATAATCTGCTACCCAGAAATGGGATTCCTTTGTGGATTTTTCAGCAACTTCTCTCTTTTGTGAAGAGTCTTGTCTTACATGGCACATTTCTGAAGTTCGCTCATCTCTGTCCATGTCTGGCACATCACTGTAAGCGGCAACATACGTTTCCACAACAGCAGCTGATGCAGTTGTCCTACTTCCATATTCCTCTTGCCAGCCTGGACCAGAGGGAGAAGAGGCAGTGGAGCAGGGTGAAAGGGGCTCCTGACATTTGCTCTGCAGGAAGGGGTCTGAGACAGGGAACTTACTGATGGCTGAGATGTGTGCATAGACAGTGCCTGCAGCTTCTGCGGGGCTGTGCAGTTTAGACTCCTTTTCAGACTTCTCCTTAGCACCTTTTTCGAGCTCTGAGTCACTTGCACTTTCTTCCCCTCGACCTGCTTTCTCATAGTATGTATCTTTGGGATTTGAGATTTCAGATTTCAGGCACAAAGATACCTGCTCCTGGCTAGACAAAATTATGTTCTTATCTGGACAACCAGCATCAATATAGGTGGATGATTTTCCTTGATAAAAGGTGTCAGTTGTGACTGTGGATGAGGCAAATGCTGCGCTCGCGGATGATGGGTGCACTGCAGAGTCCAGTTCTCCTGGCAAAGCAGAAGACACATGCAGTTTTTCCTGTCCTTCTGATGTCCTAGGCTTCCCTGTTTCAGACAAGGGCAAATATCTTTCATGGATGTCTCTATAGTCAAAGACTGAATCTGCTTTATCCTTAGGGGATGCTGGAGATGACAACTCTTTCTCAGCAGAGGTATAAAGGCAGGACTCTTCTTCCTTTGCAGACACATGAAAATGTTGACCTTTTTGAGGGTTCAGTGCTGTCACTGGCACCTTGTCAGTGTGACCTGGGCTGTGTGCACCCATGGCTGTGAAGGGGGAGGGTCCCATTCCAGACACAATTATCTTCTCATAGATGTCAGCATACTCAAAACTTCTTTCATCAGGGTAGGGAGTTGGTTCTCTTTCTTCTGGCTCTTGTCTTGTGGAACTGTCATCACCTCTCTGTGTGCAGACCCCTTCCTCGTAGGAATAAGGCTCAAGGGAGCTCCTGGAATAGGTCTCTGGAGGATGCACCTCTCGGATGGTAGCACCCACAGCCCCAGCACAGCCCACGGCATCACTGCTTTTTTGACATGGGCCTTGTCCTGGAGGGGAGTGTGCACGCTGCCCTGACACCTCAGCACTCCCTTCTGTGGACTCTGCAATATATTCTGCTGGTCTCGTAGATTGCAACAGAGTAGATGCTGCTGCCATCTGCTCTTTTCTTCCTGTAGAGTCATACAGACCCTCAGTGGATTTGCAGTCATCCTCTTGCCTGCTATCTGACTTGTATTTGCAGTCTATTTCCTGATACAAATCACTGATGTCTGATTTCTTCTCAGCTGTCTTTGATGGGACATCCTCCCACAAAGGTGGCTTGCACTGATCTAACTTGCAGGTCCTCTCTGCTCCTGGTGGTGCCTCGATCTCCTTTCCCACTGCAGACAGGGGAGATGTTGTCAGAACTTGGTCTAGTGACTTTGCATAAATATCTAGGACAGCTTTCTCCTCATCATCTAAGCAGGAGCAATCTTGTTTAGAGGTCAACAATTCTTGCCTTTTTTTGTTTCCAGTTAAAGCTTTGGCCTGATTTTCCTCACCAGGGACATACTGAGGAGATAGAGGAGAACCTTCCTTTTGTGCTCTTTCTGGGACAGTGATGTCAGCAGGAACCACATCCACTTTCTTTGTTCCTGACGTAGCTTTGGCACCCTTCTGTGCATCTTCTTTGTAATCAAATGACTCCATCTTTAAACACTCAGTTTCTGCTTGCAGTAGCATGGGTTTGTCTTCAGCATGGTGAAGCTCCTCATCCTCCTCATTGGGTAATTGCCCTCCTCTCCCACTGTCTCTCCCTTCCTGAAGATACCCAAAGGCAGAACCCCATGCTTCCCTTTCTGCTCCTCTCCAGGTATGGCTGCCAGGCACTGCAGGAGACAGGTCCTCCTCCTTTCCCATTTTAGGAAGGGATTTTGTTTCAAATTCTGGTACCTCATCCAAGAATGAACTCTCCCTCTCTTTGTCATATCTCTGCCGCCTTCCCTGAACAGGGACCGCTTCTACCTCTTCTGGAAACCACACTTTCTTCTCATAACTTAAATCCTTCATGCAAAACTTTTCCATTTCTGGAGATTTTTTGTCTTGAGCTTCCTTGAACCTGCAAGATTTTATACCTTCAGTAGAAAGGTGTGAAGATGTTTTATCTTCACTTGGGCTAGATTCTGTAAAATGTAAGCCCTTTGCATCTGGGGATACTTCCTGCGAGTCCAAGCCTGCAGTTCTTCCCCTCAACAGGCCCTTTTCTGATGCAGAAAATAAACCCCTGTCATCTGGAGACATTTCTTCAGTTGGAGAATCTCTGGGTGATGTGTCTTTAACTGAACTACTTTCTGGGCAAGGAAAAGATTTCGATGCTTCTTTCAGTTCTTTGGCAGAAATTTCCAGTGATTTTTCAAATGTAGCTGGGCTCTGGTCTGTGAAACCCATGGATTTCAGAGCTTCTGAAGGGAATTTGTCAGTGCAGTTGGACATAGTTTTTTCTTTTCCAGATAGCTCTTCTGTGAAACTAAGAGCTTTGATGTCTTCTGGAGAAATTCCTTTAATAAAAATATCTGAAGAGATTTTCGTGCTGGAACTCTCAGTGAGAGAAATGGATTTGGTCTCTTCTGGGGAAATACCTTCAATGGAAACATGAGAAGATTTCTCTTCTTCTGAGGCATCTCCTGTGAAATACAGCAGTTTTCCTTCTTCAGTAGTAACTCTCTTAGAAGTATCTGAGGATTTTTCTTTACCAATCTTTTCTTCTGTAAAAGAAGGTGATTTGATGCCATCTGGTGAAAATTGCAAAGATTTGTCATTTTTAGATTTGCTTTGGCTTGTGAACTGTGGAAGATCCACATTTCCTAGAGAAGTTCCTGTGGTTGCAAATGGCTCAAAGGACAAGTGTTTTGAAAATCCCATTAAACTTTCTGTCATGGTTTTAGTTCCTTGCTCTTTTTCTGGTTTTGTGCTGGGACGCTCCTCATCCTCCCCGATCACCACTGTGTCCTGCTTGTGGTAAGAGAGCCAGGGCAGCTCCTCCCTCCTCACCAGTTCTTCCTGTACCTCCTCCTCAGGAGACACTGGAACATCACTGCTCAAAGCCAGGTCGTGCTGCACAGGTCCAGGCACTTCTTTTTCATGCCTGGATTTAGCCACAGAAGCCTCGTCTTCTCTGAGAGGTTCACCCTTGGCTCCTGTCACAACAGAAGTTTGGCCTTCCAGTTTCTTGGCAGCAGCATTTGTTTGTTTTTCAAATAGATCTGAATCTACTGTTTCCAGCTTTTCCTCCACTGGAGACTGGTGGAAGGGTGTGTGCCCTGCACTGGTGGGGCCAGATGGAGTGGGAGAGGCCATTTTGACTGTGCTGTCATCAGGACTCATGCATCGTTCTTCAGCCTCTGCAGAGTCAGCCTGGGAAAACGGTGCTTCTTCAGTGGATAAAGGCATCACCTGTGTGGGAACACCAATCATCACATTATCAGGGCATCCTTGAGGAGCAAACATGGGGGCATTGTAATGCCCTCTGAGTTTCTCAGGCATCTCAATATTTGGAGTCCCATCTTCTTCATCTTCTTCATCTTCCACCTCCTCATGAAGGTCCTCTTTTTGAGTTTCCAGTTTCCTCTCTCCTTCTGCTAATGCATGGAAATCTTCAGGGGGTGGAGATTTAAAGCATTTGTCTTCCTCCAAGGATGATGTGGGAGAAATTGTGCCAGCAGAGGGAACGTAGTCAAGACCTTGGGTCGCTTCAGTCCGGGAGGAGGGCATGCTGTTTCCTGTGTCCAGGAGTAAAGAGCTTTTCCCAGTCTCTTCTGTTTGTGGTGCTGTTATGGATGCAACAGATTGATCCTCTGCTACTGACGTTGCAAAAGATGAAAGCTTGTCACATTCAGTAATGGAGGTAGCAGAAGATATGTGCTCCTCCTCAGCTAGAGGTGCTGCCACGATGTTGGTAGGATATGCCAGGATTTCAGACTCCTGGCCAGCATAGCCCTTGGCTGAAAGGTCAGCAGGAGGCATGGCCTGTATTCCATGTACTGCTTCAAAAGAGCTTGGATGGTCAGGAACAGAAATGTTATAGGCATTGACATCATACTTCAAGTGTGGGATCCTCTCTTCCTGTTCATCATGTATTTCTTCATCAGAAATGGTCTGCTCTGTTTCTGAGTAGCCGGGGATAGTTTCATCTTGGATATAGGAAACATGTTCTGCTGCTGCTCCTGGTGGGACTGGCAGGCTGCTCAGATATGACTCTTCCTTTGTTATGTCCTTCCTAAGTAACTTGGTTTTCTCATCTGTGAAACTAAATTCTCTTTCCTTCTCTGTAATGGTAAACAGTTTGTCCTCCCTATCATCCTGATTCAGCCCATAGAAGTCTCTATTCTTCTCCACTTTGTCCTCTGCTTTCATGTGCTGTTCTTCCTTTTCTTCCAGTTCTGCCTTTTCTATCACATCTTCTCTCTTTTCCTTCTCATCCTCTTCCTGTGCCTCTGTCCCCTCAACATACTTCCCACAAGTTTCTGCTTCCCTCTGTTTTCTGTCCAAAGAGATTTTCTCCTCTTCCTCCTTTTCTTCCTCTCTGAACACTGGTGGCCGAGCACCTTTTGCCAAGAGGTCTGTATGTGATGGCAGGTGCTCTTTGTCAGGAAACACCTGAATGTCCTTGCTCTGCTCAGCTTTTCCCTCCCAGTATCTTATGTCATGGTTTTCATCTACTGTTTTTCTTTCATCCTCTATTTTTTCAGCAGGACCTCCCCTCAGCTCCCACTGAGGGACTGCCACTTCCTCTGCTGATGATTCTTTTTCCGTATCAGTAGTAGTTACTCCCTGATCAGGGGTCTGTCTTTTTAAAATCAGATCCACTGCAAGGCAACTCTGATCAGTCATATCAACAGAGTCTTTTACCCCTGCTTCAGGTGCTCTCATCATCTTATCACTAACCTCCATATCAGACAGTTCTTGAGTCAACTGCAAGGCCCCTTCCTCCTCATGCTTCAGTTCCTCAAAGTCCTTTGTGAGATCTTCTGGTGAAGACAGGACTAACCTCTGTTCCACTATGGACGTCTCTCCTGGATCCACTTGTACAGGTGCCTTCTCCATTGGTAATGTCTTGAGGTCAGCAGGTACCTTTTCAGGTTCTTTTTCAGGTTTTACTTTGATCTTCTCAGTTTTGGGTCTGCCTGGAAGTTTTGCCTTGTACAACGTTTTTCTTACTTCTGGAGTAAATGGTTTCAAGTCTGGTTTAGAAATTTTTTTGAGCTCTGGTTTGTTTTCTTTCTTTTTATCATCTTTCTTTGAATCTTTTTTCTCATCTTTCTTTCCATCGTCTTTTTTTAAGTCCTTTTTCTCCTTTTTAATCTCTTTCTTTTCTTTGTCTTTCTTCTCCTCTAATTTGGATACTTTCTCTTTGAGATGCTTTTTTCCAACCTTGTCTTTTGCCAATTTTCTTTTCTCAGCTTTGAGAGCATCACTTGTTTCTGTCTTTATCTTTTCATGTTTAACAGGTTTCTCAGGAACTTTCTCAGTGTGTTCTTTAAGCTTTTTCTCAATTTTAGCATCCTTTATAACTTCTGGTTTTACTTCCTTAATCCCCTCCTCAACTGCTTCTTCCTTCTTGACTTGCTTTGTCACAGATGGCTTGGAGGAAGACTTAAGACTCTCTTTACTGTCAGTTCTTTGTTTAATTTTGGTCTGCTTCAGCACAGGCGGAGGTATTCCAGAAGTGATATCTTTCTGAGTAGCCACTGGGTACCTCAGAAAATCCAGGTGCTTGAGTTTCTCAAGACCTTCCAGTATCTTATTTTGAGGAGCATTTCCAGGAAACAAAACCCTTACAATTTTCTCTGTTGGGCTGGCTGGTAGCCATACCACTAGGGCTGTGATAGATGTGAGATAGGGAACAGAAATTTCACCTTCTTTCCCACTTGCAAGAATGATGCCAGTCTTTGCTTTACTATTGCCAGCCCATTTCTGCATTAGAAACTGCATTTCTTTACTGTCCTTGACAGGGTTCAGTATATACATGTCCAGCTTACCCACTCCCATTTTGTGGAAGAGTGTAATGGGCTCGATGGTGCTGCTCACCACCCTGTAGAGAGGCTCTGATTTAATGCCCAGTCTGTTGAGATACTGCAGTGTCATACATGCTTCTTCGATGCTCCTCTTCACTTTCATGGAGGCTTCAGGCATCTTCAGCTTTTCAGGAACATTAAAAAAAACCACCCCTAGTTCAGGAGAAATTAGGTTCTTCATCCAGTCACTGTAGTTGGTAGAGCCCTGGGATTGTTCCTCCTCTTGCTCAGCAACTTTCCTCTGCAGCAGCCCATTGATGCCAGGCAGGTTGTCTGCACCAATGTGGGTGAGCAGGATTGAGTCAATCCTATCCAGGTGCCTTACCAGCTTCCAGAAGCAGGATTTCCTCTCAGAGCCACCATCCACAAGGATGTTAAACCCATTGACAGCAAAGAGAGCAGAATCACCTCTTCCCCCAGGAAATATGTAGCAGCAGGGCTTAGAAAGCTTCAGAAAACCCCCTGAGGTGGGTGGCTCCAGGAGATCAAATGGAGATGGCACGTCAACTGTCTCAGAGACATATTCTGCAAATTCAGACACCCCATCCATTTCTGGCAGAACTGGATCAGGATTCAGCTTCAGATTAATAATGTCTTGAAACAGAGGATGCTCAACGTTGCTCCAGGCTCCTTCTCCTAGGCACGACACAGTAAGAGAGGCCTTGGTATCTGAATCAGTGTTGCTGAGAATCTGGGTGACCTAATGAGATAAGCACAGACAAATAAAGGTCAAATAGAACTCTGAGGCCTACACAGCACTTAAAAAAAAAAAAAAAAGCCAGTTAATGCAGAAATACTGAAGATACCATGAGCACTTTTCCGATGGGAAACAATGGGGGTAGATGAAATAGTTTGAAAGCCCATGGAAAATCAATGCATAGAGCCATGCTCTCTTTTGAAATTCTTAATGTTGATGGGCTATTATGGCTTCTGACTGCTGGGCATGTATTGTGACAAGACCTCAGGAAAGAAAATAAAAACAGGAACCACTGTGTCCTCTTTCCTTACTTCTTGTTAAATCTGGGATATCAGTCCCTGGCTTTGGCTCAAAAGTAGCAGGTTGGGGGTGGTTTTTTTGTGATTTGTGAATTTTAACCCTGAGAAAACCTTTTCAATGCTAAGCGTCATTGTCTGAACTTAGCCTTGCTCCCTAGGCTAGTCAACCACCATAGAGTATTTTGTGCAGTTCCAGTGACATAGGACTTTCCTTTTAATTTAGATTAATTTTCTTTCCTAGGACCTATTTTGAAAGTCATGACTCTATCCTTGCTACACATAAAGGGTTGGGGACATACCATGTGATTAATAAGTAGAATAAGGCCCATATAATTTCCAAGGCTCCTTACAGCTGTGCTGATCATGTATCGACCAAAGAAGTATTACACCTCAACCTCCTAAGTATCCGAAATGAGATTTGCATACTTCTTTAAACTGTATTCTTTTCTTAGACAGACCTTAAGTGACTAGTTTCTGTCCATTTAAATGGATACCAGAGATCGATAAGAACAATCAGGTTTAAATAAATGAAGCATATTTGCTGATGTAATCACAGCAATAATAATATCAATTGTTGAAGTATCATCCAGCCATTCCTGCAGCAACCTTATATTCAATCAGACAGAGACATTCTGAACAACACAATCAGTGGAAACAGAGCTTCTCAAAAACCAGAGTAGCATATCTGTATTGGCAACAAACACCAGCAATGTAAATCTCTCAGAAAAGCTATCCTATATCTAGCTGAGATAATCGGCATTGGAGCAGAGGTTCAGAGATACCCTATAAGGTTTCCCAGGCATCACTGGACAAATCCCTGACCAAACTTGCCTAAATTCAGTTCTTCCTCTGCTCTATGCACGATGTTGGACTACAGACCTCTCACGTGCCCTTCCAAACTGAATGATGCAACAATTCTGCAATTAAATCACGACATTTGTAGTTACGTCATCATCGTGTAGTTACTTGATCAGCATTTATTCAATCCTTCATCATCTAATGAACATTCTGAACCTTGTGAACTTGCTTGGTGGACTGACCGTGACATGAAGAGAAATACCCACATTTTCTAGGGTGATGATGTTTTTGGAAGCTGCCTACAGTTACATTAAGACCCTCTTTAAGAAATTTTGAGTGTTTGCCCCCTGCAGAGCCAGTCTAGAAGGTTATTTCAAGCTGAACACTTAAAGGAATCACCCATGCCTGCACCTTGGAACACTTAAGACAGAGAGTTAAAGCAAAATTCCCAAGACAAAAACATTAATTATTTATGGTATGCAATTTTTGCTGGATTCCAAACCCATCTGTCTGCAAATCTGTCACCTGAAGGAGGGCGTAGGCTGCATTGCTCTACCGTGCACTCTGAACAGGAGGAGATGTGCTGGATTACAGCTCACACTCACCTCCGGGTCTGAAAGTATCTCGGCAAACTTCTGGTAAGTGAAGGTCCCCGTCTGCAGGACCAAGTCTCCTTCCTGGTCTGAGCTCTGACCACAGAGGATCAGTAGTTTGTGGGCTGATGAATCACACACAAGTGAGCGGACCTGTTACCATGAGACAGAGGGCTGCCGTTAGAAGTTACCTGTACTCCACACCAGCACCCAGAATCCCAACCCCACAGACAGGCTCACGTGTTATTCACAAATAGCCAAACCCTATGTTTTCTACACACAATAAAGTTGCTTATTGAAGAGGGAAGACGCTGCTACTGTCTGCCCAACACAGCTCCATGTCACATCAGAGTTACTGTGTATATCCTGGTTACTGGCAAGACCAGAACACCTGGCCTTTTCACCACACCTTGCAGCAGACTGGCAGCAGGTTTGCACTCTCCAGAAGGTGCAAAGTGTGATGATCATGACCTCCATGTCAAGCAAGGGCAGGGGAGCTGATGTGGAGAGAACTTGATGGCACATCTGGTCCTTACCTCAGACACGATGCTGTCCACATTAGGATTTACCAGGATCACCGTATCCAGGGTGTCACTCCGGTGATGGAGAGTTCTTTGGCCTAGGGAAAGAAAAGGGATTAGACAGGATGAGAGAAGCTGATGAGACAGCATCCAGCTACTGATGTTTCAGCCTCAAAAATTCCACTTCAGCATGGGTTTGATTGCAAGGCTTCCATTTGCATTCAAGACCCAGTTTGATACCCAAGTCTCATAAAACAGAGCAAACTCTTTTCAACCACAAGGAAAGAAATCCTTCTTCTGGATCAGCACGCTCAGCTCCAACATATTCTGAAGTCCCCAGAGCCAGGCACTTTGAGCTGCCTGCCTGGGCCAGATGGCTGTGTCTGTAAACACTGGCGCAGACAAACTATCCCCTTCCAGACAGAAGTGCCTTGCCTCATCGCAGCTCTCACAAAGAGGTGTCTCTGGCATTGCCCAAACCCTAGCCACCACAGGGCTCTGTGAGCCAGTCAGTGGGTGCCAACTCAGCTTTCACTGGAGTGGTGCAGCACTGGTAACAAGTCTCCACTCATTCGTAACTGTTTTTTTCTTTAACAAAGCATTTTTCTTTAATCCAAATGTGCAGTCTTAAGCTGCAGCTATGGGAAGTATGTAGACAACAAGAATTCTCATTCTTCTGTCAGAGGCACAAATAGGAACCAAGACAGAACTCTGCTCTCTCTATATTTAGGGGAAAAAAAAAGAGAAGCCAAAGAGCAAGCAAGATCCTGGGAGTGCAAAAAAGCACTTTGTGTGCTTACCTTGGCATAGGCATTGTACAGATATTTGGCAAAATGCTACCATAATTTCAGGGCTCTATTAATTTATTAGACAGAAGGGTAGTGAGTGTCTGCCATGCTGAGAGCCAGGACCAGAGCCACTGCTGTATACCCACATCAGACGGCTCTGGGATGCAGGACAATACACGGCACCTTCCTGCAGCACTTCCCTGGTCACTGCAGGCAGCACAGAACCTTTTTTGATTACAGTCTTTGCAAATACCTATCTCTGGACATTACATCCACTCAACAAGCCAGGCACTTAGAACTTAACTGTTGGAATGTATAATTTAGAGGGTTTAAGACTTTCATAGGTTTTAATCCCTCAAATAGACTGGAGGTCCATAGATCTTCACTGAAAATGAACACCTATCTTTATTTCACATCTTTCAGACAACTGTTGCTCACTGATGATGTTCTCTCCACCTTCCACAACCTCCCATTGGCTCTTTCTAGGCAGATCTCAGTCCTTCTAAAATAGCTCTATCAATCTGGTGGAAGGATGGGAGGGAGGATGGGAGGGAGGGAGGGAGGAAGGAAGGAAGGAAGGTCAATACTCAGCATAACTTTAAATCAAACTCACTTTACTGGAATGTTCTACTAGCAATTAACCAGACAGATAAGCCCAGAAGGTAGCTTTCAGCCCAAAGTGAGCTAAGCTCTCAGCAGAACAATTTGTACTTGGCATCTCTAGCTGCTTTCTGAACTTGTCTTCTTTCAGTTTGGCTAAAAATCGTCCATCCAGACTAAAGCCAAACCATCACTGTGCAAAATGCGTTGAGTTCAGTGGCATTTCTGCCACTTGATGTGGAATAGATATATGGCTGGAGACACATGGAAGCAAGTCCCTGTGCACAGAAGGGATGCTGCAAGTGAGCCAGGGGGCCAGCACGGGAGGGTGGGAGGAGGCACAGGTGAGGAGGGCCCAGGAGGTGTTCTGGGGCATTCTGTGCAGCCAGAAGAAACAAAACCCCACTCATTCTCGAGGCAATGGTAACTGTGAAGGCATTGCTGATGCCTCGGCATTGCTGAGGTCCCAGGAGTGCTCACAAGGAGCACCCTGGTTCCTCACGGATCCATTGTGCAGCATTCACACAGCTCCCCCACGCCAGGCCCTCCAGTCCTGCTGCTTGGGGCATCCAGAACAGAAGTGATCTGCCCCCATTTTTCAACATTACTACTGGGACGAAGTGACACCCACACCATTCTCCAGGTTCAGCCTCTGCCACCTTGGTGCCTGCACATCCCAGACATCATTTTAGCATTTTAGTGGTTACCCACATCACTTGGGAAACACCGCCTGGTGCACAGCACCAACACCAGCAGCCTCGTCCTTGTGCCATGTGCCAGGGAGGGCTCTTGGGCACAGTGTGATCATCACAGCCACCTGTGGGCATCTTTCCAGGCACCAAGTGCCCAAGTGCTGCGGGGGCAAGGCCAGCCTGTGGGTTTCCGGCCAGGCAGCATTGGTGACAGTGCCAGCTGCAGAGGGAAGGGAGCCATCTGCAGCACTAACAGGCATGAAAACACTGCTTCTCACTGCCATCCCGCGGCCTGAGCCCAAGCAGCTGAGCTGTCCCCGCTGAGGCTGTGAACAAAGCCTGGCTTTTAGCATTCTGCCGGCAGCCCCTCACCCTGCAGGGACTGTCCCCTGCACATGGGGAAGAAAGAGAAGGCTCAAGCTGCAGGGCCAGCAGCTGCTGGCAGATGGGAGGGATGAATGGGGAAGGACTGAGTCTTGTGAAGGGCTGTGAGGATGATTAAGGGACTAAATTGTTTTCATACAAGGTGAGGCTGAATGTGGGGGAGGGATATTTTCAATATGTATAAATAAATACCTGATGGGAGAGAATGAAGATGAGGAAGTCAGGCACTGTCAGTAGCGCTGAGTGACAGGATGTGAGGCACAAATTAAGACGCAGGCAATTTCATCTAAACACAGGAAAACACTGTTTTTACTGTGAGGGTGCTCAAATACTGGAATGGGTTGTACAAAGAGGTTGTGGAGCATCCATCCCCAGAGATACTCAAAAACACAACTAGATACAGACATGGGAAACCTGTGTTTGCTTACCCTTCTTGAACAAGTGTGATTGGACTAGACAATCCCAAGAAGTGCCTTCCAGCCTACAGTTTGCCAATTCTGTGACATTGTGGAGCAGTGCAGCCCTCTATAGCTTTGCTCCTGACACGCTGTAGGGCAGATTCCCTCTCTTCAATTGCAGCAGTTGATTCTCAGCAGGATACAGGAGCAGAGCTGTACAGATAGGCCATTTCCAGAAACATGGACTCACTGCACACACCCATGCACACCAACACTCCAAACTGTTTTTTAGCTAAATTCAGAGGCAAAGCAGAACAGCACATGAACTCCAGGCTGAACTGCAAACTGTGAGTGAGGCAGCAACACGGTGCCCTAACACGGCCCGTGCCCCAGCCCCTGTTCACCCCAAGCTGGGGCAGCAGCATTCCCAGCCCAGGGCAGTAGCAGCCCGTGCACGAGCCCAGCTAAGGAAACACACATACCCAAAGCCTCTGTGAATCCAAGCACTCACCAGGCTGAGAAGTCCTTTGCTGGCCACTTTCTCTATACAGCCTGCGGTAGCAGCTGCACAGACAGAGGATTTAAATACACAGTCTGGCACATCATTCCTCTCACTAACAAAAACCATGTGCACCACAAATGCGTAGCCGTGTGACTGACATTGCAGAAATGGTGACTGGAAGCATGCTGTTCAGGTCACTTCCAGGTATTTGTCCTTATCAGAGCTCTATCACAGTGAAATGCATGCCTGGAAATAGCATTGCAAATGAGAAAACCCCTCAGTTCCATTGACCAGTACAAGGAATATCTTTCTCAGACTCCTGAAGACTGCAGTCTTCAATTTACCTGAAAAAAATATCTGGACACAGCTCATCTCCAGGTGCATTCTGAACACTGATCCCTGACCCTGTGCAGCCCTCTCCAACTATATTCAGAAGCTGCTACCTTAAATAAATCTCCTCTCTTCAGTAGCATTGCATTTCTCATTTTGTATGAACCTTCACTCTGTGTGTTCAGGCACATTCTGATTTCTGCAATCATCCCTATGCATGTGCACTTCCAGGGAACATTCCCATCCAGCACATCCCCACCAAGGCAGAAAGCCCCTGATCTTGTTCCTTCAGAGAAGAGTTTCTTTAGTCCCTCGGAACTGCTGTCATCTATCCCTATGGCCACTGGGATGAGCAAGAGCAGAAGTATACAAGAAGGAGCACAGAAGATTCGCAGGGTGTCATTATTATATTTTCTGTATTATTCCCCACCCTATTTTTTAAAGCATCATAATATAACCTAAGATTAGCTTTGCACCAAATAAAGATCTTCAGTTAGGGTACTCAGTGGCATCCAAATTTCACCCTGCCATGAAACGATTAAGCTCTTTTAGGGAGTCTAGAAGGTTTAATTTCTCTAGTGTGCTTGATTTTGCTTTTCTTAACAACCAATTTAATGGACATCATGACTGTGCAATTTAGTTGCTGAAGCTCCTCAGAGACTTTTCTAGATCTCAGTAACTGTGTCATCTACAAATTTAGTCACCTCCACGTTTCTTCATCATTACTGTACTGACCAACTTTGTATTTAGTAGTGGAAAACATGAAGCCCTTGTACTTTACCTGTGGATGCTGCACAAACATGACCATATATTTGTTTGGTAACTTGTTTTCTGTCTTTTAAGTAGTTTTGACTCATGGCATTACTTTCCTTTTACCCATACAAAGTGCTTGCCGCATAACACATGGAAACATTTGAACATATGGAAAGATTTAATACACAAATGCACCTCATTCACAACCACAGTAAGGTTTCAGAAAAGAGACAGGGCATTTGCCTTCTCCACACAGATCACATTACTTACCATTATGCAGAAGTACCAGCACCCTCACCCCAAAGGCCCACAGAAGACACACACAGCTCCTTCCTACAGGGCAGCCACCCATGGGTGCCTCCTCCTGACCATGGAGGCCCTACACAAAACATCCCAGAGGTGGTGAACAACAGCTAATCTGGGCTAGAGGATGGATTTCTGTTACTAATACTGAGGTGGCATTTCAGGATGTGCAGCTGAACTCCTGAACTAGTGAGAAGGGGGGAAAAGTCAGAATTCT
>VZTG01004995.1:109049-141207 GCA_013397845.1 Melanocharis versteri | reverse complement strand
TTTTTTTTTTTTTTGAGGAGTCTGTATAGCTCACATACTAGAAGAGCTGAGGGTACCCTCATTGCTGTTCACAACATTCTCAAGAAGGGCAGCAGAGGAGAAGTTGCCGATCTCCTTTCTCTGGTGACCAGCACTAGGATATGAGGAAATAGAATGAAATTGCATCAGGAGAGTTCAGATTGGACATTAGAAAAGGTTCTTCACCAAGAGGGTGGGCAGCCTAGGGAACAGGCTCCCTGGGGAATTGGCTACAGCACCAAGCCCATCAGAGTTCAAGGAGTATTTGGATGATGCTCTTAGTCATATGGTTTAATTTTAGCTAGACCTGTGAGGAGCAGGTAGTTGGACTTGGGGATCCCTGCTGGTCCCTTCTAATTAACATCTTCTATGATTATGTGGCTCCTTGAGTATAGAATTACTTCGGTTATGGCAGAGGATAGCAAGTGAAGAGCAAAGCCACACTGACTCCGGAGTGGGTATGAACTAACCATTCTGGGCTGCACCTGCAAAGAGACAGAGGGAGAGAGAACAGAGGAGCAGATGATGTGGGTTTAGTGCTCAGCAGTCAGGCAGAGAGGGCTCTTCTGTGGAGGTCAGCCTAGGCTGGAAGAAAGGACAGTGCACTGGGGTAATGTGACAAACAGGATGCCTGAGAGAGAGAGATGATCCTACAAACAGACAGATGGCTGCAGAGGCAGAAAAGGAGGTCATGCTGACAGCACAGATCATTGTGTTCTGCTACTTTAAATGGAAGCACCTAAAGCCCCTGTAGCTGCAGAATAAATTCTGGGCTAGTCTGAAGAGCTGTCAAGGATAGCTACGCAAGATGCTGCTTGTTATTTTCTTTAATCTTTCAGACCATCAAATCTCAAAGGTCTTATTCTGTTAACCAGGACTGGAAGAACTACAGTTACAGCTTACCATATTGAAATCAGAGATCAAGCGTCAGGGCAGCAGGACCCAGTTTCTCACCTCTGTGAAATGATGCCTTAGGCGAGAGCACTGGGTCATCTTTAATGTGGCTGTGCTGAAATCAGTCACGAGGCTCTGACTGGTACAACAAATCAGAACGTAAGGTCCAAAAGATGATTAAAGGACTGGCACATCTTGATGAGAGAAGAAGTCAGGTGGGACTGTTTAGCTGGTAAAAGAGAAAACTCAGGGCAGGGATCTAACTTAACAGTCTGTGTACCTGTCTGATGGCAGGTGCGAATCTGGGCTGTGGAGCTGCCATGACTTTGCCATCCAGAGGATGGAGACTGCTTGTCTGACCACATAGAAATCAGCCCTTTCCTACCCAGGGTGCATTCTTTATTCCTCATTACCTCCCTTAGGCCTTCCAACACCCTTCCCCTCCTTTGTCCCTAAAATTATTTAGGCTTACCAGGCCAGGTTCTACCTGTAAAGTGAACACCAACAGTACATTGATAAAAAACACAGAAGTTTCAGAGTTTGAAAATGTTATCAAGGCACACAAGCCACAGCGGTTGAAAACCACCTCTTCTTCACTTCTGGCTGTCTTAGCTGACATTATCAACATCCCTCTTCAAGGGGACACTGTTGAAAAGGCCAAGAAGATCCTAGATATCGCTATGCCTCAGTACCTTTTGCTACACTTCAGCAAAGAGCTGAGCCTGGGATCACATGGTCTTCCTGATGTTTACTGAACAAAGTCCACTGCTGAAGACAGTCAAACCATGCACAGGGTTCTTAGAGTGCATACATTTGCATAATTACATGAGCTAGTGCAAGCTGAAAGACTGCCATTTCCTCCACTCTGAAATTACATAATAACACTGAGATAGTAACTGACTCTCTCATTCTGAGGCTGTGAAGTCTCCAACTGCAGCTTCTTCAGTGCCAATGGGAGAAAAAGGATCCAGCCCCAAATGGTGTCCATTCAGAGAATGAAACAACACAGTCATTCACCAACACTGCTGTACTGTACCAAGTACGGCAAGCCACAGCTCCTTGGGAGGGAGATTGTAAAGACCAGAGGAAATGGAGAAAAGGCTCTGCACTGAACTCTGAGCAGGGTCCTGACTCTCATCCTGTCTGTGCAGATGCACAGTCCTGTGTCCAACTGCACCACAGACCCACTCCTCTGCCAGACCAGAGCTGCCCCGTGTTGACCAGTAGTGAGGGAAAAGAGTGAACGTGCCCTTGTTGGAAGCAATGTCATACTCCCAGCACCTGAAGAGCACACAGCTCCTTCCTCCAGCAGGCAACCTGAACAGTGTACAGCTGGCAGATGGGACCAGCTCTGGCTGATGGAGACCTGGAAGCTCTGCCAGCTAGTCAGGTAGGCTCAGGAGTTAAAAAATAAACACAAAGATTGCTTTGGCAGCCAATACACAGCCAACAACTGTGGATTCACCATTCAGCTCCACGTGTGGTGGTTCCAGCTCAGGAACTCAAAGACAATTTCTCGCACCCCAGGGATGCACCTGGACAATGACAGGACAAGTCCCACTCTGTTCCTCCTTACCATTTAATGGCAGTGCTGTGCCAGATGAGAGGAGACTCTCAGGCAAGGTAAGTAGAGAGACACCAGTTGAGGAATACAGCTAGAACTTAGCAGAAACCCCCCGGAAAAGGCTAAGAGAGATTCTGAGTCCTAGGTGGGTGGCTGCCACGCACACTGGTGCCTAACTACTGCCTTCCAGAGCCTGAAATGCAGCGGTCCCAGCAATTCTGGGAACATCCAGCTCTTTGTTGCTTTTCCAGAGATGAGCAGAGCAAAGGGCTTAGCCGGATCACTGGGGATCACAGCAAACGGGCTGTCTCACTGCGTCCTTCCCTGCTCACACAACATGTGATAGCTGCTGTAGCTACTTATTTTCGTAAGATTATTGGGAAAGTGCTGTAGTTTTAGCTTGCTAGTATGATTCAGCAGCTGAGAATGATGAGGAACTGGCTTCAGACAGTGCTTTGTGGTCCAGCAGCAAGTGCTCTGCCTCTCATGGTCTGAAAAAGTCTACTGTAAAGATTTATTTCATACACTTTCTATTTTTAGGTCTTCAAACACTCTGCAGAAATAGATAAATATTTATTTGTCAATAGCTAAATCAAAAAATCTATCCCCTTAAAGGGGATCTTTAGTGATTTTCTCAGAGAAACTCATTGTGTACCAGCAAAGGGAAAATGTATTTTTAATGGAAATATGAAAGTCATCTGAAAATTGAGAGGCAAGAAACTGCAGCAAAGCGCTGAGCCCCTGTCAGGGAGGGCCAGGGCAGAGCCGTGCGCTGCCTGTGGAGCAGCGGAAACCATCACCCAACAGGTCACAGATGTAACCAGGAAATAAAATGAGGGATTTTAAACTGCACCTAGAAAAGAAGGGGAAGTCAATGGTGTTTGAGCTGGAAAATATTATTATGAGTTTTTATTTTTTATGAAAATTTCAAAATAGTGTTTGATGATTTTTCATATTGAGATACTGAGTCACACAGTTAAAAACACAGCACTACTGAAATAAAGTCCTGTGGATGTGCAACAGGAGATGTGCCTTATCTGGAGGAACTGAAAAAACAAAGCACAGGAAAGTACAAAGCAGTGTGCAGAGAGAGGGAAGATAATTCAAACATCTTTATGAAGCAAAGCATTTTATACGGACTGAAAGCACATCCATACCAACTTCTGCCTGTTAACAAGGGCAAACCTCCAGACACTGGCTTTGGCTTTAGCTAATATCCCAGGTGCAGACTGAGGGGAATTTGGGGTACATGTGGTACAGTAGTGGTACTGACCACTACTGCTCATATTCCAGCTATATTGAAGCTGAGTAGAAGGTAGAAGAGCACTCTCTCAATACGACCACGCATGCACTGCGGGTCTCCTGCTGTGTGGCTCTGTACCTGGAGAAAAAGGTGACAGGGATTACACCCAGCCCTGACAGGGAGCTTGGCAGTGCAGCACACAGAGGACTGAGCAGAGAAGCACACAGCATATGCAGGAGCATCAGGGGAGCCAGAGCAGAGCTGGTGACGCATTCTGTGCTCCTCTGAGGGCTTTATCTCGAGCTTCCGACCGCACAGTTGTCTTCAGGAGGACAAACAGGACAAACAGTCACAGATACACTTCCACAAAACACTGCCGCAATCCAACTCTCTCAGTGTAAAAGGAGCCGTGAGGTGCTAATGCCAGAAAAGAAGAGAGCATCTGATTTGGGACAGAAAAGGCACAAACTTCAGAACAGCTCAGAAGCAGAGCAAATGCCTTAAAAGCTGCAGAACTCTGCGACCAGAGAACTTGGTTTAAAAAGCTACAGAAAGAAGACAGCATCAGCAAGACAGCGCCACAAAGGAAAAAAAGATTCTCAACAGGAACAAAGTGAAAAAGTGAAATTAATTGAGAACCATACTAGGAGGGACAGAGAAAGGAAAAACACAGCAGTAAACCAGTAGAAAGAAGAGTATCTCTGGGAGGACCAGGCAGCAGTGAAGGAGAACAAGATCTGGTTTCTAGAAACATTGCTGAATCTGTCAGGATGAAGAGGACTGAGGAATCTGAAAGTTTTCTCAGATTTCCTTTTATGTATAATGCTGGAGATATTTCATAACTCACCTTACCATATTGTTACTGCCTGCCAGGAGAACTGATCATGCTTTAAGGTAAGAGCAGGCTCTGAGAAATGACTGACTGCCTCCTGGGGATTTACTACAAAGGTGAACCAGCAGCAGGGCAAGAGAAGGAGATGAAATATTCCTTAAGGTGTGGGAGGTTGTGGGCACTCGCCACGTCCCAGAAGATATTCCTGCTAACCACTTGCCTATGCTTCCCATCTTCCCTCCTCCCTGTGATATTTTCATGCCATCTACAGCTCCTCTCCCAGGCAACCTCTATTTCTATACCATGTCAACCATAGCAACCATCTCATTGCTCCCTAATTGCACATACTGTCTCACTTTTATGCTAAGGAGCAATTTGATAGCTCAGCCATTTTAGAACCACTAACTGAAAATGCAGACATTCACTTTGGAAACAGTTTTATGTATTTCCAGAAGTTACTGCCCCTCAACTGGAAG
This sequence comes from Melanocharis versteri, assembly GCA_013397845.1. Lineage (NCBI taxonomy): Eukaryota > Metazoa > Chordata > Aves > Passeriformes > Melanocharitidae > Melanocharis > Melanocharis versteri. Next base: position 136,180 of record VZTG01004995.1, on the reverse strand, counting down.
TTATACCACCACTGAGATAATGGATAAGGTGAGCACTTCTGCCTAGCTTGCCAGGTGCTAGACTGGCCACAAAAAATGTTCTGTTCCCTGCAGCAGCTTTGCTGACTCATGCTGGCCTTCCATCCTTCTGCTGAGGAACAGTGTGTGGCATTCACATGAATCAGGAATGCAGCCCTGCACAGAGACATGTTCTCCAGCTGTGAGGAGCTGAAGCTGTGACTTCTTAAATGTCTCCAGCTAAATCCACAAAAGAAAACCTAAACACACCTTAACACACCCTCTTATCTGGTGTCCTCCCTCCACCAACCCCTGGCAGACTTATTACAGCCGGTCAATTTGGAAACCAAATTAATGTTTCTCCTTCCTGTGTCAGTTGGACTTCAGCTGGGAGTTGCTGCCAGTCCCTGAAACAGAGGTTCCACAAAAACACTCTCACTGGCACTGAGGCAGATACCCTGTTTCAGGTTCCAGACATGAAGACTCCCGTAAGTCATAAAGTTGGACAGCTTATTATCTCTTAATTTTAATAAGAATATGCATCCCAGAACACACGCTCTTACAACCAGAACATAGCACCGACTGAAGAAAACTGCATGTTTCTCCTAGTTTAGAAGTATCTGGGTAATGCTGACTCTGACTGACTTGGAGACATAGCTCATGGTCTGTTCTATTTCTCTCTCTTTTTTTTTTTCTTTCTCAACTGATCAATATGACAAATAAACTGCCTGAAGCAGGGAGAACTTAATTGTATAAAAGAGGGGATGGCTGCACACACAGGGAAATAACTCTGAGATTTCCTCCTGTTTGCCTATTGAGATGCCAAATTTCTGGCAAGAGGGTCCTGCCTCTGTTTTACAGCAACTGTTTGGACTCCTTAAACCTCGTTCCTATTCCGCACTGTTAACAGTCTCATTCCAAGTAGCTTTTCTTCTCTCCCTTGCTTGCTTTGAGGATGACCTGGTGAATGTCAGCCCTCATGAAGATACAGATATTAAACCAGCTGTGAACTCCGAGTGGCTGAGGTGGTTGGTGAAGCACAGGACTGTATTCTGCCAGCCCTCGAGAAAAAGCTGCTCTCCTCTGCCAACAGCTTTCTTTGTTCCATCTTGACTTTGCACTCTTGGATCTAGTTGACCCTTGACAGACCCTTTGCATGGTCTGGGTTCCTGTGATTTGATTTACAGTGTGGAGTACAGCAATAACAAATGTGATACCAAAAGTTATTTCAAAGTGGAGAACTTCAAGGCCTCCTGTCCCTTCTGCCAGCAAACACAGGGCCTGTGCATTTAGCACTGAAGGGAGAGAGGTTTGGAAGCAGCCAAGGAGGTTTCTAACAGAGTAGTCTGGACCATCTTGCTCTCGGGATACTGGTCCCCTCAGCCACTGCCTCTCATCAGTCTGCTTGAAACGAGCTCACTTGAGTCTGATTTCATCTCAGGAGCCCCTGCTTCCCAATGCCACCCCACCTAGTCAGGTCCCTTCCAGCTTGCAGATTACAAAGTGGAATCAGGGACTGAACTGACCAACCAGGGAGAACATAAAGGACTGGGAAAGGCTTCCATCACCACAAACACTTCTCTCAGGGCCTCTCACTTGTTCAGTTCCCTCAGAGCCATGCAGGCACGGGACCCTTCCATGCTCCCATGCCTCCCTCTTCCTTAGCAATGGTCTTTGCCTTTGAATGTAGACCAACAGCAAGAAAGAAAAGCCATAACAAATAAAACTCTCACACAAATCTAGCAACCAAGAACTGGGCGAAAACACATATTATGCTCATACCTATCAGCCTGCAAGCTGGTTCTTCAGAAAGATGCTACATGGGTCAAAGGCACAGAGAGCCACCCTATCCAATGCTTTACTGTTATGCAAAGGAGTAATTTTTGATTGAGGCCATTGACTTCTTACATGGCTTGGGCAGTGTCCGCATTTCTGTCCAAGTACTGCAACTTACCTTACCTCTCTTAATCCATTTTTATCAAGCTTTTCAGAATATAAATCCAGTCACCCAGAAGGTAAATCACTGGCTGCTTGCCTATTTCTCTTCTAAGAACATCTGGAGTGCCTGATGACAGACGGACACTCCTCAGACAATTTTCAAAAGTGAGGTACTAATGGCCTTTTCCTTCTAGTTTTTCTCCTAAATTACTTAAAAATTTGACACCAGAGTTTAATAGAGAATGGACAGATGAGATCTCAGTGAAATAAAAGGTTAGCAAAGTGCAAAAGCAATTAACTGAATTTCTGAACCTGAAAGTCAAGAGAGGAAGCCAGTTATACTGCCATGCTTTTTTAACACAGTTCGTTTGTAGCTAGAGCATGCTGTGAAAAACAGCACTAAACTTTTACACCCCCGAGGTAGGTTCTAGCAAATTGCCAAAGACTTCAGTGCTTCACAAGAAGGTGCACGAATGACAGTAACATGTCCAAAGAGACACACATATTATTTAGCAGCACGTACTGATAACAGACATGCATATTGAATCCTACCCCTCTGTGACTTGCAAGTCTCCTTTGCCTGGCAATTCTCAGCCTCCAACTTCTTGGAGGAAATATTCAAGACTTTACTTTCAAAAGCAAAGAAAGGGCTCCTTAATTTCTTTCCGAATACTGACACTGGGATAATGCTGCTTTTCATAAAGGCAGAAATTAATCAAAATTGTATTCTTCATTAAAAAATAAAACCAAAAAACAAGCCAACCCAGTACTATTCTATGCATTTGAGAGATTGGTCCAGCAAGACTTCAAGGGCTGTCTCAGGAGAACTAAGAACCTGCTGGCCAAGGAGATTAGTGCTCACGTTCATCTGTGAATAAAGCATCGGAAGGACAGAAGTTTCCTGAAGAGCTGGATACATAACTAATTGTGCCTTTAGTACTAACTTTTGAGATCTTGAAGAGGAAGCTATGAGAGGAGGAAAACTGATCTAAAGTTACCACATGTAGAAATTTATCTCCATTTCTTTTGCGTGAAACAAAGGTAAAAACAAGCCACAGAGCTTAGGCACAGCAAAGCATGAGCTAACGAAGACTGCTTTTTGTGTGTCCACCCAGCTCTGTTCCACCACCATGATCCCAGCTTCCTCCAACTCCCCGCTGTCCACTGCCATAATCTCAGCTCCACTTGTGAGCCAAAACTACCAACTGTGCAAGTGGCAGCATGCTCAGAGACAGCCACGTGCTGACAGCTGGTGTGCGAGTGGGGACTGCAGGACAAACAGATGTGCACTGCTCCCATGAAGGCACTGACTCTGATCACTTGCCTGCTCCACCAACTTTCACAAAACTGGTAGAAGCTTGTTAATTTCAATGCTTTAGTAGAAGGAGAGTGTTTACTGCCAACACAGAAGGTGTATTTGTAAGAGGAATTCATACTGTGCACCCAAGCACCTCTAAGGGGATGGAGAAAAAAATAATACAAACTAGGAAGTTTAGAACCAAATTAGCTCAATACTTTCTCTAACCTTTCCTGCTTTCCTGTCAATAGCTACTAGGCTGGTGTTGGAGTCCAGAAAGTTCATGATTTTTTGGGGGGAAAGAAAAATAAATCCTCTTTTTCCATCTCAGTAAATTCTCCCCAGAATAATTTTTAGGCATTCATTTACATACAGTTTGCTCTCTTTCCTCCCATACACAGTTTCTGGGCTGACAGAGAGTCTCTATCACCTGCCTTTCTTCTCTAGGTACTTTTGCCTAACTAACACTATACAGGCTGGAAGATACTCCCTGTGTTTTAAACTAGCTACTACTGTCAGGTCTCTGTGTGCTTACCAGACTATCTCAACCGCTTTGGGCTCCCACAGCATCTCCCCTCAAGGACTGGAGGTCTCTCTCTTCTGCCCATCAAGCAGAAAGTCTGTAGCAAGCACCCTGGGCTCTGCTAGAAGCAGTACCCACTAAGATCTCTATACTCAAACACCTATCACGAGGATGTACTACTGCATCCTTATCTGCTTCTGAGTTTCTTCTTCCTTTGCAAGATGCATCCCAGGAGTTACCTAGTAAGGTCTGTGTCTGAACATGTGCAAAGAGCACAAGCCACATCCCACATAAACTCATGCTGAGGAACCACTCTTCTGCCCTTCCCCTGGTGTCCAGCCATGCCCCTTTGACTGAGACATATTGCACCTCTTGTTCACACACGTGCGGCTTCCCTGCTTTCACCAAAGAGCTGGCAGTTGCTCACCATGCTCCTGTGATCCAGTCTATCATCCATTTACCACCACACCTGCTGAGGATGTGACTCAGGTATGCCAGCACGATAGACACGAGGAAGAGTGGCAAAAAGACATGACAGGAGGTGGATTGTTTTGTCAGGAAAGAAACTACTGCAAAGCTACACATCTCTCTATCTGCAGAATGGGAGTAGGGAAGAAGATCTCACAGCCTGGCCTTGCCAGATCACACGAAAGGAAAGGAGGGGAGGAAAAAATGCGTCCCAATTCAGTAACTACTTGCTGGAGAAATTGTAAGGACAGACACGGAGGCCGGATGCAGCCAGCCAGGATGGAGCCATCAAGGAGACGGAGAGGGTACTGACCTTACACAGCAAAAGGGCCCCTACCCCATCAGAAGAAAGAGGAATCCCTGTCATTCTGGAACAGTGCCCAGCCTGCAGGGCTTTTCACAGCGGAACCAGAGCGACTTGGAATAGAAACAGCCTCGTCTCTGAGATCAGAGAGTTTAAACCGGAGCTTGTTTTTTCTGCAGTCACAAGCCAGCAGGCACCAGCTGCAGAATTTGCCGCAGTGTGTGTGTGTGTGTGCGTGTGTTTCTGCGTGTGTGAGTGTGCAGCAGCCATGCTCCTCCCCTCCAAGCTCACTGTGTGATCAATGACACATTGATTACAGCTCCCTCCTTCTTCCCCTCCCTACATCACTGACAGTCTCAGTCTGATCACTCTCAGCCCCCTCTCTTCTATATTAAGAAAGCTTTTGTTGGTATCACTACTGACTTCTTTTCATTGCTCCCTCCCTGGTCAACGAGATTTTGCTTCTTCTCATTTTCCCTCTTAGCCAAGACAACAGTGTCTGACAGATATTCATGGTCACATACCCGTATCTGTGCAAAGTGCCAAACCATGCTCTTGCTCCTCTAGCTCTAAACCCTGGAGATAAAAGGTCATATTTTGAAATACTTCAACACATTTCAGCTCTAGCATACAGATAATTTAACACTTTTAACAAGAAGCTTGCTGGTGGCGACACTAAGGAATGCTAGAGATACCCTATTAAAATAGAACCCCATGCGCCTGTGACTGCAAAGGTGTCATCATCACGCAGCACCACTGGCAATGCAGGAGAGCTAATGATAAAGGGACAGCTGGCCCCTTATCCCTCTGTGTTACAGGGGCAATACAGCAAGGTGAGGGATGACAAAGGACTACTGCTAGGAAAAAGAAAGCATTTTGTTATTCTCATTTCTTAAGCACAAAGTCCCTGCTTACAGCCTACTAGGATGAAAATCAGCCCCAAGCGTGGCCAAATCTCCTCTCTCTGCTGCCATAGAGAGGCTTCATCACTCACATTTTATGGGAACCTTCCCTTTTTCCTGCCCACTCACTGGACGCATTTGGATGCTTTTTAGTTTCCTGTACTGGAATAATGTAGTATTGTGAAGCTTGAAGTCAGACTTCAGCTAGTTCAAGACTACTCATATGCGGGTGTGCAGCACCACAGGGCAGAGAAATTGCAAAAGAAGACAGGCCCTGTATCTCTCTTCCATCAAATCAATAGCATGACAGTCCACCTTAACAACCCTCCCCCCTCCCGTCTGGCATTAGCCTCATTCCAGCATCAGCACGGAGCTGAACGGTGATACAGACACTAATACTGTCTTTCGCCAAGCCTTGCCCAAAGGCAGCATCTGTGAGATGCCTTGTACCACCTCCTCCCTTCTCCAGCAGCAACCATCTTCAGGGAAGACTATACTGGGATAAAACATAATGCTGCAGGACTCCTTAAGTTCCTGACAGGCAGAATGCTTTCTCCAGATTCTTCTCTAAACCCATCTTCATACATCCCTCTCTGTGTTTGAACTAAGGACACAAATGCAGCAAACAGCTGAGCAGCTGGGGAATTCGGGTTTTGTTCCTATACTGGAGCACAAACAGCTGAGGAGGGGCGAGGTCCGCAGATCATAGAAACCCCCATCCGCAGCCACCTTCCCCTCTTGTTACTAATCTCTCTCAACCCCCCAGATTCCAAGGAGATAAACCCGCACCCGCTATGACCGCTCCGCGCAGGTGCGTTTCCTCACCTGCCCCTGTGCCAGGGCTGCGCAGCCCCAGCAGCTCACCGGGACCGCGCACAGGAGCGCAGAGCCCGGCCAGGTCCGCTTGCCGTCACCGATATCCCCCGTTACCTCCCCAGAAGGGCCCGTCCTCCCCGGCCGACCAACGTCTTCCAAAGCAACGAGCAGCATCCGAGCGCGAACAAAGCGCCGCCGCCTCCATCCCGCAACCTCCACGATACCGGCACTCCTCACTCCCGACCGCCCCGGCACCCTTCGCTGCTCGCCCCAGGCCGGTGGGGAAGGAAGGTGCACCTACCATCCTGGCCGGGGAGCGACGCCGATCGGGGGCCCGGAGCGCGGAGGATGCGCCGGCACGGCGCGGGCTGCGGCGAGCGGCTGCCGTGTCACGGCGGCGGGGAGGAGCCGCCGCGCCCCCACCCCCGAGCGCAGGGCGGTTTAACCCTCTGCCAACCCCGGGCATCCCCACGGGCCGCCTCGCCTGCTCCGGTGATCCGCGGCCAGCCCGCTGCGGCTCTGGCTCTCGATCTCCGGGCAACGGCGAGCGCCGAGATCTTGTCCCGCGCTGCGAAACACCCGGCACGTGTCAAACCGCGGCCCGCGCTCCGAAATACCTGACACAGGTCAAGCCCCAGCCAACACGGGTGCCGGTGCTGGCTGAACACTTTCGCCGTCACTCTCAGGCCGCTCCTCACGGGCTCCCGGAGGGGTGCTCCCCATCCCGCCTTGGGCACCTTCGGCTTAAGTGTCTCAAACTGGAACCTCACGTCGGACTCCAGCTGCAGAGCTGCTCCTCCAGTTAGAGACAAGCGACACGAACCACCCCACGCAGCCCCAGCTACCCAGTCGGGGAGAGATGTGCCTGACACCACCCACCAGCACCCGGCTGCTCATGCACAGGACACGGGGCAGCGGTGAGCTCGGACCACACCGGACAGACAATGAACGCGAATGAGTGAGGCAAGAATAGCAGATATTCGACCCCTGGGGACCTATTTCCAGCATTTTTTCAGATAAATGTTTACATTGTTTTCTGAGAACCTTGCAACTTGTTTCATAATCAGCATCGTCTCCAAGGCACTTGCATATAATTGTATTTGTTTCTGCTCTCCTGGGCTCAGACATCCCAGTCCAGCGTTGGAATACACAGATTACTCCATGGTGTTCTTGTTGGCAATAGTGATTGTTTTTTCCCCCCACAGCAAGAACTGAAACCATTCTCCCTGTCCTGCTTGCCTTACACATGATGCTGGCTTACTTCTAGATTCCAGAATTAACTGTGAAAGCTGGAGATGTCCTGCCAGCCCCACAGCAGGTCTCTCAGTGATTTTAGAAGGACTGTCAGACACAATGGAATGCTCAGAAATAAAAATATCACAGAAATTTAAGTTTTAAAAGTTAAAAAAAAACCCAAACCAGAATCTTCTCTTCTGTAGCTTTCAGATGATGCCAATCAGGAGCAAATATCTGTGAACCTGAGGAAAAACCAATGCAGTGGATCAAACATCTTAGATTTCTGTACGTTTTGGACAGGTAACATAGCTGCATCTTAACATCCTATTTAAAAAGACCAAAGGTTAAAATATTCCCAAAGGACAAACTATGAAAAAAATAGCTCCATGCCATGGGTTCCCTGTGCACCACAATGGACATTCTTCAAAACAGAGGGGGTCTTTATCACTTGTCATCCCACTATAACCAGTATCATACTTGTCATCCCACTACAACCAGTACAATTCAAGCTGAAGAGTTTTGCATAGTCAGCGTGAGTAAGGAGTCAGAAGCAAAGAGCCAAGTAAGCAGGTGGGGATGCAGATGACTGCAAACCAAATGTGCAGTCCCCTTTTTCAGCTTAAAGATGCACAAGGGGAGCAAAGCATACTACTTTAAAGGTGCTGCTATGCAGTAGTGCTGAAGACAAAGCAGGAGGATGTATTTGCTATTACCACTTCATATAAACTAGGCTTTTTAATATTTGAGTTTACATCATCCACCTCAGTGTAAGAACTGCCCAGGTGGGTAGCCCAGGGACAATTTCATCCCTTGGGCAGTTCTTCGGGTCTTTCCTAATAAACCCACAACAGTGAGACATGGCTGTCACTTCAGAGAGCAGTGCCAATGGTACAGGAGGGAAGGGAGGGGGTTACATAGTCTGAGTCTAGAACTGACCCACGCTGGAAATTGCACTGCCATTAGATTTTTCAGAGCACTCCAGAATGGCAGCTCCCACTGCATACCCCAGGCCATTTCATACAGTGACACACAACTCTGCAAGCCTTTTCCTTTTCTACACCCACTACAACAGTGATCAAATTTAACCCCTAGCAGGATATTTGGAGCAGCAAGATCTCCTTCTGTATTGATTTTTTTTATATTGACATATTCTATTTCAAGCAGCAAAATTAGATTTTACTGTCTAATCAGGACATTTCCTGATATTCGTAATTGTTTCAAAATCCCTTCCTATTAACACTCATGCAAGTACACTTTAAAGCATGAACTAGCCGGATGTCCTTAAATGCATTAAAACCTTTTTAATATATAAACAGACCAATTTGTTATCTTCCACCCATGATCTTATTTTATCAGGAAACAATATTGTTTCAACAATATGTCATGCTCTTTTCTCTTTTGCCTCAAAATACTTCTTTATAAGTCACAAAAATTCTGCATCTTCCAATTGCTATTGAGAATTTACATCAGAAATAGCTATCTCTATGAAATTTAAGTCTGAAGGTTGGTGCATCTACTGTCTCTACTTTCCCTTTCACTTTCCGCTCTTATTTACCTGTTCACACCCCAGCAAACTGGAATGCATATTTTTATACTTTGCAAGTGGTTTTTTACAAAGCAAAAGTAATTTATAAGGTATGGTAGTTTTCACAAAGCACAGTTCTTGGCATATGTGTACTGCTTGACCTGCAAGACACTTCTCAAAACTGAAGAGGTTCTTAGAGCAGCTGCTGCCTTTACCATGCACCTGTTATTTAACTCGCCTAAGAAGCCTCCTGCACGCGTGTTCTTTGAGGCAGCCCTCCTGCCTTCATGTGATCAGGGAACAGTTGCAGATAATCTCTTCTTTTCAGCTTTTAAAGAAAACAACATTTAGCTATAAGCCTAAGAATAGTTGTCAAAAGCAAAAGCAAAAGGGAACTAGTAAGGAAAGCACTCACCGATCTTCAAGGCTCTTCCAGTTCCTAAAAAAAGGGCACTGAGCTTCTACCAGGAAGACACAGAGCTATGATCAAGGTAATTTTCATTTCTTCAGTCCTTCAGGAGATCAGGAGATTCATCTGACAGTTATGGAACCTCACAGACTAGGCACCAGGACCAGAACTGAGATGAGACTCATTGAGGTTCAACTCCAACGACCACTCAAACATGAAAGTTTAAAGACACTGTTATTCTCTGATGCAAGGATAGATTTATTTCAGGTATTGAATTAGAAAAGAGACAGGGAGTTTCTCCCTACTTACGCTAAAAAACCTCAAACCACTTTTTTCCATTTTGTCAAACTGACAGCTATTGTTTGAAACAAAGATCCTGTCTTTGTGCTGTTCCCTGCCCACAGGGCTTTGAAAAGGCCACAAAACTTCCTGGGATGTTAGGTGTAGTTACTTTCTGACTAGGATATGGAATTAAACATTGAATTAAACTGTTAAAAATGTGAACAGTTATTTCATCACTATGCACCTGAGCCAGTATCACACTGACAGGATATTGTGTCCTGGATTTATGTCCTGGATCATAAATAGTAAGAAGCTATAGACAGGGTCTTCCCCTAGGTCAGCATAAATATAAAAAGTCAGTTCTTAAAATGTTTTTATGTTATTTTCAAATTTTAGGGTGGAGCCAGGGTCACATCTCCATGTTTTTCTCTACTATGATGTTTAAAACAATTTTATATAAATGAAGGCTGTGTGTTTTTATGAAGTATGAGATCTCAAAAACTACAGCTAAAGCATAAGTCTTACAATGAGTCTAAAGGTCATGCTTCTCTGAACAAAAGCTCCAAGATACCTACCATCTTAAGCTCAAAAACATTTGATTTTTCTTAAAAACTCTATGCCAAAGGCTTTAATAAGTAAAGAGATTCTAATGAAGAATATACTATCTTCTGAAAGCCTCGGGACAAAGAATAACCATGGCCTGACCCAGACATAGCCCAGATATTATTTTGAGTAAAATATATTTATTTCCCCACGCCTTTGTGTGAAAAGCAGGGTTCTGAGTGCACAGAACTCTGACCTCTCCCTTAGTCTGCATCCCAGCTTTCAAGCTCTCACTGCACAAGGCTATCACAGCACGTGCAAGAGCAGAGGCATTAAGCTCTCATCACAGCACATTGGACTGCCACGAAGCACAAGGATTTGTTTCTGTTTGTCCTCTTGGAAGATTTCTTTGCTTTGACTATCCAGTTACTGACTTCCACAGGCTATCTGCTTTCAATTAAATAAATGAACCAATGACTTGTTCAAGTCCTTGGCAAATCACTTCTAAAATCCTCTTGGCTATCTTAATTTCTGTCTAGGTACAGCAATTTTTACTCTTTTCAACAGGCTTTACTAGGATGTATTTAAAGGACACTCATTTTTGCTGAAAATGCAGTAGCATCTTTCTCTGCATCTGTTTAATGAGTCTTCCTATCTCCTTTCTTATTTACAGGTATTTGTATTTTTTTAATCTGTATGGTTGCTTAAATTCTGACCAAAGAGGTGTTTCCCACTTTTGTTAAGTTTCCTTATTTTTAAATATACATTTTTGAAATGCAGTGACAACCCTTTGGTTGTTGGTATAGTTCTATTTAAAGGAGTCTTTGATTCCTAAAGTATTTTATTCTTTCAGGCAGCTTTGCAGGTACAGTTATATATTATTATTATTATTGTTATATATAGCAATACAGTTACATATTTAGGCTTCTCTTCCTTAATTTGAGAATGATGTTTTCATCTTTCTGATGCTCAGAGCCCAAGGAGTGATTCTTATCTGAGCTACTGAGAATTAGCAGCCCTAATGTGGAATTTTACAAGTTTAAAGGTGGAGAGCCCAAGGAGTGATTCTTATCTGAGCTACTGAGAATTAGCAGCCCTAATGTGGAATTTTACAAGTTTAAAGGTGGAGAGCCCAAGGAGTGATTCTTATCTGAGCTACTGAGAATTAGCAGCCCTAATGTGGAATTTTACAAGTTTAAAGGTGGAGAGCCCAAGTCATCCATTCCATTTAGTTTTGTATAATTTTCTTCTCCAAGTAAGGTTTTACTTTTGTGGTAACAGCATCCCTAATGCAGGCCCAGAGAGACTGTCAGCACCTGCTACCAACCTCTTTTCCAGTTCCTACTTTAAACAAATCCATGAACCCTGTGAGTTTTCAGTGGCAACATTCTGGTCCTTCTTGCCCCAGAAAATAAGGTTTTAAAAATGGTGATCCTAATTTAACTCAGCAACTGCAAACCTTTAGGGAAAACAACAGAACATGACCTGTCTAGAACTCTCGTTGGAAAGGATAAAGAGGTTTATAAATCAAGGCTGTAAAACTGGAGCAAACACGAGCAGTACTAAAAGGCCAGAAGCAACATGAAAAGAAGGACTGAGGCAAATACCGGAGAATAGTGAGAACAGCAGTGTGTTCCTGTACGAGGGCAGCATGGCTCCTTAGCACCCAGAAGGGTGGCAAAGAGGGAGGGGGACCAGGATCAAATCCCAGTGATTTCTTAGTGACACTGCAGATAAAATCCTAGTGTTTTCCTAATTACACTGAGTTCAAGGATAGACTTCTCAAAAAGTATTTCCAAGAAGCAGCATACATCTGTCATGCCTTCTGCCAGCACTGGAGTTGGCTGTACTTCTCAGCCAACACGAAGGCACCAATAGACGCAGCAAAGCTTCCCACATGTCCCCTCAGACACAGAGAGCAAAGGAGAAGGGACAAGCCAGGTCTGTCACTGAAAGTAAGAAAGAAATGCAACCAAGGCAATATGAGAGAAGCTACATGAGCCAAATCCTGGTGCAACATTCCTCTTTGTGCAGAGGGTATTTTTTCCTTCCAGACATGTTTAGCTGCCTCAGATCACATTCTTGCTCTGAACCAGACAGTAACCTGTTGGAAAAGGTACCAGCTGCCCCAAAAATGGATTCCTGGGAACTGGCTCTTTTAATTCTGTCTTCAAGGCCTGAATGGGGGCGCAAACGCTGCTAACACCCTTACGGAGAGCAGCATCAGTCCAGAGGCACCAATTCAGCAGGTGCCCTCCCTGTTATTCAGGTAGCAGATGCCACGATGCTCTACAGACAGGGAGCTGATAGGACAGCTCTGATGAAAATCACAGCAGGATCCTAAGAGAGAGGCAACAGGCATCAGTGACAATAAGGAAGGTGTTGCAAATGGCAGGCAGGAGCTAAGCCAGGCAGAGAAACCAAAAGGAAGGCTGGGGAGAGAGTAGAGTAGGATTTAGAACTGACAGTGGCACAAGTAAAATTGCCAAGATGACATACAGTTGGGAAGGTCGACAACCTTCTGGATATACTTCCATGTTTACATGGCTGTGACATTGACTGGAGATGACTAACTTAAAGAGGTACATTTTTTATTAACCCATACCAGGGGTTAATAAAACTACCAGAGGTGCTTCATTTTTTTGGTGTAACATTTAGAATTGGAAACCAAGATGTTGACATGCAGACATTTTTATGTAAGCAATGCAAAACAGCTCTGCCACATTTTGTGAGGCTGCAGAACCCATTCCCTGTCAGGTTCAGGCAGATTTAACAGGCATTGTTTGGAGGCTTCTCCAACAATGAATCCAGGCTTGAAGACAAGCTAAAAATTCTAGGGAAAACTAACAGTGAAAGGATCTAGTTGCTACTACATGCAAAGATACCACAGAAATAACCATATACTATGATTACAGAACAGAAATTGCTCTTTCATGCATATTTTAAATTTAAAGAGATAAAGTGTTAGTCTCTCCAAACTAGTGCTAGTAAATTGTGTGCATGTTTAGGATGTCATGGTATCTAGACGCTTTCTGCTTGTAATCTGCTTAGTTAAGAAGAAGGAAAAATATGAAAAATATGCAAATGTTCTTTAAACATGGATCAAACAGGATATCCATTTCAGGCATTATTCCCTCCTGGGTTTATGCTCTCCTGTATGAGAAGATCAGCACTGCAGCACATGCTTTCCTGCAAAGATATAGCTCAGATGAAACCAGAGAGGGAAAACAAATAGGGGGTGGGGGTGTGGTGAGGGGAGGAAGGGAAATCAATAATCATTTTCAATTATTCATCCTCATGAAATAGGAATAAAAATGCAAGCAAATGCCATCTTTAGAACAGTGATCCCAGGAGAATTTTCTTTATAGAAGTCTGTCTACTGCAGGTTTTTCTACAGCATCATTAGTACTCACTAAAATGTTGGAGGCAAAGAAGTAGGATTAGGTTAAACTCAAACCATTCACTTACCTGAAGGCACGTAACATTGTAAATAGTCATTGCCAATTTCCACAATAGCTACTGTCAAAGTGAAGGCAGACAAAATCCAGAATACGCCTCAGTTTACAAAAATATGAATAAAACACTGAGATCAGGTCATCTGAAAGAAATATATGTCCTTGTCCTATTGTGTTGTTCAGAGATGTTTTTCCTTTTTTTTTTTTAACCATCAGAAATTTAAGTCTCATCCAACTCGACCATCCTAAAAAGTTCTACAGATGAGGACCAACATCACTGGAGCAAACCCCACTGTTTAAAATCAATTCAGAATGTATTCCACCAAAGCCATCTAAAAAACACCTGAGAAATCAAAACCATTGAGTCCCAAGCTGCTACCTTAAGGATAGCCCAAGCTCAGTATTTCTTTTTTAAAAGGTGAAAAAGAAAAAATCATTCACATCTACCAAGACACAAAGTACTAAAGAAAACAAAACAAAATTTGCTTGTTTTACATTGTATCCTGAAGAAAGGTCCAACCCCTTCCCCAATGGTCTCATCATTATTTTCCTTTTCTATCAAATTCAAGGATTAATCTTCCCTCAAGGTCCATTCAAAGAGATCTTGACCCCTCAAATATTCTATATGACAGACAGCACAGCAGGACTGGCTCAGCTCAATGCACTCCCTCCTCTGTCCTTGAAAGATAAGAAAAATTGTTCCAGGATAAACCCAGTTATTCTTTGCCTCTATATACACTTCAAGATTTTGAAGTGGGTCAATTTAAAACTTACATGAGTTTTAGGGCCCTTTCAGTCAGTAACAATGTTTGGGCAGAACAGCACAAAAGTAAGAAACTGGTGTTTGCTGAGCCTATGCTGAGCTGAAGTTCAAAATACTGAGCCTTTGGTTTCTTATTTTCATGCCGTAGCCTTTTAGGTGTCACAGTGAGAACCTCAAAACACATGGTAGGAACAAAGGAACAGTTTGAAATACTACAGGCAAACGGAGATGAAGACTGACATCTCCCTGGCCTGCCAAAGCAGCGTCAGTATACTGGCATCAGATGCATGAAATGCAGCCCATCTTCCCATCTACTCATGGGAAGCATCATTCCTATGAAAGAATCAATTTTTCACAGCTGCTCTGGTTCTGTTAAGCTCCTCTGCTGAATATCGAGGAGAAAATTCAGTTCGACTTCTTAAAAGCAAAGAGAACTCTGAGGATGTGTAATGTCCAGAGGAGGTCTCTTAGCTCTTTTACCAACCTTAGCAGATGTTTTAATGCTGTCTCATTTTAAAACTAAGCTCTGCAGGTCAAATAGAGACAGAAACATTAAGTAAATATTTTTGTTCTGTAGTTGAAAGAAATTAAAATATATGTTAGAGACAATGAAATTTTAACAGTAACAGTGGTTTGCAGCATTCAGACCAAGCCTATGCAAAAGATAATTTCTTGTACAAGATCTAAGGTTGACTAAGAAGCTCTCAGCTTCCAATAAGAGCTCCACTATTCTGGCATTTAAGTCCTAGGAGACTGGAAAACCCATCAGCAGTAAAGATTCAAACAGAATACTAAATTAATGTCAATCAGCATGGCTTTACAGAAAATATGACCTTCCTTCTTAAAAAAAACCAAATAAGCTTGTCAAAATCTCAAAGGTTGTATTGATAAAGTGCAATCATTATTTTATAAGTCATGTCATATAAGCCTACACTGTGACTTGTGCTGCTCACTGTGTTCACAGACGACCTGAAAAGGAGGAAAGCTTATGGATAGTACCAAGTATGGCTGCAGATGAACTGCCAGGGAAACTTCACAAAGCTGAGTTTCATTTCCCCCTTTATTTATCAGTATAAATCACATATAGAATTACACTAACTATTGCTGACCAGAGCTAACTATTACCACTGGGGTATCTTGAGGTTATGAAAACCTCAGTTCTATTCATGAGTCAGCTCACTGCTCAGCAGCAGTCAGAAAGCAATAGGTATGTCAGAAATCAGGAAAGGAAGAAAATAAATCTTGTGCCACTGTGTAAATGCATAGCTCTACCCCACTTTGAACACTACACACTTCTGTTCCCAGCATCCCAAAGAGGTAGATCTGGAAGACATTAATAAAAAATATAAAATGAAAGGTCTGGGATAGCTTCCCTATAAGAAACCATTAGGTAAGTCTGGCCTCTGCAATCTGGAGAAATCATAAGGCAAATATGCCAGACCTATAACACAACCAGATTGGACAGGATTGTTCCATATAGGAAGGTATATCAAAATGAGACCAGGCAGGAATAAGTATCCAAGCAAATAAGATGTGGTTGCAGGTTTCTTCCTGTGACAGGTCAATGAACTGTTCTATTCCTTGCTTCCTCTACTGGCAGGGAAAAACTGAAGAACTTTGTGGAAGGTGAAAAGTGCTGTTACTAAACAGACAGAAAACATACCTCTCCATAAGCTGGAAAGATATATGAGCCAGGATAGTACAAGGAAGAAGTATTTTATGCACTCATCTTACACTCCTGCCCATGCATCCATTTTTTTGTCGCTGTACTGGGTGTACCTTTGGCTTGAACCAGTACCACTACCCACCCTAAATACAGCAGCCTTAGAGAAGATGTATTCCCACAGAACACGAGTAACTGATTAAAGTATGTCTAACTGGTAGATCCTGGTGGCACTTGCAAGTCCCACAGAGATATTCTTTACCAGTTATCTGGGAGAAAAATCTAAAGATGTTTGTGACAGGAATCAGATGGAAAGAGCAATGCTTGGGATTACTGCAGCCACATGTACCAACAAGAAACATGGGCTGCACTTACAGCTTGGGAAGCTATTTTAGTAGATTGCAATTCATGGGATCTTTGAGGTCACGCTCAGGGCGGTTACTATGAAAGTAAATACAGCCCTCAAGCACACAAGGAAGAAGCACAGAAGCTGACAAGAGCTTGCTTTTGTATTTCTCTGGTCAGAAGTACGTTGGCAGATAAATGGTACAGGATAATTGCTCAAGGACTAGAAATCGCATCAAAAGTCCAAAGAATCATTGTTGCATCTGTGGGGAAGAAAAAAAAATAACATTAGCCACTGACCTTATTGCTACCTGAACATGCAAATTTAGGATATTATTTGCTACCTGAACATGGAAATTTATTAACAGCCAAGAGCTGAAAAAAATCCATCACTCAATGATATATGTTACAGAAATCTCTCTAGCAAGAGGCCACAGCTGTGGGGAACATACACTTTCACTGCAATCTAATTTTCACAAGCAATTGGTCTTTTGCCTTCTGTCTAGAACAGCTTTTGCTTGAACACACTAACTTATCATCTGTACTCTGTAGAAGCTATAATTTGAATAAGCAAGGCAGCTTTTTTTACTGTCATGCACTTGAGACTCACTACTGAAGACTAACTAAGCAGTGCAGTAGGAAAAAGCATACAGCACAAGCTGACACTCTAAGCCATTCCAAGTTCCACGAAGAAGTTGAATCACTTGCACAAGTAGAAACATTGACCTATGGGATATTTGTTAATGTAAAAGGAAGATCAAATCCAGACTTTGAGATAAAGATGTGCATGGTGGGCTTGTGCATTTGCCTTTTCTTCTTATCAGATTTGTAACTTAACCTGGTTTGTGCCAGGACTAAAAGTCCCTGTCCTTTCACTGTTGCAAAGCTGAATACATAGAAACACAGAACAGCCAAGGTTTGAAAGGGCCTCGAAAGATCATCTGGTTCAACTTCATGGAAAATGAAATAGAGATCATATATCTAGCACCCTGTCCAATTACATCTTGAAAACCTTCAATGATGGGACTCTCCAATGTCCCTAGGAGGTTTTTCCCTGTGACTGATTTTTCTCACAAGTAAAAAAATTTAAATTCTTACCTGACTTCAATAGTCTTCCAATGCAACTTGCACTCATTGCCCCTTGTGAAGGGAAAGTCTCCATCATCTTTGTAGCTGCATGTATGTTCCAGAAAGGCAGTAAAACCAAATTCTTCTTCTAGTCTGAGTTAAAAGCCTTCTAGGAGTGCTCATCCAAAAGACAGCTGCCTTCAGGAACCGTAACGTAACTTTGCCACATTCTCAGGGAGCTGTGGCAGATATATCTGTATCCTCAATTGGCACAAAGTGTAAAACAAAAGCATCAGTAGGACGTGAAGAATGAGTGTTAGGCCGAATATGAAAGGCTTCAGAGCCTAAAGGCCATCTGCTGACAAGGCAGCTAATTATTCAACTGTTACTGATGGCTTTCATTATAAAACATCAGGTTTGCAAAGGAAAATGCAAGCTAATACTTGAGAGTGTTTAATATTTCTCATAATCCTTTTACAGAGGCAAGGAAAGTATATCATCAGTGTTTCATTATTTCGAGAATTTGTTCCATCAAATTCAACCTGAATGGTGTTTTTAATAGCTTGATTTTCAATCACATCATTAGGTATTTTAAAAAAGTTTTTTGAAGGCCAACACGAAGTACAACTTGAGAGAAAAGACCACTGGGATGGTTGCTGACGTATTTAAAACCCCCTAGTCAGACCGAAAGCAGCTAATATTCATGGAGTTAACTGTTTTCAGAAAAAGTGGTTTTCTCTGAACATCAAAATCAACATATCAGAAAGCATACTTCCCTTGTGCTGAGAGAGAATTCTTTTGAGCATTTCACCTCACACCATGTCACTTTTTATTTGAAAGAGACATTCCCTCTTGGTTTTAAAGAACTCTTAACATCCAGTGCAAGGAGACACTGCCCATGATCTTAAACTACTCTGGCAGCCAGTGGCAACTGAGAATTGTGCAGAAGTGCACCTGGGGCTGCCCTTAGCATACAGGAGGGCACACTTCTGTTCATTTGTTCTCCTCACGTCATGCTCTCCTTCCTTCAGACAATCTACTGAATTCCAGAATCTCCAAATACATCCACACTTGACTTCTTGCTGTGCCTCCCATCCATAACCTGTGAACTATGCTGTGAGATTACCCCTAAAGCAAGGGCCACGTTGTCTGTGGTACTCAGAGGACCTGCAGCAAGTCAGTGTGGGGAAAAATGAAACTCAAAACCCCAACAACAAATCAACTTCTATAAAATGCATTCAGTCTCACTTTACTATTACAAGCTCTGCCCTACACTTTTCTCTTCTTGAATGTACTGCGTTTGAGACTCATTTGTTCCTCATCATCTTCACGCAGACCAAAAGTTTGTCTGAGGGATAACTGTGCCATCTCCGTTCCCACAGAACACTGCAGTTACATTTTAATTGGAGCTGCAAACAGTATGCATTAACGTCCTATAAATACAGTTTGGAAATAACTATTGTAACTGAGTGAGAAATTGCAAACAGGAAAGTCTTGGAATATTCTGGTAGGTAGACTGCTTTACTTAGTCATATTTTATTACCAGTCTCCATCTTTTGTTCCTTGCCAGTGGTGTCAAACATTTACTGGTTGCTACAAGTCTGTCAAGTGAGAAACCTGCATTAAACAGAAGGTCAAAGAACTACTGTGGCTTTACAGTAACTGCTGTGCTTCAGCTGACTTCTCCCTAATCACAGACTGCAAACATCAGCCTTTAAGGGAATTATATTCTCCAATTAATGCACCTCTGAAAAGAATAGTTTTATCCTTCAGATATCCTACTCAGCATACCAGTGTGGAGGTACATGTCCCCCACACAAGCAAGACTGGGATCTTTCCAGTAGCATGGAATCAAAACAACACTAGCTGGAAGGGATTTCAGGAGAGCTCTAGTACAGCCTTCTGCTCAGAGAAGCTAGCACCAAGCTATGAATGCTAAGAGGAAAATCAGTTGCAGGCACTCTTCCCTTTGCCCACAGTAGGAACAAGAGGGTAAGTAAAGTGTAGAGCCAAACAACAATAAAAAAGTTCTAGTTTTATGTATGTTCATCTGGAGAATAGTGATGAACAACACCTTCACATGGTTGTTACAGGATATACAGCAACGAATTTGCAGCAAGTTGCAGCAAAAGCTAAAAAAAAAAAAATTAAAATTAGAAAGATTCTTTACCATCAAAGTAGTCAGTAAAAAATAGCTTCTCAAGCAGAAACTGCAAAGCTAAAAGAGCATTTAAAACTGCAGCTATATTCCAAAGGGTATTATCTGATGATACATATGGAATGCACACAAGACGGTTCCCAGTTTACATTTTGAGCTTCTTCTAGATTGTATTATCAGTTGTGACCTGAAATTTCTCTTGTAGCAGTCTTTCCCACTTCCTCCCCACAAACCATGCCAACACCGCAGCTTACTGCTGTCACTGAGAGAAACCTGTCCGCATGCAAGATCTACCACCATCAAGTAAATCCTGGGATTACAGCACAGCTCTTTAATTTAAGCCTTTCAGCATTCAAGATACACTATCTCCTGCACAATCTTCCTGTACAGACTGTCATTATTTTCCACAGTCCCATACAGCTGCCTAACACATTAAAATGTGTAGCCATTTTTCTCACACACACTCCTTTTGCCTCTGACAGATCATGCTGCATTTCAAGATCCATGCTTACTGTATAAACATGGGTCCACACAGGAAATGTGCAAGTATCTAACTTGAGGCAAAGCTGCCCTCTAGACCCCCATAATCCCAAAGCCTTTCTCTGTCTGGCTGTTCTGGCCTTAAGTGCTGCCAGGGAGATTTATTAGAGAAATTGTGTGTGCCAACTGTACACACTTGCCACAAACCAAGGAACCCCTATAGTAATACTTCTGGTCCAAAGACCAATCCATGTCTGCTAGATCCCCAGGCCAGAATCTCTCACATCTCTACTGCTAAGCACATCAGAAGCAGAAGCTGCTGAGAGGCAGCTATGCTTTTCTTTTCCCAAAAAATGTACTAGATCAAAGAGATATTGTGCAGAGCTAGCTGGAATGTATAGTCCCACTGGAAACTCTGCAGGTGTGTAGTGATGGCTCTAAAGAAGAGTGGCACCATGACTGACACCAGGTTAAGCTGCAAGCCTCCAGTTCAGGACCAAGTCTCTACACACAGTTCATTTCAGAACTTCTGTTTACCCATCCTTCTGTCAGTAACTTCTGCATACCAAAGCCTGGCCCCTAATTCTGTGGCAAATAGGCTTTCTTAAACAGACTTTATAGACTTAGATTCCCCAAATATTTTTCCTTGTTAGACTAAATCACTCATCTACATGTTTGCTGATCTCTTTGAAGAACTACAAGATGTTTGAAAAGCAGAACTTCTCTTCACAGAACCAATGGTGACTCTTCCCAGACAGACACTAATCCTGCATTTTATTGTACTTGCTGCTGTTTTGCTCAAGAGACCTGACTGTTAACAGACTTGCAGTTCCCCAGATCCATCACAGAAACCTCTTCATAGATGGTTAACAGACTTGCAATTCCATCACAGAAACCTCTTCATAGACTGCCAACACATTCATCACCCTTTGTTCCTCAGGAACCAAGCTAGGGCACATTTATCATCCCTTGCTCCTCAGGGACTATGCTTAGGGAAGTGAGTGGGATACATTTTGCTAACATTAATCCAGATATTTCAACTCTGACTTAGAAGAATTCTTGGGCAAATGTTATACTCATGGTAACTTATTAGTGCTCTAGTCTATTTGTACTAGAGGCCGTGTTACAGGTGCTTCTAATTGAGACAGATCTGCTGAGTGTTTCAAATTATATGTTTCATACACATTATTTTAATCTCATAAGTGTACACACATGCACACACCATCTTGCAAGGAGGGAGAATTTCCATCCCCATGTTAAAAAGTCACAGAGAAGGTGAGACCTCTCAGTCAGCGGCACATTTGAGAAGAGTCCAGGTACTTTCTTTCACAGCTGTCCATTAGGAGAACAGCTTCCTCAACTGGAAAAATTCAGAAGCTTTGACAAGAGTGCAAAACATACAGTGAGCTATAAGATGGTCTTATATAAACCAGGTTTTGCAAGTGTCATCTGTGCTTATTATAGTAACTTAACATACGTTACATAAAAGTATTACAAACAGAGTTCAAGCTTTTCACAAGCTAAGCAAGCCCAATTTCTAATGGTTACTGTCATTTTTATAATTCTCTTATACATTGTTCTCAGGAAAGGGAGCTAGGCCTTCAAAAAGAGGAATCCAAAAAGTCATTTGGTTACTCTTACACACTACTTGCAACACGTTTTGTGCATACGAAAACATATTCTAAAACCTAACAGGAAGAGATCGATAATAAATAGTTTACAAAGTAAACTATTTTGTGCCACCTGAATAAGATACAGAGGATAGATAGATAGATTAATTCTAACTTCTAACTAGTTTAATAGGCTTTAAAGTAGCACATATTTCTATTCATCTCTATTCTCCGTAGTAAGACCTGTAATTTTAAGGTAAATTCATTGCATCCAACATACTGTTAAGATTGTTTTTCTTTAGCTTTCATTCAGCTCTGCAGAATCCTGGGCAAACAAGTCACTAATTGAGCCATGATCAGTTTTATTCTTTGTTGTTTGTTTGCGGTTTTTTTACGGACCCAAAATAAGAGTTAAAAGTTAATGTATATAAACCAAAAAGCTGACCTTTGACTTCAGAAGAAAACTGAGCCAGATGTCGAGTTACAAAGAGCCGCAGCTGATGATTCAGATCACAGTACAGAGTATTAATGTTCCAGGAACGAATTCCTGTCAAAAAAAAAAAAAAAGAAAAAGAAAAAGAAAAAAGTAAGCTGTCATTGTATCTACTCCAGAAACAGAAGTGGAGAAAGAGAAGTGAGCAGGACATACAAGGACCAGGGATGCTCTACTAGATGAGCATACTTAGGACAGAGAAAGTCTTCAGAAGCAGAGGACCATAAGACACTTACCTTCCACAAAACATTTCTTCCTGAAGGACATGCAGTGAGCAAGCCACCATTCAACTTGGACTTAATGCAAGGGAAACCAACAAAAGATGAGGCCAAATGAGGCCACTACCGCCTAATCAAACAAATACATTATGTTAGTTTTACATCTGTACTCTCCAGCACTGGTCACTGGTAGAGATGGGCTATTGTGTGGTTGTGCTACTGAAAAGCTCAGAGACATCAGCTTCTTTGTTCTTATAGCCTGTGCATCCTTCAAGTCAAAAGCCCTCCACCCCTCCAACTTGCTCTGCCTAATCACTCCTTCAAAGACACTGATCCCACTGAGACCATTTGAGTCTGTTCTTTAATCTTTATAATCTTTGCCAGCTAATTGCCTTCATATCACAGCAGGAAGGCGCTTCTGCTCCTAGAGCAAGTGGCACCAAGCCATATTGGGGAAGTCACCTTCAGACCTCAGTGTGAGCAGGTGTACATTCTGGAGGACACCAAACACTACACATGACAGATCTTCACATCCCAGTAGGGAGCAGCCTTTCCTAGATGGTGCCACAATGAACAAAAGCAGGATATCACTACAAAACCCTACTCCAGCATCTGGTACTGATGCCTGCTAATGTTCAGATGTTGAAGGCCAATGCCACAGACTTCTAAGGTTAACTGAAACAGGAATTTCAGCTCCAGTATTTACTGATGGAGTCCTCACTGAGAGTTCTTTCACCATCTCTCTTGCATGAAATACAAAGTTTTATTGCCTCTATTATCTGCTTTCTTTCAAGGGAAGTATGTTAATTTTCCATGGAGATATTCCCATTTACTGCAGTTCTAGTTCTCCATGTTGTGCAACATCTTTTGCTGGCTACTGGTGGGAGAGGATCCTCAAGGATACATGCTCCAGCTTTCTACACGTACCAAGACACAGCAATCATTGCATCACACAGATCAGTAGTCTCAAGGCCTGTAGAATCTACAGCAGCTAAAAAAAAACTTTGAGCTTAGTTTCTTTTTCTGGCGATAGCTGACACAGTAGAGTAACAAAGCTTATTTATGAGCTGACAGTCTTCACTTCACACTGCACAAAAAACCCTCAGTAAATCATCTGAACTTCAGGAAAAGGAAAAGGAAAAAGAATTTACCAGCACAGTGCCTTTCAATTTGGACATGGGATACGAACAAACGAAACACATAATAAAAAGACATGGAGCAAGAAGATGGACAAAATGTTTTCCTATGCTACACTCCAAGAGATCATAATTGTTTAAACAAATGTCCAGTATAAGAGAATCCTAATGCAGTATTTATGAGCATTCTGACCTGGACAGGAACAAGGTGGCACTCTGCAGGGCAAATCCTGCTGACTAGCTGCTGTGTCATGGTCATCGTGTCCTACTGCAGCATTAAGTGCTATTTGAGGTACTGCTACATTCTCTAGGATGCAGAAAGAATAGATGCTCTTTCAGAGCAAGGAAAGGGAAGAGTGGAATTATCTCACTTGTTCTCATACTTGCAACAATCTATTCAACATTTTCTTCCCTACAGGTAGTCTGAGTTTACTCGTAATTTCTCCCAATTTGCCACAATTCCAATTTATCACTCCATGGCACATGAGCCAGAACATTGTCCTTGCTGATTAGAATCCTCTACCATGACACTGCAGACTACACCACAATAAGGGTAAATATTCAAGCTCTTTGCACATGCAAAGCCTAGGTAGGGGACCATGTGACTCATCAGTTTTCCATCTCATTCTTTATGCCCTTGTGAATGTTTTATTTCCTGCTGAGGTAATTGGCTTAAAAGATTTGGCATTTCTCCCCAGTACCAGACCTAGTCTTCCAGATAATTGTTCCAAAATTGGACAAAAGTAACACAGGAACAGAAAAATAAGACTAGCATTTATTAGACAGTATTTCTGAAAAAGTGTTGTTCAGATATCCCACAGATTCACAATGTCACAGCCTACTAAGCTCTACACCTGGAAATGAGCAGGTTCCTATAATGTCCTGTAGCCACTATTGCATTCTCCTGAACCAAGGTATAGAAAGAAGTCTGGAAAAACATACTTTTTATATCAGTCAGGGCAAGAGATTTACCGACTGAAAAAAATATCTTTGGTTGTTTTTTGTTTGGTTGGTTGGGGCTTTTTTGTTGGTTTTTTGTGTGTGTTTTGGTTTTGTTTTATTTTTTGTTGATTTTCTTCTTTGCTTGGTTTTTGTTTTTGTTTTTTGTTTTTTTGTGCAGACAGGGTGCCATAGCCAACAGAACAGACACAAAACAAACCCTAGCTTTTTCATCCATTGTATTCACTGCTCAGCAGCCTGTTCTACCCTCATGTGAGCCCTCTACAGCAGCTAACACTTAAGTGGGAATCATCATTTCCACATTTCTTGAACTCCCTGAATCAAGAGTGCAGCTGTCTACAACATCATAATATGCTGACTATTGACCGGTCTCAAGAATGCTGTCATTTTAACTATTCTTATTTTTCATTTCTATCTTTCAATTTGCAAATATTGGTCCATTTTAAGAAGAGGTCATTCTCCCATTTTGTAGTGGGGAAAACTAACTTGCTGGAGGTCCTACTCCATGTAAGTGACAGAGGAAAGACTGAAATCCACGTTTCCAACTCCCTGAGTGATTCACTTCTACTGCCAGTAACTCACTAATACCGCTGAAATGGCTCCCTCTCATGCAAATGAAAGAAGTGTTTACATTTGGCAGAATTTCAGCAGGTTTCCAGTCAGAGAAGGCCAACTGTAGAACTTATTTCTGCTGTGCCAGTTACAATTTATGTTGCAAACAGCACGTTTTTCCTCTGCAGTGGGAATTCTCAGGTTACTGGCATATGACTGCAGAATCAGAGTGCAATCCATTGGTTCACAGTCTGATCTGTCACGATTTCAAAGATTCAGAGAATGGGTAAGGATGTAGGTTGGCACACCAGTCCAGTGACGTGCCGAGTGAAGATGATCACCCTGCTGTGCAGGAAGCAGGAGTGGCCCCTTCAAAGGTCTTTCAGAGGCCAGATGGTCATAATCAGGTCTACAACTACTGACTAAAGCCATCTCTTGAGAAAGGGAATGGAACACTACTCATGAAGAAGCTGGTAAGTGGCCTGCCAACAGAGATAGCTGGAAAAGATGCTGAAGTGAAGAAATTGGACAATATTTGACATTTTTACACTCACTCCTTTCTTAAATTGCACTGTCCATCTGTTCTTCAGTACTGCTGATGCTTGAGAAGAAAACAGTCACAGAACTGTCTCTGAATAACACAGTTTGGCCAATAGTTATGACTGTTATCCCTGGCATGTTTCAAACCAATGTGCCTTGGAAATGGGGGGCTGAGAGGAGGAGTGAAGGTGAATCAGAAGGCTGTTACTTTATTTTTCAAAGGTGTACTAACTGCTTATTAGAACAAGGATTCCCTTAAAATCCTGATGTAGTTTATCAGCTCTACTTTGTCTTTTTGTCAGAAACTATCAGAAACTGCCACAAAGGAAGAACTATCATCTCACCACCTCCTTTCCCCTTACTTCTAAACAACACTGCATCTAATATACAAAGACTAATTCATTGCCAAGGCCTCTGATTGTTACTAAAATATGGATAACAGAGGAGAGAAATGTTATGGCAGGCCTATCCTGCATTGTGTCATTCCTGAAGCAGTTCACTGTGTGGCTTGTCCTCCCTCACTCTGGTCCACACGGTTGCTCTATAGATAGGGACAGGCCATACCACAACAGACCCCTTTCACAGCCGTCCCTAGGACCACGGTGAACAGTCCAGCAAGACAATTCCTCCAACAAGACAGAATTTTGGGGTAAAATGGAAATAAGATGTGACCTACCAAGCCACCAATGAAATAAAGACTGAGGAGAAAGAGAACTATGAAATGTCTTTAAGCTTTAAGACGTTCGAAAACTGCGCTAGCTGCATGTCGCTAATGCATATAAAGCAATGATCAGGGGAGAAAAAAAAACGGATGCCGTCTGACGCCGCAGAGAGCGGCCCCGCACTGCGCCGGGGATCCGAGCCCCGCCCGGCCTCGCCCTCCGCCCGGGCCCCTACCGGGCCCCCGCCTCCGGCTTCGGCCTCCACCCCGCGGTCCCGACAGCGCCTCGATCCTTCCCGCAGCCGCCGCCCGCGGGCCTCCGCCCCCGTCCCTCCCAGAGGAGTGGGATTAAGCCCTGCGGCGAGACGGCGGTGCCGCAGGGCGGAGAGGGCACCGGCAGCTCCGCCTCGTCCCAGGCAGCGGCAGGGACGACGCGGCAGGCGCGCAGCCCCGCGGCTCTCAGGGGCAGGGATCGTGTCCGTCTCGCCCCGGACCCTCCGCCGCGACCCCGCTCCTCACCTCGCTCCAGGGCGCCGCGCAGCGCGCCCCGCTCCGGCTCCGTTCCGATCTCCCCGATCACGGCGAGCAGCGCGTGCCGCCGACCGCCCGGCGGCGCCGCCGTGTCCATGGCGACCGGCCCAGCCGCCGTCTCCATGGCAACGCCGCGGCCGCTGCTGCAGCGCGCGGTCCCTGGCGCGTGGCTCTTAAAGCGCCCTGAGTCCCCCCCTGATTGGCCGAGCTGGCACGTGGTGCTGCGCTACTGCGGGAGGGGGCGCGGCCTGCGCCTCC
>VZTG01004995.1:59411-100828 GCA_013397845.1 Melanocharis versteri | reverse complement strand
GCCCGAGCCCCGTGCTGGTGAGCGCCCGGCGTGGTGGCAGCACCGCCCGGCCTTGCCCGGCCCGGCCCGGCTCTGACGCGGCCCCCGCCTCTGTCTTGCAGGACATCGTCTGCGGTCCTGCCGGCAGCCGGGCGCCCCGGGAGCGACTCGCAGGTAAGGGCGGGGCGCGGGGTCACGGCGGGGCCCGGGGGCCGCGGCGGGCGGCCNGGTCCGGGTACCGCGGTCGCGCTGACGGCGCTGTGCTTGCAGAGCCCATGGAGAGCCCGGCCCGCCCGAGCGCCTCTGGACCGCGGGGCTGCGTCTCGGAGGAGGCTCCGTCGCCCGACGGGGAGAGCAGGTACGTGGGCTGGGCCGGGCCGCGGGAGCCGCCATCCGGAGGCTCTCGGCCGCCGCCTCTCCGGCCTGCTGAAATCTCGTGCTGAGGACAGGCCGAGAATGCGGGCTCGGTGCTGTAGCGTCCGTGCTGGGCCCCCGCCGGGACGTGCGGTGCGCAGGGTTTGGAGCGCCTGGTGGGTGCCAAGTGACCCCTCGGAACACGAGCCGCGGGAAGGCGGCCTGCAGGAGCCCCTGCGCGACGTTAGCGAGTCTCTCTGTTTGCAGTGCCCTTGGAAAGGCCGGGGAACGAAGTGAAGGTGATGTTGAGGACTGTGCTTCGTTGCCGTGTGTAGAAGGTAAGTTTCCCATTTCAGATCGGTTTTTTGGGTTTTGAGTCACATCGACCGTCTGTGCAGTTTTTCAGTTGAGCTGACTCACTTGTCTCACCAGAGGTAATTGTGCCGGTAGCAATAGGTCAGAAATTGGCATCCTTTTTTGGAAGCTGATTTGTATGCTTTGATGTTTGAAAAAAAAAAAAACAAACTAAAAAGAGCTTGGTTTATTATTGTTAGAATAGATCTTCTAGACTGAAGGTGGTTTAGAAGAGGCAGGGATGCATTGCAATCGTTAGGAAATGGAGCCTTATTATGAGCTGGCATAACGGTCGTTGTCATCAGAGGATTTTCAGACACAGGCTGTGTATTATCAAGATTATTTTCTCATCATGGAATGAAAGTCTGCTGCAGTTCCTAATGGCATTACATAAGCCCTTGCTGATCAATACTGATTTCCGAGTTAATGGCCACTCTCCCCTTTCTGTTACTGCATTTTAATTAGTACAGCTGAGATCAGTTATTTTATTCAGAGTTTCAGCTATAGCCTAAATACTTTGCTTGTTAGAGGATGTGTAGTTTGCCCTTGTAAAAGTGGTAGATGGCTCTTGAATTTTTTTTTTTGGTATATATGTTTGTAATGGATGTCTGGTGTTAGATACAGGCATGTCACAGCTGCAGTTTGGAGTTCTAGAGCTGTCACAGAGCCAGGACTTTGAGAGTGACTTTGTGCCCAATGAGGGAGATGTTAGGCATCAGCTTCACTCTGGACCTGCTGTCCTTTCCTCCAGACTTGTGAAGAATGAGTCTAAATATGGTAAGTGAAAATGATCATAGGTGTCCTTTTGCTGTTGTGTAGATTCTATGTAGTTTCTTTAAATTATAAAAGTTACGTTTTTTTGACGGGAAATACGGTATTAGTAGTTTTAAAAAATGAGTTTACAGCTCACTGGTAGTTACAAAGAATTTTGCCCCCTCTTTCCTTTGGGCTAATTCATTTGTTTTCTTGTACCTGTCCAAGGGCTATCATTGATTCTTTCACTTCTCTTTCCTAATTTGTTTCCAGAATATTTAGACAATCTGATATTGAATTCCCTCCCTGGTAAAAACCACATTGTGTCTTCTTTTTTTTTTTTCTTGTTAGTTCAAGATTAATTTTTTTTCATATAAGGCTTGCCTTGGTATTTATGTGAATTACAGACCTACACTTCCTTATTTGTATATTAATCCAAGTGACACGAGTAACAAATATTTTTCTTTTATCTTTCTCTTCCTAGAACTGTGTGGGGACAACACAGAAACTGACTCCAGCACAGAAGCACATACTGCTTTGGAAAGCCAGGCAGAGAAGTCTGAAAGGTAAAACAGTCTGTCTTCTCTGTAGGTCTCTTGTGGACTTTCTGGAAGCTGATTTGTCTTTTTTTACTAGAGTTTTAGACATGGGAGAGGGTTCAAGGCAAAAGAGAAAGGTAAAGGGAAAGATGACGTACTGCTGAGACCTTTTTGCAGCAGTGCTGACTAAGGAGTGCTCTCAGCATTCCTTGGTGAGAAAAGATGTGATGTCAAACTCCTAAACACAAAGATATCAATAGGTTTGTTCTTAAGGGCGAGTTCACTGTGTAATAAAATATGCCAATCATTTTCCTAAAGTGGTATAAGTGGAATATACTAGAAGCGATAATTCATTTTAAGTCACAGATGTTACCTTGAAATAACTTAATCACTGTAACATGGGCTTTGGCTGCACAGGAGAAATCTGGAGGCTAAGTGGTGGGTATTCCAGGATGCTTTTGAGTATTTACTGTTGTAAGCTTTATGGTTTTAACTATTTTTAGGTGTGACATTTCAGTTTGTTGAATAGCATTTGTTCTATCTAGCATAAAATTTATATAATACTTAGCTCATCTTGTGTTATCGTATTCTGCTGCAAAATAATGTTAAAGAGGTGATATGAAATTCCTAGAATCTGCATTGAATAGAAGTCAGTAGAACAATCTGCATTCCATTTAAGCATTGCTTAGATTGGTAGAAAATGTAAAAAACAATTCTGAAAGTACAACTTATCAAGGATGAAAATGTTACTTTGTCAGGAGAAGTAGGTCTTCCTTCTCTGCTTTTCTTTTCCTGTGTTATACATGAGTGAATACCTTCTATCTGTTAATGATAGATTTTCTTTACAATGCTGTAGTCTTACTTCATATTTTGAATTTCTCTGGTCAAAGACTCTGTCTTGCATTTGCAGAACTCTGCAGGAAGCAGAAGAGCATACCAGAAGGAAAACGCCTGTCAGTGGTGCCAGTAAAACTGAGGAATCCCTTGGTTCTGGTCATGAGGAATCAGATATCTTGTCAACTCAGGAAGAGATGTTTCCCGAGAGTCATGCAGCAGGTAACAATAGACAAGCAGGACCAAAGTGTCCATCGCAGAGATGGTTATAAACATCATACCTACTTGATCTTTATAGACATGTAATGTTTTAGGGTATAGAGCGCTGTGAGTATTTTTCATGTAATTTCTGCTAAAATTGAGAACACTTTGGAAATGAAAGGCCACAGCCTCATTCACTATAGTATGGAACAATGTCTAAATGTCACTAACTGTTAGAGCGGTTACTGGCTTGTTAAGTACATCTAATTTCTTTTCTTTCTGTGCCCCTTGAAGAGCAAAACGAAAACCCAACTTTTACTCTCTTCTGTAACTAATAATGCTCAGCCTTTGTAGTGACACACCAATGTGGATAAATATTGTAGGCAAACTGCCCAGTGGCATCTATACTGGTCCGATCTTGTGAATGAACCTTCTGTATCCGGAAGATTCAGTAACAACCTTCTCCTCACACTGAGTCAGTGGTCAGTGCAAGGTGTCTTTTCTTACAAGAACCTTGCCTATATTTGCATTCTAGTGCGGGATCAGATGTGCCGATATTGGAGCCATTGGGGATTTTTAAAAAATTCCCAGGTAGGAAGGCTTGTATAGTCTAAAATCTGTTCAAATTTTTCTTTTTCATCTGAACTATTTTCTGCTCACATTTCACATACTGAACTTTCATGTGCAGTCCTTCACCAGCTCTGAAAATCAGCTTATCTTTGCCTGAGAAGGAGCTGTGCAATAGCATGAATTTAATTGCTCAGAATTTTCTGATCACTGTGGTTTTTGACCATATTTCTATCTTTATTTCCTTTTATTCAAAGCCACTGCAGGGAGTGGCTGTCCAATAACCAGGGTGGAAGAAGGAAGTTCTCTGGCATGCACCCCTGCCCGCAGTCTGCAAGTCCTGCAGCTCTCTGGACAGGCATTCCTTGTGCAGGAGGGTCATTCCATGTAAGCAAAAATCCCCAAACTCTTTCAAGAACATTATTGCAGTAGTGCATTCCCCCTACTCTCTTCATTATTCAAGGACTTGTGCTTGATTTTAAGCAATCAGTGTTTTAATTTTGCGCTACGAGAGGAGCATGGAGTTATTTTGCAATGAAATGAGCTAATGGTGGCCATGTGATCCCTGACTCTGGCTAGTCTCTTACTGATGAACACCTGACACTCACCTTTCATGAGAAGAGTTGTATTGTGACAAGCTGGAGCTTGTTAGGGGGATAATTTAATGCATTTTTTAGTGAGGTGTGGTTTTCATTTCCGTGTTTCTTTTTGGTTTGCAGTGTCTCTTCAGTCCCAGTTACTCTTCCTCCTGTTTCCTTTGGACCCAATGCCCTTGTCCCCAGCAGTCCTACTGAACAGGAGAAAGCAAAAGGTAACATTTTTCTGCATACTGTCTGTGGTTGTGTTTCTGTGCTCTGGTTTAGTCAGAGCTTGCAGCCTTTTCAATACCTGTTAGAATTATATTTAAAGAGTAAAGCAGGACTGAGAAAAGTGAAGGGGTAGATGGAGGGAGGTCTTTATTTATGACTCTGTTGTTTATGATTCTCTGTATTCTCTATCTGCTATTGGTATTTCCTGCATAGCTGTCATAATAAAATCAGTACTGTTGACTAGCACCCCTTCACTTGAAAGATGGGAAATGCTTTGTATGGCATACAGATTTCTGCTGGCATTTATCTTCCTTCTTTAGGGACAAGCCATTCTTGCTACAGACAGATGTTTAGGGCAATAGGAAGGACAGATAAGAATTATATCATATAAGTTATTTTACCTTAATATAGACAACTGGTACAATACTTGTAAAACCTTTCATATGCTATAAGTGTGTATCCTAAATTGTGATGCCTAAAGAGCAATTATTCTATACGATACCTTGGTTGTTAAATATTTTCTCTTAGCATGCATTTACCATCAGGGATAAGATATCCATCCATGCAGGCTTTTAGTATGATACAAAATCAACTATCCTTTCTGTGGGATTCCTGTCACAGAATGTGAAAGACTGTTAGAACAGATATTTTGTTAGCTGGGGTCTGAATTTAGTTGCATTTTAATAAAGATAGCAAAAGGAAAAGAAATACCTCAGAAAAATGCTTTTTTATAAATTTCAGACATTTTTTTCTAATTGTAGAAGTTCTAGACTTGTAGCAATATAGTCATGAATTTGTAACAAAACACTTGCTTCCCCCTTTGAAAGTAAGAATATGAATGTTTTTGTTGATCTTTTTTTTTCCCTACAAAAAGAATGTCCCTGGAGACAAGATTTTACAAAGTTGAATACACCACTGAAGACTAATCCTTCAATAGAATGTTGGAAACTTAGGTATAACACAAGATTTTAGTGCTGATATCTTTTCTACTCTTTCAAACCAGATGAACAGATGGATATATCTATCCCTGCAGAAGGAAGAGAACTGATTCAAAAGCAGAGAGGAGATATGCTGGTGGAGATGGCCCTCCCTTGTATCCCTCCAAGACCTCTTGTTCAGCCACAGGCTTCAACTCCAGTGTCCCAGAGTGCCCCATCCTTCTTTCCTGGATCTTTACCTATACCATCACAACCAGAGTTCTCTCATGTAAGGGTTCATGTATATAGCTTTTCTGAGGTTTTTGTATGGCTGATGCAGAAGATGTGTTCGAGTCAAGCTCTGTTCTTTTGTGTTGAGCTTCCCTACTCAGCTGGTTCTCATGAACCTCCCTGTTCCCACCAGTTGCTTTTATATATTAGTCATACTGTGTGGCAGTTTTTCCTGCAGAGAAAATGCAGAACAGCTTAAGAGAGCATAGTGAGTTACAGAACGTAGAAGCTGTTGTCTTACACTGTGCTGCCTTCTTATGCTGAACTAGGCATCCTACATCTCAAACTGCATCATAAATCAGTCTTTTATCGGGCAAAACCTTAGCATCATTTGTGGTGGAGAAAGGGAAGCTGTTCCATAATAAAGCATTTGTATTCTCCTACAAGGCTAG
Organism: Melanocharis versteri; assembly: GCA_013397845.1. NCBI lineage: Eukaryota > Metazoa > Chordata > Aves > Passeriformes > Melanocharitidae > Melanocharis > Melanocharis versteri. The sequence continues at coordinate 94,838 of VZTG01004995.1, read as the reverse complement.
AATTTATTTACTGCATTTTTCAAGTTGCTTATTTTTGCTCTCTGTTGTTTCCTTTGTGCATTTTGATTCTGGAGATTATAACTGTTCAAAAGGATTTAACAGACAGTTTGTGGGTTTATACCTTAATATTATGAATTCCATGAACTTGATAGAAACTTCACTAGTTGAAGCAGTGCTTCTCCTTAGCTGAAAGCAGCATTCGTGTTAATATAATTGATATCATAGAGAATCTTTCCAGAACCCTTGGTTGTTCGAGTAAAAATAGCTACTAATTTGCCGTATTTGCCCTGTATTTTGTGATTTGGTAGTGAAAGATACCAAGGATTGTGCCTGACTTTTCCACAGATGAACTAAATAGTAATGTGTGGTGATAATTTTTCTCAGCAAAAACAGGTTAATCATAGCTCATATAAATGTGCCAGGAGAAAAGTTTTGGATGTTTGTTTGTTTTTGTCTTCATTGGTTGTTTTTTAATCTGTAGTTTTCTGTAGTGCTAAACTTGCTCTGATCCATAATCCAGTGTAATGTTTTAGGAATTATAAACAAACAGTCCTACTTGGGATGCCCTAATACTCCATATCCCACTTTTTTCATTTTAGGATATCTTTGTTCCAACTCAGAGTCCCGATAAGAAGCATGAAGGAGAAGAAAAAACTGCTGCTTCAACTCCTTTATGCTTACCAGGAGACCTCCCTGGATCCACAGACACTTTGTTGAAGATGTCTACAGATGACTCTGTGTCACAGCCTCCTGAGTCCTGTAAACTGATGCTTTCTGCAAGTGCATGTAGCCAGCCCACAACTACAGACGTCGGTTCAGGCTCTCTGAACACAGGCCAAGACAGTGAGACCACACAGGTAGAGAGGATTTCTGAATGCAAGGCCTCAGACTCAAGACTCTGTTCTGTGGAGAACAATAAAATAAAATTGAAAGTACATGCAGGTGGTCAAGCACCCTCTGAAAACTGTGAAAAAACAAAAAAGGAGGATGTAGAGACTACAGGAATGCCTGTAGGACAGTTTGTTAGTGCAGGTGTTGCAGGAGGTAGGCCGTTAGCCCCTACAGTTCATCGAGAGATCGAGTGTGTTTCTAGAAGTCAGGCTGCTGCAGATCAGTCTGGTCTGCCTGAGATTTTGTCATATGCTCAAGAGTCTTCCAAACCTGAGGCAGTTCCTGAGACTCAGTGTAAAGAACAAGGAGAAAAACTGCAAGTAAAAGAGAAGCAAATAAAGGAAGATAGGTCTCTTGTTAACGTAACACTTTCTCATAGGTTTATTCTTGAAAGGGAAGGACAGTGTCATGAAGATACAGAAGTGAATGATTCTTGTAAAAATAGCAAAAATGTAGCCCAGGAATTAGAAAAGATTGGACCAGAATGTCAGGGAGAAGAAGCTTCGAAAGGTTGTACTTTTGATGCTGGGGAGGCAAAGAACATGGATAAACTGTCTTTTAAGGCTGTTGCAGAAAACATGGCAAAGCTCAATGAAGGTCTAGGTAAGCCTTCTGTAGGGGAGTTACTGGAGCAGCACGACAATTTGCTTCCAAAGTTAAAGAGTGATATTCAATCGGAAGGGGCATTGTGTGCCAAAAACCATCCCAATTATTCAGAATTGGGACAGGTAATGATACTAAGCAATCAGCCATCACTTCAAGAGAGAGAGGTTGAAACACGAGTGGTTCAGCATGAGAATCAGGTGCCAAAGAGTATGGAGGATACTGTTATGACAAGGAATCTGGAGCAAGAAGAGCAGATGCAGCTGCAGGAGAAGGCAACTTCTAAATCCCCCAGTCCTTCCAGTGGTAAGTGAATTTAGGTTAGTAGTTCACAGATGTATGTTTTGAATAATGTCAAGTACAGCTGTATACAATCCTCAGTTCTTTTCAGGGAGCACTGCTATTGGATGCAAGTTGAGCAGTCTCTCTTAAGAGCAGCACTACACCTTACTGTGTTATAGGCAGAACATGACTTTGCTGTTTTCCCCTGTGGTGTAATTCTTATTCCTGACTCTCACTACTTTACGGTAGAAATGCAGGGCAGCTTGAAGAACCTAAAATGTTGTGACCTTGGCAATGTTCAGGGATTTTTGTAACTTCTCCCCCACTCAAGAAGCAACAACAGCAGGGTTCTTGAAAGGAATAGGGTGTGTGGTAGTCAGTACTTTCCCTCTTGTAGGTCTCCTTATTTTCTTTTTTCTTTTTTTCGTTCTCAGAGGCGAATTTTCTTTTTGGGGGTGTACAGAGCAACTTTGAGCTAGAAACTAATACAGCAAATTTTTCTTGAGATTATTTTAAAGCAGATTGGCTTTTCACTCGCATGCAAGCTGTGGCTCAGAAAGTATTGTCATTACCCATTGAAATAATTTAATATGCTGTATGTCATTATACAAGATGTGGGATACTACACCTGTTTTGTGGAACTTTTGCCTCTTAGCTGGCTTCATTTTTAGACACAGTTCTCTAGTCCTTAAGTGAGAATGAACGAAGAATGAAGGAACTTGATTTTAGTGTTAGAATATGTATTTCCCCTCTATGAAGTCTTTTAGGAAAAGGGGAAGACTGTAGGACCTCAAATGTTATTTAATGTTAAATTGAATGATGAAGGTTTTGCTACAATATTAATTTACTTTAACTGAAAGAATTAAAAATAGCTTTACTATACAGAAAATGATGCTTTGAGGGGATCTAGTAAAAATACTGGTCAGGAAGTTCAGAGGTATTCTGACTCCATTGCATTTTGTGATCTAAGATGAAATTTTCAGTGAACAAGTCCACGGCATTTGGGAGTGCATGTTTTTTAAGACAATTTGGCATAGTCAGGTGAACAGTACTGGTCTTCGAACTTAAGAACAGTATGGGTTTTATTAAATACAACAATAAGTTTGGCAGTACACTGTTGAAATGATGATAAAGATAAAATAGCTGCAGTTAACATAACAAGGTTAAATGTCAGGTTCCACTTCAGTATGGTCTTTCACAGTATTCACAATCCAAAACTTCCCTTTTAGGAGAGCATGACCAAAATGGTGTTTGACTTAAGGTAATATTTCACCTCTCATACTGAACTCAAAATGTTTTGGTTTTTTTCTTAGACAAATCTAAATGCGATTTAAACACATCACAGTTGGCTGGGTTTACTTTTGAAAGAGAACTATAAGCCATTGTTTAAAGAAAATTAATTCAAAAATTAATGCTCGTTTGTGTTTTGTGCATTTGTGTTACACTAAAGGGCTGATTGGTGTTAGGAGAGAGTTCAGGCTTTTGAGATATTCTACCTAATTGCTTTCAGACGCATGAAGCGTGGTGGAAAAGTATGTAGAGTGGTATTTGCTCACTTACCATCACTCAGTCCTTAAGGTATGAAGAGCTGTAGAGCATCCCTCTACTCTGAAAGCAGCTTTGTTATCATAATAATTATTTTCATAATAAATGTTTTAGGAGTCTAATCCCTTATCAACCAATTATGAAGCATAAATCAGTAAGCACAAACTTTGGATGAGGGCTTGCTGGGGGTGCACTCTGGCCCTTCATCCAGGTCACTGATGAGTAAGTTGAGGCTGGACCCTGCAGTGACCCCTGGGGACACCACTAGCAATGGGCCTCCAGCTAGATTCTGCACCGCTGATAACAGCCCTCTGAGCTCTGCCATTCAGCCAGCTCTCAATCCACCTTGCCATCCATTCATCCAAACCACACTTCCCAGGCTTACCTATGAGGATGTTTCAGGAGACAATGTCAAAAATCTTGCTGAAGGTGGTGTAGACACCATGCGCTGCTCTCTTCTCAGCTACCCAGCTTGTCATTCCATCACTGAGGGCAATCTGATTGGTCAAGCATGATTGCCCCTTGATCCATCTGTGCTGACTACTCCTGATAACCTTCTCCTCCATGTGCTTAATGATGACAACCGGGATGAGTTGTTCCATCATCTTTCCATGGACAGATGTGTAATGGTGGCCTGTAGTCCATCGGGTCCTCCTTCTTGCCCTTTTTGAAGACTGGAGTGACACTGGCTTCCTTTCTGTCCTCAGGCACCTCTCCTGTTCTCCATGACCTTTCAAAGATGAGGGAGCGTGGCTTAGCAGTAACATCTTCCAGCTCCCTTAGCACTCATGGGTGCATCCTGTCAGGGCCCATATATTTGTGGGTGTCAGATTTGTTTAAATGATCTCCTTGACCGAAGGAAAGCTTTCCTTTCTCTATACTTTGTCTCTTGCCTCCAGGATCTGGGTTTCTGGATCTTAGTAGTAAAGGCCAAAGCAAAGCAGGTATTCAGTAACTTCACCTTCTCTGTATTGTTCATCACCATGGCACCCACCACATTCAGCAACGAACCCACATTTTCCTTAGGCTTCCTTTTGCTACTGATGTTCTTGCAGAAACCCTTCTTGTTGTCTTTGACATCCCTTGCCGGATTCAATTCCAAATGGACCTAAATATGTTACAGGTTGATGGTCGTAAGAACATAAGAAAACTTTATTACTTTTGATTAACTGTTTTCATTGATAGAACAGTTGAGACAGTAATGTGAAAGCATTTAAACTTTGAGGCGAGGCATTCACGTTTTTTTCGGTTCTTGTGAAAGCTTGTTTGTGTTCTCTCTCATGGCATCCCTTGGTGTGGTAATTAGATTATGCCGTTGGTCATCACCTGTGCTGGTGATCATTTCATAAATTCTTTTGATCATTTGTTACTAGCCTGCCAAATGTGGATTTTTGGATTAGAAGGGATTGTGGTAGCTAAATCAATCAATATTCAGTGGAGTTGCTTCAGTTTTTAAATAAAACACTTTTTAAAGGGAGACATGCTCTAGGCCATGATACGACAGGCATTCGTAAGCTGTTCATGAGGAGGGGTGGTTTGCCTTCCAATGTGTGAGGACCATTGTACTAGAAGTTACCTACCCACTGCAAAAATACACTGAAGTTCTTGGGTTGGTCTTCAGGATGCTGCAGTTGCTCAACCATGTCTTTAAAGCTTGTGATAGCTGGAGAGGTGATGGTTTTCAGAGTTTCCAAACAGATGATGCGTAACTGTTTGCTGATTGGTTATTTTTCTATGATAGGATTATGCAGATTACTTCTCTGTGACGTTGAAAGTTTGCAAATAAATGCATGGGATGAGGCAAAAGGAAAGAGCATTTTACTAGGTTTTTGATTTATTTTATTTGTTAAATCCTGCAAGATCTGCACATAGTAAATCCACCAAGGCGTGGTTTCCCTGATGGGATAGACCACCTCAGCCATCATTCTGTGTAAGTTTTAGGTTATCAATTCAGGCAACATGTAGCTCTGCCAGTTCATTTATGTCCTAACCTTGATTTCTGTTTTTGGCCTCATCTCCCTTTTCTATGGAAAATCCTGAGCATTTCTGAAGCAAAGCTGCATTCTGTAGAAGTCCTATTCGTGTCAGGATATTTAGTCTCCCTTTTATCTAGCACCTGGGAACAGCTGCATCAAGTTGACCACAGTCCAGATTTTCACTGAGAGAGATTTTCCACGTAAAATGTGAGGAATATCAGTTAGAGCAGCTGTTCAGGGGGGTTTTGTACAGCACCAGTGTTATGCTTTTCCCTGTTTCCACAGCACAGTGAACCTGTGCTTTTGATATTTGAACTAAATTAGACCCTTGAAATTACTAACTAATTCTGGTGCTCTGTGTCTTTTAGGAACCCCGTTTCATTTTACTTTGCCGAAGGAGGGTGATGTCGTTCAGTCCTTAACTAGCATAACACCACCTCTTACTGGCCATCTCAAAATGGGACCCAGGAGACACAGCACACCTATTGGTGAGTTTGACCCGAATGGCTCTGTTCTGCAGTGAAAGCCTGGAAGCTTTTGATTCTTGGTGCAGGATCTAATAGGATAACTCAAACCTACCTTGGCAAAAAACATTGCTACATTCCCGGTCTATGGGGAGGGCTTATCCCTTCCCCACAGTTTCCTTGTCGTGTTTTCTCAGTCTCTAGCCAAGGTGTTTGCTCCCTGAGTACAGGGTGTTATGGAGCATGTCTTCCTTGCACTCACTGTGGTCCTGCACTCTCACAACTCCATTAAAGAATGTAAAAGAGCCTTCTGAGTAGCAAAAGAGCTTAGACTACAAGAAGATTGCTTCCAGTATTCATCATCTTTTATCAGGGCCTTCTATGCTAGGTTCACAAAACAGCACCCTGCAAGTGCTCGATGAAAAGAAGTCTGTTCTGCTTGGGTAGTAGTAAATTATTCTGTCACAAACTAAGGATAATACCTGTGCTACAGAATTTTCATGCTTCAGATCTCTAGAAAGGAATTTCCACTGCTGCAGCGTTACTGATAATGCGTGCAGTGAAGTGTCTTCAAACGAAAACTAGGACCTCAACCCCAGCAATGTGAATGACAGTAGCTTCTTCTTGTTTCTTGTTTTTGTTTTTCTGTTTTCAGTGGATGATACTTGCCCAGACAGCACTATAGCAACCAGTGATGTTACAGCAGAGGGCACAATGGGGACCAGCAATGTCACTGTGGAAAGTGCGGTGGTATTGGCAGATGTGTCAGAAGTGTGTGAGAAAGGAGACTCTGGTGTGGTCCCTGAGTCGGATGCAAAACTTTCTCTGCGAATGAACCCTGTTACCCCTGTGAATGATGGGAGCGAGGAGTCCTTGCCATTCAGCTTGGAAAGTAAGAGGATGAAACTTGAAGTGTGTGGGTGCTACTGGATCTCAGCCCTAACTCAAAACCTCTCTGTGGCATTCCCCAAGACAGTCTCTGAGTCCCTGTAATTTTTCTCATTTTTCTTTTTGGGCAGTGTCACTTAAATTTGTTTCTCTGTTTCTGCAATGCTCTAAGCAAGGATGGAGTGAGAGGAGAGGCCTCTGTTGTGAGGAAAGGTATTTCCAGCAGGCTACAAATTGTGATGTATTGTGGCAGTGGTACACAGGACAGGAAGTGAAGTTTGATTGTGTTGGGAGGGAAAAGATTTATATGTATGTGTGTGTGTATATATATATATATTAAAAAAAGAAAGTATAATCATAGAGTGGTTTGGGTTGGAAGGGACCTTAGAGTCTAGTGCCAACACCCCCTGCCATGGGCAGGGACACCTTCCACTAGGCCAGGTTGCTCCAAGCCCCATCCAACCTGGCCTTGGACATTTCCAGAGTTGGGGCAGCTGCAGCTTCTCCAGGCAGCATGTGAAAGTGCATCACCACCCTCGCAGGGAAGAATTTCTTCCTGACATCTAATCTAAATCTCTTGTCTTTTAATTTAAAACTGTTTCCCCTTGTCCTATTACTATCTGCCCATTGAAAAAATCTCTCTCCCTTTTTTTTTTTTTTAATAAGTTCCCTTTTAAGTACTGAAAGGCCACAAAGAGGTGTCTCTGGAGCCTTCTCTTCTCCAGGATGAACAACCCCAGCTTTCTCAGCTTGTCTCTGTAGGAGGGATGCTCCAGTCCTCTTGTCATCTTTGTTGCTTCCTCTGGACTTGTCCATAATCTGGACAAAAAAAAGTTCGACAGGATTTTAATCAGAATAGTGACATTCAGTCTAATAGTCTAAAACTTGTAGAAACTTAGGTCTGTTCTGAGAAGTTGGACGGAGAAGCCTGGGCACCCTTTGTCCAATGTTATTCAGCCTCTCTTCAGTGAGTGTATGGAGCTGGGAAAGGTCAGAAGAGTCTTTTTGGATGATGCCAAAATCATCCTTCCCTTCCTTCTTGTTTCAGAGCCTGCAGCAAGTGACAGGAAAGATGGATCCTCTGCTGCTGCTGAGGCTGCTGCCAGGTAACTGGGCTTCTTGCTGGGCAGAGTTAATGCAAAGGTCTGGGTTGATCCTTTTTCCACACATTATCAGCCACAGGGGAAAAAAAATTAGAAGGAGACAGAGAAGCAAGAAACATTTTAGCAGTAGACATGACATTAACTCTTCAGCTCTTGCAGCAGGTTTTAATTACATAGGCAAAGTGGGAACCCCACTTGTTTGTTCATTATGGGCTCTGTGGTTCCTACTAATGTCAGCATTTTGCCTCCGTCTGATTGTAGTCAAAGCCAGAAATTCATGTCTTGTGCAGTCCGGAATGCAAGTCTGCCTTATCTATCTCTTAAATTTCAAATATATGGGTTTCTGCTTTCTTTCATGGTGCAATTTTCTGCAAAGAATCTCTGGGAAGTTCTGAAAGCAAATTGTGGTTTTGGTATAAAGTTGACAGAAACATAATCAGTTCATGGATATACAGAAATCACAGGTTAACATGTTGAGCAAAACACTGAGTTATTCCCTTGGTCTTTTGATTTGTATGTATCTATCTTATCTCACGTTTAATGTGTAGCATTGCTCGATTTAGCTTGCATTAAGTTGTGTTTGTAAGTACTAGTAGGAATCTGACTAGGAAGACAGTGACCTGTAGTCATCCAAGTGAAGCATAGTGGTTTGAAGTAGTGAGAAAACTTAGGAATAAACTCAGTATCTCTTGTTAGAGGATTGCTTGCTAGGTGGTAATCATGCCTCAATGCTGAGGATGAGTGATAGTCATTTCTCACGGGTTGAGGATGGGTTGCCTTTGAAGGTATGGGATGAACATGAACTCTTGGGGTCTGCTTTATGACTGTCATTCCCAGTATTTTTGCAGTGTCATGGAATTCCTGAGAAGTAAGCCATAAAGGGTCTAACTGTGTCTTCTGGTGGGTACCAGAGGCAGTAGATGCTGAAACTCCTGATGGCGCTGCAGTTTTCCACACAATATTTTCCAGAATTTTTCCATTGCTCTTGGCTGTTAGGGTGTCTGCAGAAATGACAGAAATGCTTGTGTAATTACAGCTTCTTTCTTGATCTTTGAGACAGATCATCTCACTCATTCTGTGGCTGTATAGGTCAACAAACTCATTACTCTTTGTTGCTCTCACAAGGAGCTAGAGAATTCTTGGTTTTGCTGTATAAGGGTTTTTCTCACTTCCTGATGCATTTTTGTTTGTTTGTTTGTTTGTTTGTTTGAAATCTGCACTGCTAGCTCCCAGAAAGCATCATCTGTGTTTAGTCGTGTCTGTGAAGTTCGTCGAGAGGATGAGGCCAGAGGTCATGGTCTTTCCACTTCTCCATTTAGGTAACTCCTCACAGTCTTTGCCTGCCAGTCCTGGTTGGATTTATATACACATGTGCGTTTTCTACATCAAAGAAATTGCACTAAGCCATTTTCTTTGGGTGACTTAGAAGGTTGGGGACAATGGGGTAAGTATACTAAATCTGTGTGTTTGTGTCTCACATGGTAATCAGGCTTACCTTTTGACTAAGCAGCCATGTGATTCCAGAAGACTGATAGGCTTCAGTGGAGTCTTGGGTTTGAGAAAATTGAGATCATATTTAAGGCTGTTTAAATACCTTTTCTGTCTCCTCTTCTAAGATCTTCTGACCAGTTTTGTTTGTTTGTTGTTGCTGCTGCTATTACCCCCCTTCCAAAGGACTGTACAGCTGCATGTGTTACCGTGACGAGGGTGCTGCCTGGAAAACTAGAAGTAGAAATCTGCTTCTTCAATGTTTTCCATTCTATCTTTTGATGGGACAGTGAGGTCTTGGTCTATGTGGAAAGAGTAACCTAAGTTTCAACAGTTACATTAAAGACCATAACAAATAGGGAGTTCCAGTGCTGGGTGAGGCACAGCCAGAAGGGGAGACAGTCACTCCTCAAAATTCTCAAGTACCCGAGGGAAGCCAAATACATACTTCTAGTTGGGCTCAGTGTAGTGTCCCATGTAGTACCTGGCAGAGGCAATACTTTTGGCAGAGTAGACGAATTCTAATGAAAACTTTAGACAGCATTTGTGTTTATGCTGCTGGGTCTTCTTGCTACATGTGATTATCAGTTTCGAGCCAATTGAGCACTGGAGCAGCCTGAAGTAACTTCAAGATGACATGCTTCTGGAAAGTTGCATAGTTGGTGCCTGATGTGTGGAGTCTAGCAAGAAGTTTTCAAAAAACACCTAGTTCTGTTTGGTGTCAGCCATACATTTTACTGCCCTGTGTATCACTTGAGAAGTGTTGAAAGCTTTTTTTATTATTTGAACTCTCTGAGTTCCATGCAATTGTAAGAAGCAGTTGAGTAACTGCCAGGGTGGGGTTTTTTTAATACTGCCTTCACTTCTTGAGTGGCAGCATATTGGTTGTCGTGTTTTCTTAATCAATAGTTTTGATCTGTGTTTAACTGGTTTGCAGGGGGGATCTGTTCATTCTTCCTGGCACACAAGAAGATGCCGAATTACATACAAATCCCAGCGATTGGCAGTACCAGCAACACAAGGCAGATGGCAGTGGTGGACAGATCCTAATTCCTCAGAGGATGCAGCAGGACTGCCATCAACAGTCTTCTGGTGCAGAGAATGGAGAGTCTATGGAGACTGATGTTGGAGGCACTCAGGCAGAAGATGGGAGAAGAATGCAGAGAAAACAAAGTAAGGCTGTTCAAATTGATCAAAGTCAAGAGAGGTGGGAAAACATCAAGAATAAAGGGATCCAGACTACAGCAGACTGTCTTTTTACCCCAACAACTGCTACAACAGCAACACAAACATCAGAAGAAATCTGTAGACAGGTGGAAGTGGGAACCAGTATGTCTGGGCAAAGACCTGGGCAACAAGATGTGAACATTCAAACCGACGAGAGTGGGGAAAAGCATGTCAACGCCTTTGGAGATGACATGGACTCTTTGCACAGTCAGGTGGGACAAGGGCTGCCTGTATTTAGCTACTTTAGGACAGTAGAGTATCACTTTGGCCAGTAAATTCACTGACAGTTGGTTCTCTGTTGAAAAAAGTCCAAGGACCACTTTAAAATGTTAATGTCACAAGCTGTCCTGAATCAACTGCTGAGGTAGCAATACTCACTGGGCAGCATAAATCTGGGGAGTAAGTGTCTCCATATATATTTTCTGGAAAAATGTGACAAGTTTTGATTGGTTGGTTGATTGTTTTTGTTTGGGGTTGGGTTTTTTTGGGTGCAGAGAATTAACACTGTAAAATTTTTTTCACTTTTTGTTGGCTGGAGATGGGAGTTGCTTGAAATTTTGAGTGAAGGGTTTGATGCTTTCTGTTTTGCTTCAGCCAACTTCTGATGGCTTGTTCTCTCAGTGCATCCGATACCAATGAGTAAACACATGAAGGGGGAACTCCTCCAAAGAAACATTCTAACAAGATGAATAACTTCAGATTAGTACTTCCAAAAGTACTGCAGACTCAAAAAACCCCACTGCTTGGCTGTTACAGTTTGTGTATTTTTTTTATCAACAGAAAGACTAGAAATTTTTTTTTTTTACTAAACCTGATTTAAGACTAATATGTCCTGTGGGAAACAGGAGATTAATAGGGCCATAAAAAGACAGTGCAAGATTAATGTGATATGTCTGAGAGTCTACTCAATCAAAGCGTATTGGAAGCCACGCTAAACGAGTTTGCTGTTTTCTCCTTGGACTGCTGTGATTTCCCTTCCTCTACTTGTCAGCGAAATGTGTTCAGTTCTCTTTTGTTTAGGGTCTCTTGTGTTGTTGCATTCATTTGTAACGAGATGCTTAAAGGTTCCCTACTCTTGTACTTCAACATGGTATGAAGAAACTGTACTGCAGAGGTAGCCCTACTCAGAAATAGTTTGCTTTTTGTTGTGGTCTGTTCTGTTTTTACTGTATCCTCTTTATTACAGGGAGAGGAGGAATTTAACCTTCTTCACCCACCCAAAGGCCGAGTTCAGCGTCGCCACATGCGAACCATTCGAGAAGTGCGCACTGTCGTTACGCGTGTTATAACAGATGTTTACTACATCAATGGTGCAGAGGTGGAACGAAAGGTAGTTGAGGTAAGTTCCTGTTTTTGTGGTTAAATGGAATGAGATATTGGCTGAAAAACAGAAGTAGTTAAAATGAGAATGTGTTATGGCTGCAGAAAACAAGTTGAACAAATCTGTGTGCTGTGGTGACAAGGCTTTCTTCATGAGCAAACTTGCAGACCATTTAGTGAATGGCAAAAGCTGTGTTTTTGATGCTGGTGTATTTCATGCCATGTGTTCTGAAGACACGCTCAAGTCCCAAAGAACTTGACAAAAGACTTGACTATGTGCATCCAACTATTTTAAAAGTCTTGGAGTTTTGGCAGAATAGAGATTTCAGAAAGAATAGAAATTCTATTAGTGAGCAAAAATCGCTTCTGCCTGTAAAATTGAACGATGTAAGATAGTTTAGCCTGTTTCGCAGTTCAGTGTCATTTTTAACTGCAGTCTTTTGAGTCCTGTGTTCCAGATTCTGTAAGAGGTCTACAAAAATCAACTTAAAACTGAGGAATAAATCAGCCTTTTATTAGTACACTTGTGTTGTATTATGTGCATTCATTAATTGGAAAGTCCTTAGGGAATCATGAAAGAAAGCTGAGAAATGCTGATTTGATGGGCACAGTAATCACATCAGCCTGCTAGCAGTAAAATGTTACTGCTTTTCTATAAGGGTAAATAACATGAGAGTCTTGTGCTGTGTAGTCACAGTGAGTAATGGATACACAAAAGGATACACTAGTTCAATACTTTTACAACTGATACTACACATGAAATTCCTTATTGTACCATAAAAATGGAGAATTAAGTGTCCTGAAATATGCTTACATAGTTTGTCTAATCACAATCACAATCATAACCATTTCCGCTTTATCTACCAACACTTGATATCATTATTTTGTGGATGCATGTTTTTGTATCCATAAAGCTTTAATAACTCCAGATGACAAGTTGTCTGAAACTGATCTTGGGTTATGGGCAACCAAAGGCTCCTAGTGTCTCGTGTATTTGTTGCAGTCTCACGCTCTAGAAGGGTGGGAATTATTCAAAGCTAGACCAATTGGATACCAAGCCAAGTTGCTACAGAAGCTTCCCTGTCCGACCATCCAGGAGCCACTCTGGCAGTCACAACTGCACCACCTGAGCTGGGACTGAGGCCCCTTCTCAGTGGACAGCTCCAGTGAGCTGATGGGTGCCCCGCCTGAGTCCCTGCACACCCCGCACTCACACAGTCAGTTCAGGTTTCCTCACTGCTGGACCCCAGGTTTCCCATGGCAGAGTCTCAGACATCTGGATCCTTAAAATAATTTAATCTTGTTGCAATAACTAAATAACAAAATAACAGCTTGAGCTGGTGCCTCCAAGGAGAGACCTCGAACAAAGGGCACCCTGGGCTTTTATACCCTTACAGTCTAAGCTGGAAAAGTGTGGAAAAGTCTGGGGGTCTTCTGTTCCTGCTATGCCTCCAAGTATCCAGGTCCCATGGCCTCTTGCCTGGGGCTCTCGCCCCCCCAGAGCTCAACATGCAGCTCGCACTTGCAGCCCTGTGCTACCTGCACTGAATGTATTCTTCAACACTGCTGACTGAGTTCTTAGTGTGACTTTTTGATGCAGAGCAGCTGCAGGGCCTGTCGTGAGAGATGCACTGTCTACCATGGATTAGCCCAGACTGAAGTATGTGTGGCTGTCACCAGCTTCATGAACGTGGTCTCAGCTTGTCTGCACTTTGGACTGGTGATTGTAAAGCATCTAGCACTTGCACCATCTTAGACAAACCTCTTTTTGTTTCTTTTAAGGAAACTGAGGAGCCTGTAGTGGAGTGCCAGGAATGTGAGACTGACATGTCCTCCTCTAGAACTGCAGGGGGCTCGTCGCTGACCTCAGGGGACCTTGGTGATGTCAGCTCCTTCTCATCTAAGGCCTCAAGTCTCCACCGCACATCCAGTGGAGGAAGCAGTGGTCACTCTGCCACACACAGCAGCAGCAGCTTGCGGCGAGGAACTGGAGCTGTCAAAGGCAAAGTGGGTGGGACAGAAACCGGAGAATTTGCTTTACCCATTGGCAGAGGAGTCTTAGGAAAATTGAGGTAAGTGCAGAGTCTTGGGAAAAGAAGAGGTGTTTTGCAGAAACGAGCACCTGGCTTGTGAGTGTGAAGCAGGGTAGACCTAAATCAAAGGTTTTCTGGGAAAAATCTGTCTCGATGAACAGAAATGAGGAGGTAGTATTTGCTTTCACATCTGTTCTTTCTAAAGGAATAGCGTGTTTCCTTGTGAGGCATTGCTTTGCAGTTTAGCAGCAAAGAAGCAAACTTGGATATGTTGTGAGATGATCAAGAAAATGGGAGGAGCCTAGTGAGCTGGCTTCTCTTCTCAAAACAGTTAACTCATAAAATCTCTAGCCCTAGGAAAGGAGCTGGGCAGTCTGCATCTCCACTCAGAGTTAGCCAGGCAGGAGCACTGCCTTGTGAGGAAGAGGAGGACTCCATGCCTGGCACTCGTCAGGCTGGCAGAGCATCTGTGACACTTCGTGGACGAGGAAGAAGAGGACGCCCACCGTCTCGAACAACAGGAACAAGGTACCCTGGAGAAAGGAGACTATAACATTAATTTATTGCCAAGAAAGAGAATGGGGAACTTCTGTCTTAATGTGCTAGAGGAAAAGGAGTACTGAGTATTTCAGAAGTTAGTTTTTAGTGATATTGTGTAGCAGCTGCGAGCACCTCACCCAAGTATTTTAGACTTAGTAATTTTTTTCCAGATCCTTCTGGGAGTGCTTTTTTTTTTTTTTTTCTCTGGGACTGCTTTTTTCTACAGAGATTTAGCTGGACTGCCAGGCATGGAGGATCTCTCAACTACAGCATCACCTGAGGAGAAATCATTTACTCGTTCGGTTCGCCTGCCAGATGGAGGAGAGAAATCTGATGCTTCTGGCTTCTGTGCCTTACGTCGAAGTGACTCTCCAGAAATCCCATTACAAGTGGCGACTGGTCCTTCGGACTGTGCAGACTCATCCACTGGGAGCAGCTTTGTGGGCCTCAGGGTTGTAGCAAAGTGGTCCTCAAATGGGTGCTTTTATTCTGGGATGATTACCCGAGATGTTGGAGCTGGAAAGTACAAGCTGCTCTTTGATGACGGATATGAATGTGATGTGCTAGGAAAAGATATTTTGCTCTGTGATCCTATCCCGCTGGAGACAGAGGTGACTGCACTCTCTGAAGACGAGTACTTCAGTGCAGGTGAGAGCAGTGCTTGAGTTTCATCCTTGGTTTTCTGAGTTGCTGAGTGTAGTGGGAAATGGGTGCATGTTCCAGGAGGATGAGAAGCCTGGGTATGGTTGGCTCACAGCCGTTACTTGCTGTCTTGTCAGGTGTGGTGAAGGGACACAGGAAGGAGTCTGGAGAGCTATACTACTGCATTGAAAAGGAAGGCCAGAGGAAGTGGTACAAACGAACGGCTGTTATCCTGTCTCTGGAACAAGGAAATAAGCTCCGGGAGCAGTTTGGGCTGGGTCCTTATGAACCTGTCACCCCCCTGACCAAAGCAGCTGACATCAGTCTTGGTAAGGAAAGGTGCTGTTGAGCTGCTGGCTGCTGTTCTGTGTCATGTGCCTTTGAGGAACTCTAGTACCTGATCTGAATTGCCAATGTTTAAATGTTTCTAGGTATTCTGTGATGCTTTTGGTACTTTTTAGTGAGATCTTTGAGATCCTTTTATTGTTTGGCATCGGAGACTTAGTGGTATTGACTGGCTTGTGGAAAGTGGTCTGCTTCAAGGACAGTGATGCTTGCCGTACTATATACACTTGGTGGATGGCTGCTTTGATACAAAGTCCCAGCAGTACTGGGAGGAAAATAGACAAGCAGGGTGCAGGGCTTGAGAAGAAAGATGTATTTTTTCTTGCTTTCCTCTGTCAGAGGGTGGTGGCACGTATCTTCTAGGTACTACTGAGTTCTGCCACTTCTGTACAGATAGGTAGGGTGAAAGCTTATGGAGTTTGGTGACAGCCCACAACTAATTCCTGCATACTATAATGCAGATAATCTGGTGGAGGGGAAGAGGAAGCGACGTAGTAACCTTGGTTCTCCCAGCACTTCCAGCAGCAGCACAACTCCCACTCGTAAAGGGCAGGAGAGTCCACGTGTCCCACCAGTCTCACTGTCGGGGAAAAGAAAACTTATTGCCTCTGAAGATGAACGATCCCCAGCTAAACGTGGCCGCAAGTCAGCAATGATAAAGCCTGGTGAGAACCTTACTTTCTGCTCTTAAACTTGAATTCATCTAGTTTTTTCCTCCCTGGTTTTTCTGTCATTGATCTTTCCACTTTCCGTAACTAAAAAGTAGATGAGATTGCTTTTTCTGTTCTGCAGGGTTTGAGACAGAGTCTCCCTGGATGAATTCAGCAGCCAGAGATATTTTTAGCATAGTCTGAGTATTTACCTGCCATCTTTTCAGTTCTGCCTTTTACAAGTGTTTTGACTTTAATGTTGTGATTTGTCTCTCTCTTTTCTTATCTCTTTTGTCAGTCCTGAAAGCTGTTCAAGGGACCCCTCACAGCAGTCAATGTTGTTTCAGGATGTTGATAAGACTTGCCAACTTGTCCGAGTAGTCGTTCATGTTTTGATTTGAAGATTGTTTGCAACCAGAAGAATAAAAGATCCCTAGCTAGCCTAGTGTAATCCTAATCCCAGTCCTGCCTCTCTGTGTCTCCTGCAGTAAAATATCAGAGTTGAACAGATTCCCCAGGTAAGACACATCTTTCAAGACTTATGGTGCTTCTGTCTCTCTACAGGGGCTGTGAGAGGTGGAGAGTTTGTAAGCACCTGTGAAGGTGTAGATGCTGCAGATCCCCCAGTATTGGAGGGTGACTATGGACCTTTGCCCCACAATAAGACCCTCTTTTTGGGCTATGCCTTTCTTCTCACCATGGCAACACCAAGTGACAAATTGGTCAATCACCAGAAGCTATCAGATGGTCCCACTGGGAGCAGCGAGGAGGAAGAAGGTGAGGCAAATCTTACCCATTGCATTTTCAAGTGAAATGCTGTGTCTTTAGGAAAAATGCTGGATACTGTCTCATCAGACATGTGTGAGTACTTGTTTACCCTTTTGCTCTCTAATCGTTTGCAGAAAGGACCTAAGACTCAGTCTCTGACTTAGCCAACTTGCGGCCTAAGATGTGACAAACCTCAATGATGATCATAGGCCTGTTCAGCAAGCTAAGAAAGGTGTGAAAATTAGTGAGATCAGCCGTGTCAGAATAGTATAATGTAAGAAGGAAGGTTTTGAGAGATAAGGGATAGGGCTGGCAAACAGAACTTGAAAGCATGTGTGGATTGCTCCAGTTAGCCTTTGCTGGTGTCATGTTTCGTGCAGTCAAAGAAGTGACAAGGTGCTCACCTGGCTAGCGGTGTGCTGCCCTTTCTGCTGCCTCTTTTTTTTTTCTTGACTCTTTCAATGATTTTCTCTAGATATTCTTGGGAGAAGGGCTGGGATCCCTTATGGAATGGATGAGGGCTTTGTAGACTGAGGTGTAGGAACATAAGCAGATAGATTATAGTCAAAAATTGAACTTTCTGCTGTAGATTTTTTAGAGATGACTCCGTATGATAAACATTACGTAGCTCAACAGCTGCGAGCAGGAGCTGGCTATATCCTGGAAGACTTCAATGAAACCCAGGTAAGGGTTCACTTACTAATCTAGAGCAACAGTCACAGAATAGTTGAGATTGGAAGGAATTTCTATAGCTTATCTTGTCCAACTGCTCTGCTGAAAGTGGGATCAAATAGAACAGATTGCTTAGGTCCTTGTCCAGTTGTGTTTTGAGTATCCTCAAGGATGGAAACACCAGAGCCTCTCTGGGCAGCTTGATCCAATTAGGGGAAAAAAAAGGAATTTCCTGTATTTCAATTTGTAACTGTTGCTTCTTGTCCTTTGAGTGGATAACACTGAGAAGAGTCTGGCTCCATCTTTTGAGCAGCCTTGTATCAGTCACGAATACGCATTAAAAAGACCACCTAAGCCTTCCCTCTTTGATCTTTAAGAAGCTCAGCTCTCTCAGCCTCTTCTGGTATGTCAGGTGCTCCAATGTCCGGGCCTCGTAGTGGTCCTTGGCTGGACCTGCTCCAGCGTGTCTGGTGTTTTTGATATACTGCAGAACCTGGGAGTAGATGAAGTACTCCAGATGTGGTCTCACCACAGGCGTATGTCTTGGAACACTTAGAGGTAGAACTCTTGACTTACCAGATCTACCTGGACAACTACTGTAATTTTGTGTGGCTTTTACTTAAATTTTTCTTTTTAAATAAAAAGCGTAAATTGTTTTTGGGACATCTTGCTTGAGGAAGCAGTCTTGTCTAGTGACTTACTGAGTCTGAGACTAAAAGGTAAATAATCTCTTTTGTCTGAACTGGAAGAGAGCTATGATACAAAAACTACTAGGCAGAGTTTTTGCCTGCGAACTGCAGAGCTCGGAATAGGATATTATTAAACAGATTCTGAAATCAGTACTATCTTTATCTAATTCACTTTTCACATAATATGGTTGAGAAAATCAGGGTTTCAGTTGTTTTCTTCTTTAAACTGTTTAGCAGCAGGATAATTTTTGGGGTTTTTTTGCAAACATTGTCTCCTGTTTACATGCCTTCTTTTCTCCCCTGAAGTGTAATGCGGCATACCAGTGTCTTTTAATTGCGGACCAGCATTGTCGAACTCGGAAATACTTGCTGTGCCTTGCCAGAGGGATCCCTTGTGTGTCTTATATCTGGGTCCATGATAGCTGTCATGCTAACCAGCTTCAAAATTATCGGAATTACCTTTTGCCAGCTGGATATAGCCTCCAGGAGCAAAAATTGCTAGAATGGTGAGTGCCAGATAACCATGATCTGAGTCTACAGACTCTTGGGAGAGACCTGTTACACTTGGGAGGCTCTTGAATAGCTGCAAATACTGAAGGTGACCCTAGTAATGCTCCCTATACTTTCCCTACCGTATAGGAACAGCACTTTCATCTCCTTCCTTGGATTTACAGTGACCTCTAATGCCAAAGTACATTTGGGTGCCATATACACAAAAAACAGAGTCTCCTTGGAAGTAAGGAAGGTGTGTCAGTCTTCTCATGAGGAAGACAGAATTCAGACAAGACTTCCCACACCCTTGGCTAACTTCTCTAATTGCTCAGAAATGGATAAAGGAGAGCAATACTATGTTAATTTTCTTTTCCCTTGGTAGGTTTTGAAGCTAGCTTCTGCATTTTCTATGGAGTCTAATCCAGTAAGTCTGTTTTGAGATGATAGAGGAGGTCAGCCTCCTTAGGCAAGCTGAGGGGCAGACACAAGTTTGTAGATAGCTGTAGGCTTTTGGGCAGGAGACTGATGTCTTCCTGCTCAACCTTAAGTGGAAGCAATTTGGATGTGCACAAAAAACGTGGTTCAGGATTAGAGAAGAGTTCAGCATAACTTTGGATATAGGCTGCTGTGCACACACCCCATCGACACTGTCTAGCTCTGTGTTGCTCTCTATAAACAAAGGATAGTCACTCCAGGTACTTCAGAGAGGGTGGTAAGAATGAGTCATTGTATGCAAGATATTCAAAAAACGTATATGGGAGCAAATCAGGTGACTAGACTAGTGGATATTCTTACCAGCCTGCATTTCTCTTTACTCTACAGGCACCCACGAGAAAACCCGTTCCATAACCTGAAAGTTCTCCTGGTGTCAGACCAGCAAGAGAACTTCCTGGATCTGTGGTCTGAAATTCTCATGACAGGGGGAGCAGCATCTGTTAAACAGCATTACTCAAATGCTCACAACAAAGGTACTCAATAGCCAGTTTCTCAGGGAATCCTATGCCACTGTGGTCTTTAGTATGGTTTAAAACTGTGTGGGATGATTTACAAGGTTGTCTGTAAGCAGAAAGGAAGGCAAAGGGCAGAGGCTTGCTACTCGAATGTAATCTGTATATAGATTACATCTAGGAGACCTGTCTTGCAGAGGAGATGCTGCAGCAAATGGGAACACAAGCCATCAGCTTCCAGCCTATATTGAAAGGGGGAAATAGGCAAGAGTTGCTCCTGGACCTTCTGCTGGCCTCTCAAATTGTGCTTCCCTTGTCCTTCTGAACTTGGCTGTCTCTCCCTCTCCGTATGTGATATAGGCCCTAGCACTCACAGCCTGAGGTCAGGACTCAGGGTCATGCCTATACTGCTGGCTACTGGTTTTCTCCTAATTTTTATCTGGACTAAAAGGAATATTTTCTTGCAAGGTGCAGGGTTGCTGTAGGTATGTCTTAACTTTCACAAAGAGAATTCACTGCCTAGGAATGAGAAGATGTAAGAGTGATTCATAGTGGTGAAACACACTGATCTGCCAGGTTGGATGAGGCTTGAAGCAACCTGGTCCAGTGGAAGGTGTCCCTGTTCATGGCAGAGGATGGAATGAGATGAGCTTTAAGGTCCCTGTCAAACCAAATAATTTAGCATTCCATGCTTGTAGGATGTTCTGCTGCAGAGCAGAATCCTCTTTCTTCACCTGACAGATGCCTGTCTTTCCTCCTGTACAGATATTGCTTTGGGTGTTTATGATGTGGTGGTCACTGATTTTTCCTGCCCAGCTGGTGTCTTGAAGTGTGCAGAAGCTTTACGGCTCCCTATTGTCTCGCAAGAATGGGTGATCCAGAGCCTTATTGCTGGGGAGAGAGTAGGCTACAAGCAGCATCCAAAATATAAACATGACTATGTCCCTCACTGAATGAAACTCTGCCCTGCTGTCCCAACTGTCGTGCAGACTGTGTTTTAAACAGGTTTTAAATGTTTGTGAATTGGGCAGTATGCATGGATTATTGTATATAGTTTTATCTGCTGGACTTTTATGATTAAATAAATGTTTGATCTCTTGTGCTATCTGCTGGTACTCCTCATTTATCTGAACTTATTCCAGGGTAATGCCTTCAGGAAAGGAGTACAGAGAAAAAAGAAATGCGTACATTTCTCTGAGCTGAATAGCACTAATATTCTGCTTTGAGTAAACCCTGAGCTCAACACAGTCAGTTACAGAGGAAGGAGTGTTTTCCATTGGCAGAAGTTCAGGGCAGTGGCATTTCTGTTTGGTGGACGAATACCATGTTGTGTATTCCTCCAGTTTGCTGTTGTTATTTTCCATTAATCTCATTAAGGTGCTGCTGGAGTGCGAAGAATTTCTTGGACAAAGTATGATTTTGTTTTGGCTACCTCTCTTTTTTTTCCCTGTCATGACTGTATAGGCATTAACCTGTTTTAGTGGAGACAGGCTCTACCTAACTAGAGATAGACACAAGAACCTTGGACAACTAAACTGCTGGGAGACTGAGGTACAAAGAGTATGTAAGTGCTGTGTATCTTTAAATGGTAATGGGATAAATAATCTGCTTTTGAGCTTCTGTGTTCATATCTTAGTGGTCGGCTGGCATAAAGGCAAAAGCTCGTCACTCAAACAGTGCTATAGGCTGAAGGCCTCCCTCCATCCTCATACAATCTTTAGTCCCCTGCTTCGAAAGTGTAAAGTTTTTCTCAGTGTGTATTTTTTCCTCTATCATTTCATGGCTCAGACATTTGACTGTGTTGGTCTGTAAATCTCACATCCAAACTTCAACACTTTCTCTAGCTTTCTAGCTTTTTCCATGGTCAAGGGCTTTTAAACTTTGCATCAGGTGCAGTCCTACCAAAAATGGCTGTAATGCGTGGAAGGTGCCAGGTCTTACAGTTGCTGGCTGTTGTTACTGTGTCTTTCTGAGTGAGCAGAGAGGATTTTTTTCCCCCAAGGACATGTAACTTCAGCGTGAGCTGCAGCTGTGTGCAAATACCAACCCTTTGAGGTGGAAGGCTGGTTTCCTGGCAGCATTTGTGTTCAAATTGGGAAATCTGATACAACACCCCAGTGATGGACCGGAGGGCTCTCTTTTGCCAGTCATTCAAATGGACTTGCATCAAGATGGTCTGTTTGTTATAGCAAGGCTAGGAAGTCTTAGTAACAGGGAAGAAGTTCCTGCCAGATACCGCTTTTCAATGACAGACAAGGCCGTGCCATGCTATTCCCTTTGCACTGGGGTGCAGACATTGACAATACTCCATGTAATTGCATGACAAGATATTTTTATTTGGGTTCAGTAGGGTAGTCACTAGTAGCATTCTAAATAGTCTGGAAGAACAGCACAGGTGAACCTCCCAGGTAAGCATCTCCTTACCATTTTTCTGCCGGCAGAGGGCGCTTTGTACTCAAATAGGGCAAACTTGGCAAGTGTAGTTTTAGCACATAAACTGTATTAAATTGTCTAGAGAAAGCATGTGATATCACTAGTGTCTCCATGACCTATACACATATACTAGACTAGTGCACTGCATGAGAAGAGATTTAAAAAATCTATTTCTTCTTCCCTCCCCCTTCACCTCAATTGAAAATTGCTACTGCTGTTTCATTTACCTGGTGGAATTTGATTAGCAGACATTGTGTACTGTAAATCAGCTTACTACATAAATGGAACTTCTGAATACAGCCAAAACTTCATTCATAGTCAAGAACAAGATTACTTCCTCCATACTCAAACTCGAAGCGGAACATAGTCCAGCTGATGAGTAAAGACATCGTATTCCAGCTGAAGAGTCCAGACATCGTAATTCTGGCTTTTTCTCTTTCTGAAGAGGTTCAGATTGCCTCCCTTGAAACACTTATAAGTATATACAGGGCTGCAGAAAGCATATTTTTACTAGTTCAGAAGAAATGGAGTAGCCTTCTGTAATCGCTGGGCCACCTCATGTAAGTGGCAATTCCTGCCAATTCCTTCTGAAACAGTAGTTCACCAGGCAAAAACCAGCTACAAAGAAAAATTCAGTTGAGTGCAAACTCTCCAACTGTCCAAGAGCACCAGTCTCCAGTGCTTGACGCATCACTAGTCACAGCCTGAAGGAAAGGCCTTTAGTGCTTAAACGCCAAAACTGCAAGAGAAAGGTACAGTATTAATTACATGTTGAAAGTAACTTCCTTTACCAACCCACACCAGCATTTTTCAGCCAATATGAGCTAGCAGCTTGTTCAACTTTCTTCCAAAAGAAACTCAACGGGGCGAAAGCATATGAAACCCAAAAATTACCATATGCTGATTTGTTACTTTTTTGTCACAGTATTTATCAAAACTTAGTGTTGATAGCCAAAATAATTAGAAGCAATCAATAAAAATGTCTTTGTACTTCAAGTACTTCAGCATAATGCTACAAGCAACCCTCAAGATATTCCTACCTGCCCAAGGTTCCTCCAGCCTGGGTGTAGTATTTGTTATAATCCAAGCGTAGCAGCAGTTGAGCTAAGTCAGAGTTTATCTGGTGATTGCGAACACTAGAGAGAATCTTGAAGAGAAGTGATGACTGACGACTGAATCCCTACAAATTTGAAGATGTCAGTTCTGGGCCCTCTCAGAAGAGAAGGAAAGCAAGCATCTCATCTCTGTTTCTGCCTACCCAGTCTTTTAACAGCCTGAAGAAAAGAATCACTGCAATAGATGTGATGCTTGTGATCCAGGATAAGGTAAGCTGTGAGCCACAAGAATTCCTAAATGTTAAGTTATCCAAAAGGATGGGTTGAGGTACTGACCTCTGCCTCTTTTCTATTCCAGTATCTGCCCCCATTCCTCCTCTCTGTGCACATAGAATTTTCAACTCAGGAAGAGTTGATTAGTTAAAATAATTACAAGCACTTACATAGAAGGTCTCAGCTTACACTCACTCTTGTTCTGCAGCTGTTAAAGCCAAGGTAACTGCTTAGGCAAATGTTTGCATGGGAGAAGAACAGATCCACAGAAACACAGATTTACCTTCACCAAAATACTGAGTTGTGCAGCTCCCCGTTCATCTAATGGGCCCAGATTCTGACTGACCAGAGAACAAAAACTATGACAAAGATCCAGAATTTCATTTAAGCAGTGGAAAACCTACATGGGATAAAGTACAAATTAGTAGTTGAAACAGAGTTCAAACACAGAGAGAAAGCAGGTACCTGAAAAGTTGCAGCATTCATAATGAAGATGTTGCTGATACTGTATTTTTCAGTCAGAAAGGAAGATATTAATGTAGCATTTTTGTAAGGTTTTCTATGGAAAAAGGATTTAAATGTTATGCTGCATCTCCCCTCTGCCCCTCTCACAATCTTTTGCAGACATTTCTGGGAAAACAGCAATTGGCATGAACTATCCAGATAGGCACAGGAGTTGCACACTGGCTTCTCTATCCAACCAGCAGGTCATCACTGCATTTTTGGGATTAAGAAGGCAGGATAAAGACCAAGAACAGCCATGGTTCAAGGCTTTGGTTTCACTGTTCACTAAACTTGGAATTTCTTTTGTATCAGCTGATCTGAATGGGTAATTACTATTCTGCCAGCTTTATTCTACAATAACCTCATAGATGAGCACAGAGACACTGTGTGTCATTGAAACTAACCTTTGCAAGTGTTTTTGTGAGGCTGTTTATAAAAATACTTCTAACTTTTTTTTTTTTTTTTTGATTAATGAAATTAAAAAGACCCTAAGTCTACTTGGGAACATCTCAACTATTTTTATTCTCTTAAGTAGAAGAGGGAATTTTTCCTAGTCTAATGGATATCGGTATGAATCTCTCAGGAATACAGTTCCCAGCACTATGCTCATTAGTACTTCTTTAATAAAATAGCCTGTGATAAAAACATAGTGATAAAATACAAGTTATTAAGGTTAACTGAACACTGAAATAAGCTTGACTTAGAATTGCCAGGAATACAGCATTCACACTCACCAACTGTAAATTAGATTATCCTAATTCAATTATCAGTTATAGTTTATACCTGCCTTACTCCTAGAATTGTAGTCTGTGGTCTGCAGGAGATTATCACTTATCTGTTTTAAAAGATGTGATTTGTCATATCTGTTCAAAAAGGTGTGTTTTTTAGGGCACTTGGAGAATTGGTAGAAAAAAGTGAAAACTTACAGGCTTTAGGAGGATGAAAGACTGAGCCAACAAATTACTTAGGAAATGATCATGAGCCAGTCGTATACTCTCAAAATCTCTTGTGGCGTTTATCTGCTGCAGAAGCTGTGAGAACTGAGACTCCAGTACATCCACCTGATAGATAGTGAAGATACCTCATTAGTGATTTGAGGAATTGGGAGTGCTTCAGGCCAGCCAGAAGTTTTGAATAAGAAACTTACTTTCCTTATTGCTACTCTTATGTTAGAGGCTGAGGATCCCCTTCTCTCTGGCTGATGAATGGGGAATTACATACAAGAGCAGTACGTAATGTGGGGTACGCAACAATTTTTGATGCCTAAGTAATATCTAAGTAGAAAGGGAAATGGTCACTTTCTTTAACTATGAAAAAGTACATAGCTAGCATGTAAACAAAGGTATTTGACTGTAGTAATTTCTGAATTTTATACTGGGAGATACTATTTGGAATCTTAGGGCAAAGGCTGCAGTACAAAAGCTCAGCCAGATTACTGTGGAGAATTTAGAAAACCAGGCTCCCTCTCAATTCTTTAAAAACCAAACCAACCAAACAAAAAAGCCCAAAACTTAACTCAAAGTAGAGTTGACTTAAAGAGGCAAGAGAAGGAACCAGGATGGTATCTTAGTGATGGTCCTTCAGAGATGAGTGGTTTCTCACAAACATTTAGTAGCATTAGAGAGCTACTAAAGAACTCCTCCATTTCACTGATTCACAAGTCCAAAAACTTTGTAATTGTAGCAGTAGTCTGAGAACTTGGAGGAAGCAAAGGAAACTGGGAACTTGGACTTGCAAAGGAAATCCTGATTTCCTTAAGGTACAAGGAACCAGAAACCTGAGATAGGTCTTCAGTGCTCCCTCCATGCATTTCTGCCAGTTTCTGATTAACTGATACAGTTTATCTTTCTCTGTAATACTGACCTGCAGATAATACTGAAGATTGTCCACAAGGAAAGCCATGTGATCCCTCAGACGCCACTTGATGGCATCTGTTCTGTTAGATTTCAAGTGTTTGCGTTGCATCTGGAGAGCCCAGCAGTGCTGTAGCTCAGCCTGGACTCGTCGCACACTCAGCAGGTATTTGAACACAACATTGTACCTACAATCAAAAAATACAAAGTTTTTTTAAGACTAAAATCTTCCTCAGCTGCAGGTACTGGAGAATGTAACAATGTAAGACTGCAAAAAGAAACAGGGGGTGACTGCCAGTAGTTAGGGCCAATCAGGTCATGGCCCATATGTCCCATGGCACATCTTGCAGAATAAGATTTCTGCTTGTATTGATTATTGACCTAAAAAATGCAAAAAGTTAGTTTCAGTGTAAGGAGGGAAGCTGTCAATGAAAACAGTTAAAGTAGCGCTGTTTGTAAATCAGTGCAGATCTGTCAGCATCTTGCAGGTCTTACTGTCATTACAAGTACTTTCAATATGAGTAAGTAGAATGAGCCATTTTAAGGTTCAGAGAGCAATAGCTCTACCTTTCTCTCCGTAGAGAGGAAAAAAACCCCAAAATGTTAGTGAATGCCTCACATCAGGGAACATACAGATGAATAGAAAAAGACCATACCTAGTACTTACTTCTCGAGAACGGCAGGAGTAAAAAGAATGTGCAGTGGCCACTGAACTTTGTAAGAAAGGCCCAGAGCTGCCCATCCAGATGTGGGGGCTTCACGTGGAGATAATTCCCGGGAAGGCCCTTCACGAGTCTGAGAAGTATCTAAAAACAGGTAAGGTGCTGAATTATGTTATCTTCTCAGTCAGTGCAACCATGGCAAGAAAGGAAAGGGAATAGGGAAAGAACAGAATGAAGAAGAGCCAAAGTAGTAGAGGCCATCACATAGGGCAGTAAAGGGAACAAAATTAGTATTTCTTTAACTTGAGAGAAGGGTAAGTAATAGGATTCGAAAATAAGGTCATCATCTCCCCTCTTAATTTACTTCTAAAAATGCAAGTAGATACCTTTATGTTCCTTTCCATGATACTCAATGGTTAAGTGAAGAAGAGGAAGAAGGTTGTCATCATCTAACAGCACCTTATGAGCAGACTGCTGAAATGCAATGTTGACATCTGACAACAAGAGAACAAACACATATGAGCACAAGATGATGCAGCTAGTGCTAATTTTGCACCCATTAATTATTAACTACTGGTCCTAAAAGACAACCATGATGCACTATTGACACTCTTTTCTTTTAATTCCAGTTTCAAATACCTGCCATCAGAAGGTTTCTGAGAGATTGTTTTCACTCACTCTGTGAGACATTCTAATTCACAAGTGCTGTAGTTTCAAAACGAATGATATCATGTAGACAGTTAAGATAGGACTCTTCTGTACTGGACATGGCTTACCACTTTCCTGCAATATATATATACCACAATGACGACAGTTTGGTAAGCAAATAAGCAACACTCACCGTGTTCAGTTACAGCCGTAGGTGGTGTCTTTAACATGTGCTGTGCAGTGTCAATGAAGGCCTGAAACAGCTCACCTCTTCCCAAAAGATAAAAGTCTTTTATAATCTGTGGAGATAAATTTTTTGTACCTAACATACCAAAAACTGAGCAGAAATTGTAAGCATCCTAGCTGATAGCACCCATTTTTATTATTTGGACAACTGCTGTTTCTAAACACAGCTGGAGAGCTCTGAATTTTATTCACTGACCAAAAAGTCTACACTGCCTTTGCTTCAAGATGCAAACTACAAAACCACATACACATACCCCTCTGTCTCTGACCAAGTTCTATCAGTATATGTTCATTCTTGAGACTGGAAAATGAAAACAGCTTTACCTAAATGAAGAAAACCCAGAGTGTAAGGCAGTAAAGTATTTAATAGAAAGAAAGAAAGAAGGGAAGAAGGAGCTGCTTTAGCAAAAACAAAGTAGCAGTTGCATTACCTTCAGTTGTCCTAGTAGATCTGATTCCTCCACCATCAGTTTCCAAAGATGCTAGTGAAGAAACAAAAATCAAATGAAACAACAGAAACCTCCCCTCAGAATTATCTCACCCATTCAGAGGGAAGAATAGCTGCTATCTTAAAACGCTTGCGATGCGTACAAAAAAAGCACCTATACAAAATGCTATATAAAGTACAAGAGAACACAGTGAGAGTCCTGTGTAGCAGCCCATGCTACCAGTTAAAATTCTTGATATATACCAGCAAAAATCTCTGCCTAAGAAACCTGAAGACCTGTGACAAAAAAAGTGCAAATTCCTATGAAATCAGTTGTACCCTGGCTTTGTTCTCGCTTTTCTAACCTCCCCATTTTCTTAGGTTCTCCTCCCTGTTCCAAGTGAAAAAAAGATTAAAAATTGCCAAAACGTGCTCAGCGAGATGCCATCTGTTATGCTGAAAGCAAATGAAAGGTTCTGAAGTCGTTTCAAGTGAAGTAAAAAAAGGTACAAAAATTCCCTTCTTTCCCTCATGAAAGAGCATAGTATTTGTTAATGTCCTTTTGTTGTTAGAAGTTGGTTTACATGAAGCTCTGAGACCAGTTAGAACAGCTGCACTGTTCACGTTTGTTCAGTCACTGGCACTGATGAACCCCCTTCTTCCAGTCCTTCACAAAACTTAAGAGCTTCTCAGCCTGCATAGTAGTTAACCTTCCTAGGATGCTCACCTCAGCAACAGTGCTCCGTATCCAGTCAACCACTGATTCAAAGTCCACCAAACTAAAAAGTGGTTGCTGCTTGAGTCGATGTAGCTCTGCTGCAAAAGTGTCCTCCTGGTTTTTTAGGATGGAGCCTGTGCAGCAATGAGAAGAGTTTCAGAGAGTAAAAAGGGATGCAATTTGGAGACGTACAGACCCCTTCCAGCACCGTCGAACAGAAAGGCTGTTCAGCAGCACTGTCTCAGGTCTGGCAAGGAACGTGAAGAGGAGGTCTCAAAGTACAAGTACCAAGGTATAAGATTACTATTTTTAAGTTTTTTTGCTGAAAGAGTGGTAAAGTACTGGAATGGTCTGCCCGGGGAGGTGGTGGAGTCACCATCCCTGGATGTGTTTAAAAAAAGATTGGATGTGGCGCTCAGTGCCATGGTTTAGTTGAGGTGTTAGGGCATGGGTTGGACTCGATGATCTTGAAGGTCTCTTCCAACCTGGTGATTCTGTGATTCTATTGCATGTACAGTTGCAGTATAGACATTATGGCAGTGCTGTGGTATCAGTAAAACCCCCAAATATTTTCTACATAAATGGTTGCCGCTAACAGCCCTTTTTCTAGGACTGAGCTAGATCTTTGAACACACAAACTTTTCTACCACATTAACCAGTTGGTTTGGGTCTCCCCATATCCCTGCCCCTTTCAAATCTATCCTACTGCTTGAACTTGGGGACTTTTTTTTTTAACCAACTGAGCTAGAAGACCAATTTCATTTCCCCTTGCTTCTGCTAATGCAAGAAAACAGTCCATCTGAATTGGTCCTTTGTTCTCTGTAATGTCACTCAAGTAATTTAAGTACTTTTGCATAGACTTGCATAGACATGCTCAAGGTAGAGCCACCACAGCAGTCCTCCCCCATTGGTGTAGGAATATATTTCCCAAACCACCCTCAATGTAAACTTTTCAAGCTCTCAAAGTGAACCATCAGCTAGAATTTTCTCTCCCTTGCTATCTTTAAGGCTCCATATAATTTGTCTTTCATAGCAACTTTTGGGACCACCTTGCAAGTGAATCTCTCATGTTTGTGGATGCAAGTTAAACCATGACACCATTCTGCAACATATACACTCATAGCAAGATGTGTCTTTGTGTCTGTCTGCAGCCTTTAGGGAGAGGGATGCGAACTGAAAAGAAAACAAAGCCTTTGCAATTGCTTTATCCAGAGCAAATCACACGGTGACTTGCTGCTGGAAACTTGGAGACTATGTTTGGAAAGTGTTATTTACTCATCCGGTTCTTACACCTCTCCCTTGGAATCAATCAGAAGCAGAAATGGGACTACTGCTCTGTCCTGGCACAACTATCCATATAGTCTGAAGAGTAACAGCCAATAGTCAGTGACTGGTGAGGAATTCATTAATGTGGCATTTTGGAAACTACGTGTCAGTCACTCATAACTGAGCAGCAAAGGTTGCAAGAGAGATGTTCCTTACCTTTTCTGGTCAGGTTAACATTCTGATTCTCAAACATCTGTACAGATTCTCCCACAAAGAGGATTTTCTCAGCAACCCGTACAGGAATGTATGAAGGCAGCATTTCTACTCTCAAAGAAAACTGCTTTAGAGATGGAGCTAACATGTTCTCCTCCTCAATCAAGCGCTGCCAGAGACACCAGGGAAAAGAAATCAAGTGCAAAACAGTGTCAGAAAACCAGATAGAAAAGGTGTATAAAGGGGGGAGTGTGTGTGAGGGGGCATCTAAGAACACTGGAAGTAAGCAGAAAGATAGCAAAACTGATTTGTATCATTTAAGTAAGCCGGTAAACTTCCTTATGCTTCTGGTGTGCTAGCAGATCTCCCTAGAGATATTGCTTCCATGAGAGTGGAGCAGAAGGGGAAAAAGAAGCTAAACCTTTGTGGAACAGCAATAAATTGGCTGTATTAAAGGATTATGTTACATCAGCAAAATGAGTTTTTATTGCAAATATATTACATCAGTCTTTTGCTGCCATAACAGTATTAACTAACATTAGCAAAAATAATCCTCCCCTACACCCATTCCTATGTTTTAACGCTGTTAGAACACTTGTGATACAGGCCAAATATAAACGCCTCCACCAGTGAGCAAATAGGATAAAGATCCGAAGGCTTGCTAGCAAAGATAAGGCAATTTTCTGAGTTCCTGTGAAAGCTGTTTTAGAACAATACAGTAAGTTATTAATTTTTTTTACGAATGTTAATAAGGAACTCCAAGCACAGAGGCAAGATCTTCCTTCAGGAACACAATATTGATAATTTCATCTGGCCTTCCTGTTACTGGAGAATTAGTTTCAGTGGTCCGTAATCCAGAAAAAATCATCCAAACAAAGTTTTGAGAATGTTTGCCATCTACAAAATTCTTCATTTCAATAGAAGAGTTCAGTACAAATTTGTATACTGACGTTAACAGGTTGGCAATTCGTTTCTTAAGATTCTAGTGACAGTTTTAGATAAGGCAACATTTTATCAGTCTATCCCACTAACACTCAAGATTTCTTATTTTACTCTTTGAAGAATTACCAACTCTGTTAGTCAATAATACTTAAGAAAGAAGTTACTTAGTCTACAATTTCCACCACGGACCTACAAGACTCAACAATTTTCCCATTCTTTCTTTATCGGGTTTAGTGAAATAATAGATTTTTCCACTAACTGCCTTTTAAAGTTTTCCCCTGTTTTTCTCTGGGTGTAGTCTGTTTTCAGCAGAGACTGTTGGCACAGGGCACTTAATTAGTATGCAACACAGAGTTTCTGTGTGGTCACAGCCAAGCTGCATGCACCACACTAACTCCGTAAGTGCCCATGAAATGTTTTCTCACCATAAACTAGAGTGGGAATTTAGAGTTGAACTTGCTCCACACTGTTCTGTATTCAGACACTATTCAAATGCTCAGTGTGGAAGACTACTCCTCTGGGAAAGCTGCTTTGCAAAAGGGCACTCTAATGGTATAGCATCTACAGGAAGAGTTAGCACATTTCACCAGTGTGCTGGCAGGTTGCTCCTTTGCTTAGCAGTCTCTTGACTCTCACATAACAATTTCTACCAGTAATGTTAGTAGCATTAACCTGTTAGGTAACATTTGCACAACTAATGGTGGTGCAAGAAAGGCACCTGACCCAGCTGCCCATAGAAAGTGTGCAAATCAAGTCAACAGCCAAGTTCCCCACACCCTGTTCCTTGCAATTGCTCACACTACCACCAGTGCCTATGTTAAACAGATCACAGTGTTGACCATAAGGAATGAGAAACCAGTCAGTCAAAGCAGTGGGCAAGCAGCAGTTCCCATTACTTGACATCAGTGTCTACACAGATTCCATCCATAGGGCTTTCTGCCCTGGGGTTATCCAACTGTGCCAAACAATAGGTCTCTGTCCCTTATGCCTAGCAGCAACCTATTGCAGTATTATTTCAATTTACCATCCTAGCAGGTTTCAGTATATGTTTAGTCTAGCATAGCTCGCACTGAAGCAGAATACAATACACTTCTTCTTTAGTTCGCTAAGGACCAAAGATGCCAAGTTATGACTTGTAGATCTTACCAAGTCCTGCAGTTCTCGTAGCTGTTTTCCTGTAAGTCCCCCAATTCCTAAGTCATCGTCATCTTCTTCAGGTTGGTTAGGGACGTTTCCAGAAGAGGGGCCCTGTTTGATAAAGAACTCTTCATGTTGGTCTAGTAGCAATCCATGCAGCATCCAGGCAGAGAGCTGCTTATACATGACTCCATGACACACAGCCAGAATCCTGACGTCAAGAGAAACAGTCAGTCAGGCCTTTGCACACAACAATCAAAACTCCACACAATAATCAAAACGTCATTGTATGTGATTCCAGAAGGTCCAGTTGGTCAGCCAGGCAGTATGGCAAGTACTAAATGGCTAATGTGGTTTTTTTTTTTTTTTTTTCTTTTCTTTTTTTTTTTTTTTGGATGGAGAAAGGTGGACAAAACTAAAAGGTGCAAAACTAAGCTAACATATCCTCTGAACATGTGCTTCTCCATGGAAATCTGCTAGTAGACCAGAGGTATAAGTCTGCACTGGCTGCTGTTTCTACTCAAATGACATTTTAAGTAGTCTGACTTTCTCCACAAGGACATACAAACATCACAACACTCACACAGTCACATTTATCATTTTGAAGGATCAAAGATCAGTAACCGGTCTACCATAAGCAAAATAATTCACGTAGACTTCAAAAGAAGAAAAAAAAAACTGGGTGGGTGTGAAGTTTTCTGAGCCCTTAACCCAAAGTATGGAGAAAGTCTTAATTCCCACAAGCCTGCTTTAGATAAATAATGGGGATGGTGACAGTTTTCCCCTGTATGGCACTCCTACTTTTATACCATGCAAGGCGGTTTTGCATGTACTGTTTCAACAAATAAGAAACACTTTGATACTAACTCCAGAAGAATGAAGTAATGGTTTTACTGTATCTACATACTTTTCAAGAGCACTGCGAACAGGAGGCAACCCCCCACAGCTATGTTTGTGGACTGTCTCCAATATCTGGCATCCATGAATCTGCAGAAAGAAAAGGTTAGAGTAGGTCTGTTATTTGGATCTGTACTGACCTTTTCATACATTTAAACACTACACTTTCAGCTAACAAAAAATGCCTTCACAAACTGAACAAGTCTTACAGAAAGAAAGATGTAACATGCTCTGTGTAGTGATGAAAAGGGTCTTCTATGTGTGGCTCTACACTCAAGCTGCTCTCAATACTTTCCCTTAAAAAAATGTAAGCATCTCTGGATTCTGACAACATTAGCCTCTGCCTTTTTTATTTCAGGCAACAGTTGGAGAAAGCAGACTCAGAAAAGAAAAATTCCAACCACCAGCATCCTGTCCTATAAAATTCAAGACATCAAAGATTATGGGATAATGAAAAAAGTGAAATACAGTGTAAATGAATTTGTAAAATAGTCTCAATACTTACAGCAGAACTAGTAATAGGGCATCCATTACTGAAACTACATTCTTTTCTAGTATTAGAAGTCTGGGACGGGGGCGGAAATTACTTTATCCGTTAAAGAGGAAACCTGTTAAGAGAAACTAGCTGCAATTTTACTGTACCTTCTGAGTTTTGATCTGTTCCACCATGACCATCACAGAGGGGAAGAGTAACTGAAACTGCAGAACAAGAAGTGAAATATTGATTTAGGCTGTTATGTAAGGAAGAGAGAAAATAACTACACTTGAGTAACTGTGGACAGCGGCTGAACACAGTAATTTAATAAAACTATTATCTGTCTTTCCCCACAAATCAGAAACATGACATGCAAATCTCTAGGAAGTATGTCCTCCCTCCATGGGACCAAGATGCACAAAGTTACTATATTCCAGCAGCAGTTCAGGGTAAACAGTCAGTGAGGAATGTGTGTGGGTCAAGGTGGAGGACCTTAGCTTTGTGTTGAAGTGCAGGTCATCCTCTCAGCATGATTAAGGGACTACAGATGTAGAGGCATTAGATAGAAATGGCATGATATGATGGAGTAAGCCTCGTTTATCCCACCCACTTATTAGACTGAATGAGTGATAAGAGCAACCAAGTAACACTACCTCCTTAATAACATGACATACCTGGTCCAAGGAGTAATTAACATGTGAGATGGAAAGATGTGGGTCAGCCAGAAACTACAAAGATAAAGCAATTAATGAAGATTAATTATCACAACCACTGGATGGTGACACTACCCAAGATATGACAGCTACTAGTCTAGCAGAAAACAGAAGCCACAATAGTCTGAGACAGCACTGGGCTCTGACACAGATGGAGCCCATACTGAACTGAAGGAAGAGGGGACAACACTTATTAGGATGAAAAGTAATTTACAATGGCATCTCACAGGAATAATTTGGAAGGCATTCCTAATATGGAAAGGAAAATACCTTGTTTTATCTTAGAAACTACTACTAGCATGTTTATTGCAGAAATGACAAGTTTTCACAATCTGTCAGCAGCACTACTGCCTCTTGTTCTGTATCTCTCTCCTTTACCTCTTGTTCTAAGTCAAGTAGTGCCTGTCGATAAGGCTGCAGCACTGAATCAAGACCTGTGCAGAAGGCTCTCAAATAAATGCCATGTAATCCGCTCTGGTTTTGCTGAGATGGATGGTGATCCTGAAACCAAACAATAAAATCTGCATCAGCATCCTAGTGCAAGTCTGAAGGGTAATGTAGTATCTGTGCAGTGTCACAGCAGTAGTCAGTGCTCCAAACATGTCGAAATGCACCTTAGTTCACCATAAAGTGATCAGAACAACATATACAACCTTGTCACAAGGAGAGTTACTTGAGCAGATTTATATTTAGCTCTTTTGTGGACCTATGCAAGTGCTGGGAGCCACTGGTACCAGTGATTCTTTTCACTTAAGCATGCCTCTTGGATCTGAAGGCTCTTCGCAATTCATGAGGAGATAGTCATGAGCATCCCGCTCAGTTCACAAACCCTGGCCAGGCTGCTGTGGTCAGAAATTATTACAAGACTTTGCCAAGAATAAGATTTTACATTTGGCTCATCTTTCACTGTTCTCTACCCTCCCTTACATGCATCGCAGAGAGCTTTCCGGAGCTCTGCTCGGTGCTAGCGCGAGCACTGAGTATGGGCCACGGGACACTCCTGTGTCCTGGGCGGCTTGGCCTTACTGGCACCTGCCGCGCTCTTCCTGGGAAATATCACGGCCCGGCGGCCCCACCTGCTGCTGTACGTGTCCCGTGTACTGCTCCACGAATTCGGCGAAGCGGATGTAGTCGGTGCCGAGGCGGCAGAGCCGGTTCAGGACGCTGGTCTCGCTGGGGTGCAGAAACGGCAGCTCCTGAGACACCTGGAAGGGGAAACAGCGGTGACGGACGGACGGACGGGCCGCGCGGGGGGGGGCGCTGCGGGGGCAGGCTTTGTCCGGGGCCGTGCCGCACCTGCAGGCCGCCGCGCTTGCTCCAGGTGAAGGCCGCCCCCGGGTACCCGCTCAGCGCCAGCAGCAGCTCGTGGATCATCCTGCCGCGCGGGGCCGCGCGGGTTG
>VZTG01004995.1:0-55419 GCA_013397845.1 Melanocharis versteri | reverse complement strand
GCCCAGCGCAGCGCCATGGCGGCGGAGGACGTGGACGGGCTGGCCGTGTCCCGGCCCCACTATGGCTGTGAGTACCGGGGCGCCGGGGGTCCGGGAATCCGCGTCGCCGCCAAGCGACGCCCAGCTCGAGCTCTTCGTGCCTTCCAGGGTCCAGCNCTGCTGCCTTCCCGCCGGTTTTGGCGACCACACCCGGTTTGCCGGGCGAAACACCGCTCCCGTCGGACACCTTCCCCGCCTTGTCACGGCCTTGCTGTGGAGGGGGAGGCTTTGGATCTTGGCGTCCGACGCGCGGGCTCGCCGGTGCTACGATACCGCGTCAAAAATGATCAACGGTGGAGGAAAACGTGGTTCTGTGGAGGGGCGATGTTTTAAGAGGCAGTCGGTCCGACCTGGCCTTTAACACTTCCAAGGATGGGGTTGCCAGAGCTTCTCTGGGCAACCCGTGCCAATGCCTCAATATCTCGGTTCAAGAATTTCTCCTTATCATCTGGTCTAAATCTCTCCACGTCTAGTTTAAAGCTGTTCCCCCTTGTCCCATCAGTATCTCCCTCTTCTTTTTATAGTACCCCTTTTTAAGTACTGAAAGGCCACAACGAAGTATCCTTGGAGCCTTTTCTTCTTCAGGCTGAGCAACCCCAGCTGTCTCAGCCTGCCTTTGTGGGAGAGATGTTCCAGCCCCCGGAGCATCTTTGTTGCCCTCCTCTGGACCTGCTCTTACAGGTTTTGTGCTGAGGACACCAGACCTGGATGCAGTGCTCCTGCTGGGGTCTCACAAACATACAGTAGACTGTTGTTGAAGGCATTTTAGGTATAAGCTAACCTTTGATTAGTAACACTATGAGACATTTCTTATTTATCAAATTGGTCCATAAAACCTAAAAAAGCTGTGGGTTTTTCTTTTTTTTTTTGACATGAGATGTATTTAGCTGTAAGTATGGGAAGAGAAGACTTTTTCACTGAGGATTTAAACACACAGAATCTGGAAGATTTAGGCATATTACCCCTATGTAGGTCTTCAGCTTGATCCAAAGATGGCATGCGGGTCGTGAACCTGGATGATTCCCTTCCATATAGTGAGTGTGAGTAGCATTTCCACCTTGTTTTAGAGGTGGACTGTAAAGGTATAGAAGGGATTATATGATGTGAATATGTATTTGTGTCCTTCCTTAATCTTTTGCTATCAAAATCAGAGGATAGATGAAGGGACAAGTGGTCACTGATGTGCTTTTGAGGAAGACAAAGGCAAAGCTAGAAGAAAATAAGAAAATGAAGGATTGCTTCTAACAAATTGTAAGAGGGATGCAGTCAAATTGAGAAATCAGGAAGAAGGAAGCTGGCAAATTTATGTGACAAGGATAAGGAAACGAGGCATCTTCTGTTGCTAGTAAAGGACAGGTCATCGGATCCTTAGTTTTCTGAATCAAAAAAAAACTGTGATGAGTTTCTGTGGGAGAGGTCGGATCTGATTTTTGATGTGCCTGTGTGGTTACATACGATCTTCAACCATCTGAGAACTGTGTTTTGTTTATTTTCAGCTGTCTTGGATAATGAGAGATTAACAGCAGAGGAAATGGATGAAAGGCGACGCCAGAATGTAGCCTATGAATACCTTTGTCATCTGGAGGAAGCAAAGAGGTGAGAATAAGTGATTTTGAAACTGCTGGGGCTTTAAAAGAAGATGGGACCTTTGGTACGGGGAATAATTTGGATGCAACTTACCTCTTGTCTCGGTTTCTTAGTGGCTATATAGTTTCACTAGAAAAAACAACCAACCAAAAAAAACCAAAGAAACACCCTTCCTCCCCAAAAAAACCAGCTGACCTCTGATGTGCGTATCTAACGTTCTCAAAGACGTCATGACAAGGATTCAGTAGCTGTATTGCTCCAGTATTCCTAGCACTGGATAGGTTCTCCTGATGCCATGATGATTTTTTACTTTTTCTTTTTATATACCTCTAATATATTCTCAATACCCTTAACATGCATACTTGTAATTCTTTAGGTCTAATATCTTAGCATAGTCCTGGTATTCTATTAAGCCAGAAGACCAAATATCCTAAAGGCCTTGCAGTTGGAGGCCAAAAAACCTTACGCTATCTTGAAAAACCAAGACTCCCCTGAAAACATATCCTGTAAACTAAAATCAAGCCCATCTGGGGAAAAATACTTTAGGGTAAGAAAATGGCACACTATTCATTTAAACCTCTCATTGGAGCATCATTGCTAAATATACTGATTTACAAAGTCTGTAAAATTGTATACGTGATCTACTGTGTGTGTGCTTTTCGGTGTATTCCACTTGGCGAATTATTGCACCATAAAAATCCTTATTAAATACTGAGATTAAAAACCCGTTATCCCTTAATCGTGTCTAACTTTTAATTCTAAACCCAAGAGAAGGCATCACTCTCTGTTGTCTAACTTGTATATGTCTACTGCAATATTGCCTCCCGGCTTAGCAGTGCACATGGAAAACAGTTATTCCCTTCCTCTTAACTGAAACCTTTTACAAATTTAAATTGTAGCAGTGTATATCCCTTGCACACTGAGAACTCTATTCTTGCATGTTTCTCCATGCATCCATCTACTTAATAGATCTGTAGTACTTTTCCCTGGGTTGCTCAGACTTCTCTCCAGGCGCTCAGTGTCTTTCTGGAAGTCCACTGCCAAAACAGAGAAAACTTTTCCAGCAGGGTGTTAGTGGGCATGCTTATAAAGAGCACAAGGATTATTTTGTATAGCCCAATAGATTTGATAGTATCATACATTATTGGGTGGTATCTGCTTTTTCACGATGTTATGGTATAGTAGAGTTTTGCTGAGTTGTCACCTTGAAATTGTGCTGCTGAAATTTGTTTCTCATCTTGTGTTTATATGGTCTGTCGTGTTTTCCTGAGCATGTTACCTTTCACTTGATCCTGCTGAATTAGATTTTTCCTGATTTTTGTTTTAAATATTGAAATAACT
The DNA here is from genome assembly GCA_013397845.1 of Melanocharis versteri. Lineage (NCBI taxonomy): Eukaryota > Metazoa > Chordata > Aves > Passeriformes > Melanocharitidae > Melanocharis > Melanocharis versteri. The sequence goes on along the minus strand of VZTG01004995.1, from coordinate 52,452 downwards.
TTTATCTTATTCTTGTCTTCCAGCGTGCATGTAGCTTTTGTGTAATCTCCACGTTTAATAAGCATATAAACATACTTTATATCTTCATTCAGACAATTAATTGAAGGTATGATCGGAACACAGTAGATGCTGTGAAGGAAAAAGGACTGGTATTGAAAATGAATGCATGATGTCCTATTGTTGCTATTTTAAAAAATATTTTGCAAACATTAAATCCTGTATGCCGTATGTGAAGAATAGGAACGAAACATACATAAACACATGTTCGACATAGTCGAGAGCGTGTTTTGTCATGGCTTACCGAACGCTTAAGTCTCCCTTTGTCCTTCAAAAGATGATACGGGTTAAGAGACAGAAAATTTTCCCTGGCTGGATGATGAATTTTGTATAAATCTGTGTAATTCTTCCTTAGCAAGGCACACATGTTCAGCTGTAGTGACTTTACTGAGGAGGAAGTACTGAGTTTGTACAAGTTCACTGCTGGCAGAATATAAAGGATTTAATTCCAGGACTTTATTTTACCAAGAATGTATAGTATATTTTTGAAGGGGCAGGGAGCACTCAGTTTATGCTGTAGTCCTTTAGGTGCTTAATGAGAATTATCACTACTATAAGTTCACAGAGACTACTTAGTTACTTGTAGATAATAATTTTCCTTCCATACAGACTTGAATGGAGTTTGAAGTAGTAAGATCTGACTGTGTTTCAAAATAACTCCTTCCCTTTGAATCCAAAGTCTTTAGCAGCAAATGCTGGGCAAACAGGGAGAGCTGAGTTGCACCGTAGTAACTGTCCAAGCTTGAGGAAGTCCCAGATCCTTCAGTTGTGGACTCTTCCTGTCATCAGCCTTCGAGTAAATGCTTGAGGAGGTGCTGATTCTCTCTTGAATTCCATGACCAGATCTGCAAAAAAAAAAAAAACAAAACAAACCTCAGGCAAAAATACATTCCACAGTAACAGCTTTAATATTTTTGTCAAGGTCTTGCTTAATCATGGGGACTTACTCTTTAAATAAGTCAGCTTTGACTCTGAAGTTCCTAGTGATCTTGTCTCTGCTTCTGAGCATTGTCTTGATATTGATGAGATTGAGCAGCTGGGCATTTGATTTTTGCCACACCTTGTCAGAGAAAAAGAAGTTTTTACTCTTGTCTTAGGGTGAGCCTTGAGATGTTTCAAATAATGCCTAGTGGTTGCCAGTATGTTTTGTAAAGAATGAAGCAACAGCTGTGTTGCTCAAAATGCAAGTAGTGGTGTACAGCCTTCCTTGTATCCACCTTGGCAGTTGGAGCACTTATTCTTCAAGTGGAAGGTCTGCTTGAAGAGCCTCAACCCTTATCCAACCCATAACCCATGTTCACTTAGTGGCTTACAGGCTCTTCGTGTATATGTGAGTGGGAGTTCCTGATTCCTATAGTTAAGGCCGTATCACTTAACATAGGAGTTAAAGATTAAATGACCAGGAGGGGAGCAGACTTCTGGGTTTAATAATTAAGATATACAAGGGAGAGCAAAGGCTTGAGTTCACTGTCTGCTTCCAGGAATTTTTTTTCCTTACTGAGAAGTTGTTTTGTAAATTGCCCTTTGAGGTTTTTTAGAAGAGGGCTCTTGTCTGCTTTGTTGGTAAGGAGTTTATTTAACAGAAACAGTTAAACAAGAACTATAAGACATCAGTGTGTTTGAAATGAATGCCCTTGATATGAGATTTTCAATATTTGAATTCTTTGCCAGTAGTGTAACTGAGGCATAGCATCTGAATTAGATACTGTGGCATTTTGCTTGTGCTGTTGATTACAGTCCCTCTGAGCTGTGGGAGCGCTAATAATCTTTCTTCATGGTGAGAGAATGTCAGATGGGAAGTTATATCTCTAAGGAGAAGAGGGGGACATAAGAGCAGAGGAAGGTAGCTGGTGTACCCTGTGTCACATTCAGAAGCTGAAAAGGTGAACGTTGTAGAGTTGATGGTAGCCAAGGCAGGATGGGAGGCAGCTGAAGAACAACACTTGGTGACTCCCCTCCTCTTCCCCGTAATCATGTTATATTATTACTGTATAAGATTGCATTCAAACACTGTAGTTTGTATTAATTTTTTTTCTACAACATGAAGGCACCTAAAATCATGTGATTAACAACATGCTGATTTGCATTGCATCAGCATTGTCAGAGGCCTGCTATCCCTTTAACCGAGCAACAGATATAGAATAGAAGCAAAGTGGGGTTTTTTTAAATGTTAGAAGAAGGTGAGATGAAAATTGGCTGGCACCTAATTTCATACTGAAATAAAAAATGTAGAAAAGTTTGAATTTCTGAACTGTCTGATGTGACAACCCTTGTGCAGTAACTTTGAGTACTTCTGTACTCAATTTATGGCAATTTATAGCTGTTTGCAGGACCTGTCTGCTAATGAGCATGCATCAGAAGCATTATCAGATGCATAATTTGTACTTGTTTAATGGTATTCCAGCACGTTGTTTGGTTGGGTTTTTTTCACTGTCACTGTTGTTCTATTGTTATTTAGTAGTTTTTTATTACAGTTAGTAATGCGCAACGGTCTTGCTAAACAGGAATTCTTGCTAGTTGGAGACAGGGAGGCAGAGTGTAAGTAAGTTGCTCAAGATTGTGAAAGACTGAAATGAAATTTGGAGGTAAAATGAAGATAGTGAATAGAGGGGTTCCTCTGCTATGTGTGGACCAGATGCCTCATTCTTGAATAAAAATGGCTTTATTAATAAGTGTTGTTTAATACTTCAAGTTTTCTTTTTCATGTTCTCTTTTTTTTTGTTTGTTTGGATTGCTTTGCTTTTTTTTTTTTTTTTCCCTGTCTCCAATTCACAGTAGTCTAATAGAAAAGCTGTGGCAGTGCAGATAAAACTGTAAGAGTATACTCTGTTCTGTTGGCAGCTCAGGCTCACAGAAGGGTGAGGGTATATTTATCTCGAATAGAAGCAGCCTGAGAGACCTAATTTTTGTGGTCCTTATCTAGATGTCTGGCTGTTTTACTATAATATCCTTTCTCAGTGTTTCCACTTGCAGATTGGGTCAGGTACTGGTTTTGGGTTGGTTGTTTGGATTGGTTTTTCATATGTGTTGTTTTGTGATGGGTTTTTTTGTTTGTTTTCTGCTTCTCTCAGATACAATGCAAGTGTCGTGTTAGATTGTAATCCAGGAGTATTCATATATAATATTTTATTATCACTAGTTGTAAGTTGAAGTAACTTCTACTTAGCTCTTACCACTTTATTTGGGCTTTCATCAGCTCCTGTTTGGACTTGAGATATTTCTCTACAGATCCTGTACTGTTTCGTATGACCTCATGCAGTTGGCAGGGAGTGGCTGTCTGGACTGGAAGTGGCTTGGAATGCACATTCAGAACTGTATTTTTCTGAGAAGTGGGTGGAGAGAGGTACAGAAAGGACAGTGGTGGAGTACCGCCATCTTTGCCTCACTTTGGATACTTCTTTTATGACTCACTGGAAATAGTAATGAAAGGCAGGCCAGGAGGAAAGAAACAACTGTTTGTTCAGAGAGCAGAATTTTTCTTTTTGGACGGTGCTTTCTGAAGGAGTACTGTGTGTAATGTAAGAAGAGAGCAGCCCAAAATAACCAAAACAAATAGATGTCACTAACAGTTCTTGGCTATCGAGTACTGTGGAGTGCTTCTTCATAACCCTTATTTACAAGAAATCACGTTGGTCTTGAGGTGTGATAACTTCAGTGATATTGTAGCTTCCAAGCATTTAGACCTATTTAGTTTCTAATGCTAAGTGATCAAAGCAATTAGCTTGAAAAAGATTTCTGTGTATTTGATAATTACGTTCCTCTTGACCGTGGGCTTGGTACTCATCTGAAAGCTCTCCAGGACAAATGACAAATCTTTTTGGCAAACATGGCAAATGCAGTAGTATCCTCATCAGCAAGAGCAGCTAAGGGAATTTTTACAGATTGATGGCAGTGTTTGCAAGGAAGCAAAGAGGAACCCCATATTTACTTTTAAGGAGGTGGGGAGTGGTGGAGGGCAAGATTTAAATACCGTAGTATCAGTATCGTCTTTGGTTCAGCTGCATGTTGCCAGGAAGAGTATATCAATCATTGGGAAAAATCTGGCCTATGTTACTCATTAATTTTTTGCTCTTTTGTATCTTGGAACTGAAAATGCCTGTGTGGATAATGAGAATGTTCTGGGACCTTTTAGCTGTGGGCAGTACTTGTTTTCCTAGCTCTCCATCTGTACAAACCTTACTGAAAGGCATTTAAATATCCACCTACTTTTCTAGAGGAGAACACTCCTGATGTGATGAATTTATTTTACTTTGCTGTTGTTAACTCTCTGAGAGATCTTTCATCTTCTGAGGTGATTCCTTGATTTGTTTAGAGTTGGTAGAATGAGTTATTTTGAAGAGAAGTTTTCATTGGGGTTTTTTCCATGGCTGTCAGGTGAAGTGGATGAAGAGCTGAGGCTGTCTTGCAAGTTTTCTCTTCTTAACCATCTGTGAGCATACCTGCCAAGTCTACATTTGTAACTGCACTGAAAGTATTTGAGATTGCCTCTACATATGAATGATCTGCTGGACTATGAGAATCCTCATCTTTCAATAAAATGAATAGTATGGTTAGCCCAAAAAATGCCATACCTGTGGTGTTGGCAGTAATGAGCAGTGAAAGAGCCTTTAAGCCATAGTTTCATACATTCTTTCGTACATTCTTTATGCAGACACGGTTTGGGGGAAAAGAAAAAGGTGCTGCCCTTTTGCTCTCCATACTTTTTCCTCTGCTGTGGTGCTGCAGCGGCCATGCATCTTTTCTTTGGTACACCTGTGGGGAATTGCAGTAGGAGGGCTGAATGATCACGAACAGAAGCACCTAGATGTGAAGGCACCACATGCAACAGTTGGAATGACTTGTCTTTAAAAATGCCTAGATTAGCTGCTAGTCATCCAGATCCCAGCATGTTTGCATTTGGTTTCACTAGACCCCCTTTGGAGGCAGAGCACAGTGAACAAATGCTGGTAAGTCATGGAGATGGTACCGGACAGAGATAGTCATTGCTGTTTACTGTCAAAGGGTATGGAAAGGCTTATCCTTACCTATAACTTGTAAATTCTGCATGTGGTTGCCAACTGAGAAAGTGCCCAGGAGATGTTAGGAGAACTTGATGACTGGTCACCCTCCATGTCAGGGCAACAGATCCTGGACCTCTTGATGTTTGTTGGGCCAGGTGTAATGGCCCTCTCCTGGGTGGAAGGCTTGAACATCCTTTTCCTGCTTGACTGATTGCAGGACAGACTTTGTGGGCACCTGTTACTTTCTGATGCTTGTGAGTATAGGGTCGAGTGAAACCTTGGGGTGGGTGTTTCAGTTTTTACATCCAAACGCAAATCAGCTTCCCTCTTTGACAAGGTCTGGCAGATTTTGCCATGGTGCTGGTACACGAGTGTAACTACATTTCCTGACTGTCTGCCAGGTTCCATAGATGTTGGCTTTAGACCTAAGTTGAAGGCAAGAGCTTTTTATTTTCTGGGGCAAGTGACAAAGATTTAAATTTTTATTTCAGCTTGTTAGATTTTTCAAAACTATTTGAGTTGAAAGTGAAATTAAGAATGATGCTTTTGGTAGAGAAATAGAGGGTTACAGGCCAACGAGCAGTCAAAATGTGTTTTAGTAAACACATCTTGCTCAATAGAATAATTCAAATTACAATCCTGATAGTTTTATGGTAATTACTGGTGTAATTTTAATGGTTGTAAAGGTACCTGACAATGTGTCATACTGATACGAGCAAAGTCCTGGGTGTTAACAGGTGTGATTTCAGATTTACCTGCTTTGGAAGACTTTAAGAGACTGATCTTGAACATTGTATCTCTTGATGATGATCAGGTTTCCCAGGATGTTGAGGCTTACACCACTGTGAAAGCCTTCCTGTGCTCCTCTTCCCCCCACCCTTCCCTGGGATGTGCTTATGATCTTTGAAGTGTGGAATTCTAAATAAGTATTGTTGGTACCTTCCTTTAGATTGGACACCTGCTGTCTGGAATGTGCTGATGTCCCTTAGTCTTCTTTTGTGAGCCTTGTTTCTGTAGGATGAGTTCTCAGGCAAAAGATGATAATGCTTTAAATTTTGTCAGTGCCGGGTGCTAGACAAGATGGGCAAAAAAAATTGATGTGTTACACAAATATGGACCCTGAGGGTGAGCAAATCCATTGGGGAGTTAGGGAAAGGGAGACAGTTTTTCTTTCTTGAGGTTTTGTTCTGAGTGGAATGCTTAGTATTCTGTAAGTCATTGCATGACATAATTTGTCATTTTTGTAGTAGGAATTAAATGGCAGGCTAGCATTGTTCACTGTCTCGTTTCCAGCTTCTGACTGATGGTTATACCGTGATCACTGAAACTCCATTTGGCAGAGAGTTCTGACCTCTTGTGTGTTTTCTGCCGTCTGCAAGATTCTTGCCAAATTCTCTTGTTACAGCAGTTACATGAATAAGATGCTATCACAAACTATTTCTTAAGGAGGTTTATATTATTTGCTGTATGCCAGAAGTCCTGTGAAACAAGCTACTTTCCACCTAAATAAACGTAGTTTTTGACACAGGGACAGGTTGATCATGTTACAGGTCCTTCTTGTTCAAAATGTAGTTGTCCTGGAATAGTGAAACTAGCTAATTAACTACCAAAAACTGAAGTATGTGAATATTTTTGGTTCTTTACTGCTGCAGGTTTTCATACTGACTTTGGCAGATCAAGAGCAAATTTTCCATTTATCTTCTTGTGAGTAAAACTATTATTATAGGTTTCGCTTTCATTTTTTTTTTAGCCCAGACTAGACAACTTTAGAAACTTTTGCATCGGCACTGAGATATTTGACAGAGTTATACCACAAAGGTATTCAGTGTTGGTTTTCTTGATACTCCAGGCCCTTTAAAAGTGCATAAAAATGACCTCGTTTCAAGAATTTTTACCCACAGTGTGAGCACGCACATGGAAATCACATGTTGAAGATGTGTTTGAAGAATGTGATTTTGGGCAAACAGCATGCCTATTTCATGATTGTGAAAAGGAGATGTTTAAGGCAGTCTAACTATGTTGGTAAAGCACAGGTTTAGGCAGGCTTGTTTTCTTAATTAAAATGTGTTGGTATGGTTTACAGACAGTGTTACAAAGACTGGAGACTAACAGTCATATGCAGCTGGAAAGAGAGTTAAGCTCTGTGCCCCTCCAGTCTACCTCCAGACCTCATTCAGGAGGAAACACAGCATATGCTTCTTGAAGAAGGAAACAACAATTCTGAAATGTAGTTGGTAGGGGAACACTAGAAGCAAAGAAGCACTGCTGTAGCGCCGACATGCTTACGAAGAGAAGACTTGCATGATTCTGACTGACGATCAAGAACTCTGTGGCCAGTGCTCTCAAACTGGTGGCTCAGAAGTTTACATGGAGGTTCTGTTTGCAGCTTTCCTGCTAATGAAACTGCTGAGGTATGCAGTAAGCAGAACGTGATGTGGTCCTGTGGACAACTGAGCTTCAACCACCAGTGTTGGTACCAGACCCAGATACGAATTGTACCAGTTATTCTTCAGCGTGATGTGTCAAGGTTACATACTTTATCTTCTTAGAGCTCTTGTTTGCTGGAAGTGCTGTAATGTCCCTCTTGAGGCCTGCACAGTAGAAGTGACCACCAAGTGCAGACTCGGTGTGTTGGGCTGCTGTGTCATCTCAAGAGTTGAAAAATGTCACTGGCTAGGTCTGTGTAAAAAAGGAAAGCCCATTGTTTTGGAACTGTAGGACAATTAAAGGTTAGAAAATGTTATTTATATTTCCGGCCCCTTCAAATAATTAGTTTTACTTGGAAATTATTGCTACTTAATGGTGACTAAGAAGTGAACTTTCCTCATTGGTGGATAAAATAACTTTTTTCCAACTATTGATGTCTTCTGTATTTTGTATGCCATGCTCTGTTTTCTTTTTGTGCTGGAACATACTGCATGGTAGTCCTGTAATGAAATGAGCAGGCTTCCTTAGAGGCTTTGTCTGTTTTTTAAATTTTCTGCTCTAGTATTTTTGTTTATTCAATTTGATATTCTTGCAACAGTTTCTGGAGAGATGGATTGCTAGTTCTACTTCCTCAGGCTTGTCTATAATCAGTCTGAGAGGAACAGAGTGACTTTTTATTTCTTTTCCACACTATTCCTGTTGTCTCAGGGTTAGCCAGACTCAACATTTTCACAAGTGAAAGAGCAAAAGGTATGCCATATGATCAGTGTTAAGTTTTTGCTGTGTCTAAACTCCAGTTCTGGTTGAAATATGCCTATGATACTTTTCAAACATAGAACACGTTTGTGTCACTTGTCACAACCCTCAATAATGCTGTATTGTGGGAGAATAAAAGAAGTTGTTAGTTGAGATGACTGATGTTAATTTTTTCCAGTCCTTGGTAATGGAGCAGTGTTTTCTTTGAAAGCTTGAAGACAATGTTACTTGAGAGACTGGCTGCCCAGCAATACCTGATGTTACGTTTTTATTGTCATGTCTTGTCAGGAAGGCCTGGCTCTAAATTGCAGGCGATGGTAGTAGCTGCGTGTAGGTATTCAAGAATCTTTTTCTAGGAGGGGGATTTTGTAACAGTATGACTAACTGAGTGGAAAGGTGCACATACTACTTTAATTAGAGCTATCTTCAGTAAAATTAGAAGTCCAATGTTATCTATGCAGTCATGTGATGAAACTTGATTGAAAATATCATTCTGGGTTAAACATTGTTTTCTGTTCTGGTGAGAGGGAGGGAGCATAGTGGAAACAACTGAAGTAGCAGAAAATAATTGAAAGTTTCTGCGAAAAGCTTATTGATGGCATATTGTTCTAATGCCTAATGTGGAAAAGGAATAGAGGATGTTGCCCATCAGCCAGATTCCCTGCTCACCGAGAAATGTATTCATCTTGTTCATCTGGAGATTCCACATGTATTTCTGCCTTTTAAGGATGACAGGTGTTAATTTTAATACAGGTATGTGAGCTTTTAAATATTAAAGGTACTGGATGATGTTTTCTGAAAACATTGCTTTGTCCTCTGGCTTAGCAAATGGTTAAGCAATGCCACACCAAGCGGGAGCGTTACTGTATGTAAATTGCTCTAGTTTTGTAGTTATATTAACACCCACTTAGGAACCTGTTGAAGCAGGTTATGAGTACATTGAGATGGCTTATGTTCTAATTATGGGCCATTTATCTTTCGTTATGGAGACAGACAGAACTCACTGCCTCTGTGTCCTTCCGTAAGGTACTAATTAAATGGTTTGGTTACATGTCGCTTCTACTTCCATTTTAGGTCTTCTAGTCTGAAGGAAGTGGGTGTTTTTTGGTGGTTTGTTTTTTTTTGTTGTTGTTTGCCCAGTAAGGTAGTTGGGAAGGTATTGTGAAAACTGTTGCTATGATTTGGATTCTTCCAGCGTCTGAGTAGCTCTGTGTCCTCTCAGGAATCTTTGGTTGTAATGGTCTATGGCATGCAAGTGATGGTATCTTTTTGATAATGGTCCAGAAGTTTTAAAGTTATGTCGTCTTTATCACATATTCAGTTAGTATGTGCATTTTTCTAGAACTTAATATTCAAGAGCAACTAACTTTTGAGAGGAAAACAGCAAAACCTGGGAAAACAGCAGTTTTGAGAAGAACTGAGTTTCTTTATGTACAAATGTTGGCCAGGTGTTCCCAGAAACCTTTTCTTCTTGGTAAACACTACTACTTGTTGCTTTTCCAGGTCCTGCTTTGGGTTGCAAGCCCCGCCCTTTTCCTGGGCTCAGGCTGCAGTCCACAGTGCAAGGGTATCTCATTTGGGATTTAAAGTGCGCTGGATTGAAACAGGATCATCTACTTGCTTGTGTTTCCGATCAGTGCCAGTAATGTGGGCTTATCCCTGTGTGCCAAATTACTAACCTTGTTTATGTTACGCTGTCAGCTCCGTTTTATAGTATGGACTGTTGCTGTTCTGGGCCCCTATTGTCTTGAAAGCCACCTTTCTGTGATCTTAGTTGATCCAAGGCTCATCTGTCCTGTAAGAGCTTTAGAGTTCAGCTGCAAGTAAGGCATGATCTAAGTAAGACACTTTAGAAAGTGGCCTGTGGTTGTGCGGGTCCCTTTTCTAGAGACCAGAGCAGTCAGGTAGCCTGTCATCTTTAGGAGAAACTGTAGCTGAGCTTGCAGTTTACAGCCTCTTGTAGCTTGTACAGAAGAAAAATCAAGGTGCACCTCTGTTTTGAGAACAGTGATTTTTTCAAAATGTTTTGCTGTAGTCTTTATTTTTGTCATGAGGTCTGCGATACCATTAAATGAGATGGAAGGCAACAATATAAGGGAAAATGAGTTATGAGGAGAGGACTGCCTGTTCCATGTTTTTTCCCGTTCTTGAAATGTATAGTAGGGTGGGAGAAGATACATAGGAAGATAGACTTGAGAACATGATCATCAAACTGAAAGAGGGTAGGTTTAGATTAGATATTAGGGAAAAATTCTTTACCGGGTGTTGAGGCACTGAAGCAACTTGCCCGGAGAAACTGTGGCTTGCCCTATCCCTGTAAGTGTTCAGGACCAGTCTTGGATGGAGTTCTGAGCAACCTGGTCTAGTGGAAGGTGTCCCTGGTCATGGCAGAGGGTTGGAGTGAGATAGGCTTTACTGTCCTTTCTGACCCAAACCATTCTATGATTCTGTGAACATTGTAGGGCCTCTCTGTGAGATCATTTAAAAGAACTTGAGTAAGTGGCTCAAAGTCACGAAATAACTAGCAAATACTTCATGAGAGTAAAGAAATGCTTGTGAGATAAACCTGTACAAGGGGAAGATTTAAGTTAGTTAAAAGGACAGGATGGCCACTATGTGTAGACCAGTACAAAGTAAGTCATGGGCTGAAGGAGAAACATGAAGATGAGATGGTGTCTTAATTACTTTTGAAACTCTGGGTGATGAACTCTGTACTTCTCCTTGATATTTTGTCTGAAGTGCTACCGACTAGCATTTTAATGATGCAGACTCTGTGGTAGTGTTATGTTTCAACCCCTAGTGCTAAGTGAATAGTATGCTTGAGTATGACAGCAGCAGCATGAGACCTGTTTGGCATGGGGTTGTGTTCACAAATTGGAAATATACTCGTGTGACCAACTTTGTTGTTCTTGCACTTCCAGATGGATGGAGGCCTGTTTGAATGAGGAGCTGCCTGCCACAACAGAGCTGGAAGAAGGATTGAGAAATGGAGTCTACCTGGCAAAACTTGGAAACTTCTTCTCCCCTAAAGTGGTTTCTGTGAAGAAAATCTATGATAGGGAACAGACTAGGTATAAGGTGAGTGCTGTTGACCATGGATACTTCTTTAGGTAGAAATCTAAAATGAGAATATGTACACATGGAGGTACTGTGAGAAAATAAGCAGAAAGTTATATTGTATTAGTCTTACCTGAGAAACTCTGCCTTCACTCTAGAGCAATGGTTAAATGAGGGGGTGGGTGGACTCAGTTTTATGTCGAAGCTTGCACTTAGGTGAAATAATTTGTCATAAACAGTCAATATAAGCATATATAGAAGACTTCAGACTTCTTTTCTGCAAAAGTGCTGTTTTCACTATCTGTGTTAATGGACCTCCCTGCTGTTCCTGACACGTGTGATATTTTGTTTCTTACTGCCATCCCGCTTGTTTCTGCCGATTTTTATTTCAGGCTACTGGTCTCCACTTCCGACACACAGATAATGTAATCCAGTGGCTGAATGCCATGTCTGACATTGGTCTCCCCAAGGTAACTTAAGTCTCATACGTACAAATAAATGAATAATCTCAGAAAAGCTTTGCATTCTGTGGAAGCATTTGCTGTTACAAAAAAAATCAGCACACTTACTCTAGTTAATTCTTAGATTTCTAGATTTGTGTCCCTATAGAAACTCTCTCCTAAAACTTGCTGAAAGATTTCATTCTGATACATGTGTGAGAATGACTAGCAGCAAAATAATTTATCCTTGTATACCATATCCCTGATATTACTTATCTTGCATAATATCTGCATTACATTGTTCTTGCCATGCATTCCTTTGAGCAGTATCCAGGCTACAGTTCGATTGTGGAAGTTTTTTTAGAAATCAATGCTGAATGTAGGAGCACAACAGAAAATATTATGTTCTCTGTTTCTTCAGATTTTCGTATGAAATTTTCACGTCAAGGTGAAATGTTCCTGGTGTAGCTTAATCAAATGTAAATTATTGACTTGACTAGAGAAATGGCCGGATAAACTTCTCGGAGCTAATAAGTGCAGTTGCCTGAAAATATATGGAACTGTGGTAGCGTTGGGCTGATAGTTTTTTGTAGCCGTGTTATGCACTGTCTCACCAAAACTGGTATCGTGTAGTTTAATCTGATGTATCTTTTCTTTGCATATGTGCTTGCAAATTGAACACTTGAGTTTTGGCAAAGATTTTTAAATAACTTGTGATTTACTAGTTGAGCTTTCCTGGGATCTATGATGATCTTACAGAAACACATTTGGGATTAGGAAATACTAAAATATGCTGCTAGGGTGGTTAGGTGAAAAGAAATGAGAAGGGATTTAGACAGAGAGATGTTAAGTGCCAGGTATGAGGTAAGATTTTCAGATGCAAGTAGGCTTTAGGTGGAAGTAAATGTGCGAGAAGATGTTAAAGAAACTGCGCTGGGGTTCAATACATTTACAAGATATACTGGTGCTTTAAGTATTTTCCCATGCAGAACAGCCAGGGAACTGATGCTGTGGAATTGAGGGTCATTCAGTTGCTCGTGCCTTTACAGAAAGAGCAGTGTTATTTTGTGCTCATAGGCAACAGCAAGGAGCCTTCAAATAATTGAAAAATAACATACTTTGTCAGGACTTCTGAAATAGTTGAAACTTCAATATCAACCCCTTTTGTTAAACTTTGAAGAGCTTTGAGTTTGAGACTGTTTGAAAGCTTTTGGGTCCAGCTAACTGAAAATATAGTATGCAGAGCACCTCAGTGCTGATCTGGGTTTCCCTTTGAAACTCTCTCCTCTTGTTTCTCAACCGCATTTAATCCAAACAAAATTCTCTTTTCTCTCTTTTCCTGTAAGTCTTTTTTTCATCCTTTGGCTTTCACCAAAGTCCTCGCTAATACCTCATTGACCCAGTGTCTTGGTGCACACACAAAAGAAAGGTTCTACCCATGCACGAATGTAGAACTTGGCAGGAAAAGGGGAGCTCTGGTTTGGGTATTAGAAACAAAAGGAAGGATGGACACTTCAAGCAGGAGAAACATTGGTCCAGGGCAGAGAAGCTTGAAGAGTTTTGTTCCATGAGCAGTTTCTCTAGTGTGATGTGGAAGAATTGAGCTGATATGATTTGGCTGAATAGAGTGAGTATAATTCAGACTGCTAACTTTGTTTTATCTTTAGATATTCTACCCAGAAACAACAGATATCTATGATCGCAAGAACATGCCACGCTGTATCTATTGTATTCACGCACTCAGGTAAGGAATACTGGACAGAAATCTGTTTGCTTCTGAAATCTTTCTGCAAAGCTGAGAGGCGACAGGAGAGCTGAACTGAAGTCTAGATGAGGGCAAATTTTCTAGCAGAACAATCTCATCAGGTCAGAGCAAAGATCCATGAAGCCAATATTTCGCCTTGGGCAGTGGCCGAATCAGATTCTGAAGGAAAAAACCAGTCAGGTGTGTTGAGATTACTGCCTTTTCATTCCAATTCCCTCCCTCTCTGCTGTCTGAGGCAGAGTTAGACATTCTTTAACCAAGAAGATAGTAGGGCACTGGCACAGATTGCCCAGAGAAGCTTTGGCTATCCCATCCCTGGAAGTGTTCTTGGCCGGGTTGGACGGGGCTTGGAGCAACCTGGGATAGTGGAAGGTGTCCCTGCCCGTGGCAGCGGGGTGAGTTGAGACTAGATGATCTTTAAGATCCCTTCCAACCCAAGCCTTTCTGTGATTCTGTGATCTGTATTGAGCTAGCATGACAGGCAAAAAGCGGAGGAGTTGGTTTTCTTTTCCCAGACCCATCTGTACTCAGCTGTGTGGGTTCCTCCCTCCTTTGTAGCGGTTCCGTTTCTCATCAGGCTGCAGGTGGATGCATTAACCCCATTTTGGTAAGCCAGATCAGACTAGTGAATACTTCACTGTTGGTGATGCCACACCTGCAGTCCTGTGTCCAGTTCTGGGCTCTCCAGCATAAGAGAGACACAAACATGCTGGAGAGAGTTGAAGGAAGGGTCACTAAGACGATTAATGGACTAGAGGATCTCTCCTATCAGGACAGGCTGAGACAGTTGAGACTATTCAGCCTAGATAACATACAGTGCCATGGCAATCTCAACAATGTGTGCAGCTATCTGAAGGGAGGATGCAAAGGAGATGTGAAACAAGGCTCTTCTCACTGATGTCCCATGACATGATAAGGGGCGAATGGCATAATCTGAACCACAGGAGGGTCTCTCTTAACATGAGGAAATGCTTTGTTTACCTGTGGGAGTGACCAAGGAGTGGCACAGGTTGCTCTGAAATGTGGGGTCTCCACTGTTTTGATCCTCAAAAGCCGTCTGGCCGTGATCCTGGGGACATTGATCCTCTGTGACCTGGTTTGAAAAGGGAGCTTGAACAAGACAAACTTGAGAGTGCCCTTCTAGCCTCAACCATTCTGTAATTCTGGGAAGACTTTATGCTGGTGGGCCAGTTATGTTCAGCTGAGGGGGGAAGAGAGGAGTCAGCTCACTCTCCTGGTGGTTATCGGCTGTTGTATTGGCTTACCTGTCCTTGAATCTATATCTCCTAAAATTGTATCATTGTCAGACCACAGGGAAAAATGACTGATTCTCATTATTTGCTTGTTTTCTTTTCTAGCCTCTACCTTTTTAAACTGGGTCTTGCCCCCCAGATTCAGGATTTATATGGCAAGGTAGACTTCACAGGTAAATAAACCCCAACACTCATGTATACTGCCTTTATCTCATACCATTCTAGATCAGTTGTTGAACGCTTGTTTAGATCAATTAAGGGATTGTTACTGTCGATATCCCAAATAAAATTATAAATTAATGGCTGTGAGGAGTTTTAGTAATTTAAGAAAAAGAGGTTTCATTTGGCAGCTTCTGAGCCAGGCAGTTAGACAGTCATCAGTTCACTAATCATTTACTTTCACAAATAACAATGTCTTAACTCTTTTGTCACTGTTGTAAGATGCTTAAGCCTTGCATCCATCTCCTTGGGAGAGTTTTCAGTTTGGAACTTGGTACATGATTCTGACCTCCTGTGACAGTTTAGAGGTGCCATCAGCTGAAGAAGAGTTTGCCAGCTGATCTGCTGCAGGAGATGCCAGCACAAAGTTGTGTGTCCACACACCTCCTCAAAGTTTCACTTCCTTAATTTTGCAAAAGTGTCAGATTCTGTGTTTTGCATTAGTGAGGCTCTTGCCCGAGGACACACGTCTGGTTTAAAAGGTGTATAAACTTTATTTCCCTGCAAATTAGTTGTTGATTATACTTACAAAATGCTAAACTGTTAACTCTCTTTTAGAGTATGGTATTTAGCAACCGCATGTTTTGACGCACTCCATTCGCTTCTCTCAGTGTAGTCTGTTTGTGGGGAAAAAGAAAATCTTAGACTACTGCCTGTGCATTTTCCTGACCTGTTGGCAACCACAGTTGAGGTACCTCAGAATGGAGTCTGTTTCCAGCTCCTCGTGAGAATTCTTGCATTGTTTTCTAGTAAGAAAAACTACAGGATACTCCCATATGAGTTTCTGGGAGAAATGTAGATTTTAGGAAAGTGTGCAAAATGTCTTAGCATTTTCATTTCTGTTGTTTCACTTACTGAGTTATATTCAAAGTATTATTTAGATAATAATTGCCATCTATTGTAGCTATCCTTTTTTTTTAGCAGCAGTTAGTATAGCAGTGCTAATGCATTTAAACCCACGTAACGCTGTTTTAACGTATGTTTCAGAGGAGGAAATCAGTAATATGAGGCTTGAACTGGAGAAGTATGGTATCCAGATGCCTGCCTTCAGCAAGATTGGAGGAATTCTTGCAAATGAACTTTCTGTGGATGAAGCTGCATGTAAGCAAAAATGGCATTTTGTTTGCTTATTCAAATCAGCGGATGAGTTAAGTGTTGGTTTTAATGCTGCCTGTTTTAAGCCTAGTACAGCCATTCTGATAGGCCTTTTGGAAGACTGGGAAGATGTTTTTATTCTTCCCCTTGTGTATTTTTCTTTTTTCTGGAGTGTGATGATTCGACTATTTAAAGTATTGTAACTAGAAAATAGGCTGCTATTTTTTTCAACAAGACAAAGCCATGATTGAGTGAGAGGTACTTTGATAATTCTTTTGCTTTGCAGTTAATTTTCAGGTAATTTTTCTGCTATTTTCAAATAAGGGATTCTTGATTTCTTAATTTTTAACAGTGCTGTTTTGTTTGGGACTAACTGGCAGACTGTGGCTTATTTTTCAGTGCATGCTGCTGTCATTGCCATTAATGAAGCAGTTGACCGTCAGGTTCCAGCTGACACTCTTACAGCAATGAAGAACCCTAATGCCATGCTAATAAATCTGGATGATCAACTGGAATCCATTTACCAAGCCACACTCTACAGAGCAAAGCAAGACAAGATGGAGAGCGCTAAAAATAGGGTAGCTCAGTTCTTCTTTCAGACCATTTGCATGCATTGCTATTTTGTATTGCAGTGTAAACTGTGGGGAATTCACCAAATGTGTGTTAAGGTCCTGTATGTATAGTCTTAGGTGGATTTACTCCTCATGGCATTCTGTTATGTTCCCCAGTAACCTATCTTATTGCAGAAAACAGGCAATAGTTAGCTGTGTTAGTCTATTTAGCTGTCTGAAATATGGGCCACATAGATACACAATTCCTGTCAGCATTTTTATGTTGGGAATGCATCCTTCTATTTTCATGCACTGTAGGTATGTTTTCCTGACAATGAAATGATGAGCAAAACTGACTGATGCTGGAAGTGGTCCATGTTGCTTTAGAATACCATATAACGCATGCCTAGCTCTGCGTACTGCTTTCTACGTTCTGAAGCTCTACTGTGTGTTCAGTAGAGCCATTACATTGAAATAAGATGTTTCTAAGCTGTCTGTATCAGAGTTTGGCTGTAGTTACTCTAAATGTATTTATGTCTAGGGCTTCTTTTTGCATGTGTAGAGCTAGTGTATCTATGGCCTATCACAGCTCTATATGGGTAAACTGACCTTTTCAGTTAGAAGTTCTGTAAGGGAGAAGGAAGCTGTAGAAACCCTGATTAGTTTTTATTTCGTCTTCAGATTGCCTCAGAAAGTTCAGATAGAGAGAGAGATGTGTATGAAGAACTTCTGACTCAAGCTGAGATTCAGGGAAACATCAATAAAGTGAACAGTAAGTGTCATGTTATAGTAATAGTCTTAATTAAAAGCGTACTTCAAAATGATACCCGTGCTCCTCTTTTTCTGTAATGCTGACAAAATTTAAAGGCAGCTGCCCTGTTTTTGTGGACTGTTTTAGTGGTAGGGTGTTTTGGTTTTCTTCAGTTGTGTGGTTTCGTTGTTGTTAGTTGGTTTTGGTGGTGTTTTGTTTTTTTAGTCATTATTAGTACATAGTTGTAAGCGTAATTCACTACGACTTGTTGCCCTTCCTTTTGGAAATGGATTGTCCGTGTTGCTGGGCCCTTCAGTTCTTCATTTTGAATAGTGCATGCCATTTCCAACCATTAGCCTGTTTTTCAGGCTACTAATTCGTAATTGACTTCATAATTGACTCTGGAAGTGTTCCTTTTGGATTACATACATAACTGGCTATCTGTCAGGTCTTAAAATATTTCTTTCTGAGCAGTAGGTTATGTAAACCATGGGACTTTCTCAAAGCTCTATTTTACTGTTGCTAGCACATGCAGCCATATCAAAGATTGACCTGGCTTTGGAACGAGGAGATGCGTTAGCACTGTATGAAGCTTTGGCAACACCAGCCCTGGGACTCCGAGGATTGCTACGAGAAAATTGTGACTGGTATTTCAAGCAGTTTTTGAGTGATAGGCAACAGAAACAGGAGGTATGGAAAAGTGTAATTACCCTGTTTTGTGAGGTTTTTCCCCTGCTCCTGCCTTTCACCGTACAACTGTGTACTAATCACTTGGTATATACCTGCATTACAGTTTAGTGTTGGCTAGAAAAAGTTAGCGTCAAGAGATGGAAGCATTCAGTAAGCCTGTCTGTTATTTAGGTTTTATCTCTGCATCTGAAGGGCCAGTATAATGTTTGTATGTATGTGTACATACAATTGACCAAACCTTAAACTACTAACTTGTATATGTATAGAACTATTAAAACTAAGGTGTATCCTCCCTCATTTTACTATTGTCAGTGCCCAAATAATGTGGATATACGTGTTTCATAAACACCTATCAGATAAGCGTGAACTACTTTCACTGTGGAGAATACCATCATACACCACTTGCAGGCATGGTGCTTAGGGGCATGGTTTAGTGGTGGACTTGGCAGTATTAGGTGCATGATTGGACTCAATGATCCTAAGGGTCCTTTTCATCCTCAATGATTCTGTGATTCAAGCCCTCCTGCCTCCCTAGTTACTCAGTCTCATTTTCTATTTGTATTTGAGTGGTACTGTATAGTCCAAGAAGCATGTATTTATAAGCCAAAGCTGCGTGTGGTCCATCTTGATGTTCTGCTAACTCTTTAGTTGCTCAGAAGTAAAATGCAACATTACGTAATGGATTGTTTCATGCCAAACTGCATGATTGCTAATCTCACTCCAGCATGCAGCTCATGTACAGGGAGTCCTTTCCCACAAAATTGTGCCTTTTGTCTGAAATATTTTATCATTTTGGAAGCAGTCTTGCCTTTAATTGCTATGTTCACGGGACTGCACTTCTAATATAAACAAGATCAGGTTGTACGCATACGTTCTTTCAGCACCTGAACTGAGAATCTGGTGAGTAATTTCTGATTTCCTTGTGTACGCGGCATTCCTTATTTGCAGAAGCTATATGGCATTAGGGTGTTTTAAGTTCAAGTGGAGTATTTGTATTGAGATAATTGAAAGTAATAACATGGCATTGTTTCACCCTTACAGTTTCTGTTTTTTCTTTAGGCTGGCCTTACAGGTCCTCTGCAGAAGGAAGAGTTGCAGTTGGGAGTGGATGCTGCTAACAGGGCAGCACAACAGTACCAGCAAAGTAAGGATCAGCAGAAATTACTGCAGCAAAGTCACCGTGGGTGTGATCAAGGAAATGAGGCAGCACAGTGTTTGGGTCTATTATGAATGGTCATTATGAATGTTCTTTAAGTACTTTACAGCTGCTAAGAGCAGTAAAGAGAGATGGTTGCCATAATTATTTGTAGTGTCTTTTATCCAGCTCTTACAATGTGGCTGGAGATAACAGCACATAATTTGAATTAGGAATTCAAATAGAATTTTTGCATCCTCCTTAAGTAACCTCTTTTTATAGAATACTTTTATGAATTTTTATGTTGTGGATCTGCGAAGAAAATCTGCATTGCTCCAAGAGATGTAAAAGATAGGTTTATCTGCTGATCATTCACACTGAGCTACAGAACCTTTACTGTTTCTGAATATCAGGTAGCAAATAAAACACAGATCATTTGCTGATTGTCTTTTGATCAATGCTTCTGAGTCCACACAGAGCTCTGACTGTGCAGGAGCAATTCACTTTGTGATTGGTAGAAAGGAGACTACTAGAGATTTGAGGAGAGAGGATTTAGAATTCAAGAGGAAAATAGCGAATGCTGAATTACGTAGGCAGCTACCTTCGAAGTACCTTACTTGTTAGATATGGAAGTCCACATTTGTTTACCTACTTGCGGTGTTTTAAGTTAGCCAGCATGTACCCACTATGGAGTGCCTGTGTTACTGCCTTGAGCAGGATAGAGGTGGAAAGGGAGAGGAAATTGGTATGATTCACCCATCCAAAAATTTGCAGTGAGGCTTCTTACTATCATAATACTGAAATAGTAGAACAGTCCCTTGATAACCAGACAAAAAGGTGAACTAGTATTAAATATGAGCATTGTGTGTTTTAATTGTCTTCAGTAATGGAAGACTAACTAACTGGAGGTGTATGGATCTGAGAGTTTGGCTCTTTCCCTGCACTTAGGGTATTATTCTTTCTCTAGTTAAGTATTTGAGCAAAATAAACACGCTGTTGATTATGGGAGTCTCAACTGTCTGCCTTCCTTTTTTTTAATGCTCTTTGAATTTCTAGGACTGGCAGCAGTAGCCAAAATTAATTCAGCAATTCGAATGGGTGATGCTGAGAAGACTGTGGCAGAAATGATGAACCCAGAGGCCCAGTTACCAGACGTTTATGCATTTGCTGCAGATCTTTACCAGAGGGAGCTGGCCACCTTACAGCAGCAGAGCCCTGAAGTAAGTATCACCTTCTCTGTTATTTCTGGAAGTTGGCATGGGTCACTGAGTCTACCTTGTCTGTTTTCTTAAATGCGTTCTCTGGAGCAAACCTTTCTTGAGTCTTCACAGAACTGCTTTGGTGTTCAGTCTGTTCTGATGTTGTTTAATCCTTAAATCTTGGTCTACTTGGCCTTGTAAGACTCTACCTCAATGTCTTACTTGGTGCTCTAGGTTTGTTTATGATACTCACCTTTCTACTTTGTTGTCTTAAAGGATGTCATTTACCTTGTTACATGTCTGTTCTGACAGCCACTCCATTGTTTTCTATGTGCAGCAATAGTTTGTATAGAGCAAATAAAATTAATTTGTTGTCCTCTTTGTATGCAGGGTCACCTCACCCATCCAGAACTATCTGTTGCTGTAGAGATGCTGTCTTCTGTGGCCCTGATTAACAGGGCTTTGGATTCAGGAGATATGAATACAGTATGGAAACAACTGAGCAGTCCTGTCACAGGCCTTACAAACGTTGAGGATGAGAACTCGCAGAGGTGAGTTATTAGAGGAATCATATCTGTCCTTGATGTGCTTATATTCTGTGACTTCATGAATTTTCTTTTCCTTCTCTTAAATTTTACATTATTTCTACATTATTTGTTACAGTATGGATTTAATCTCAGCTGTCCCTTGCGTCTCATTTTTCCGATTACTGTTTCTTACTGGTCTGATTCCTGTGCTGTCTCTCAGTACTTTCTCATGTATTTCACATTAAAGCCACGCTGTAATACCATTAGGTTGTCACTAGTACTTATGCCAGCTCACCCAGCATTTTCTTTGCCCTGGACCCTCATTCAGTGTTTCAGTGCTTTTTTCTATTTGGCAATTTTGTCTGTTTGAACCTACTTCGCATTTGTGCTGACCATCCTCCACACAGCATTTCTCTTTCTCCCCATTTTCAGTTTCAACCCTCATGTTACCTCTCCCACATTGTGTGCAGTTCTCAGTGCTGGGTTGTGTGCTCCCTGAGCAACTTGTTGCAGTGTGATGTTTACTGGGTTTGGGTTTTATTTTCTGACAGATACATTGATGATTTGGTGAAGCTGAAAGCTGAAAGAAGTGCAGAAGGAAGTGAATTCATCACATGGAATGATATCCAATCATGTGTTGATCATGTGAATAAAGTTGTGCATGAAGAACATGAAAGTAAGTTTTTCTGTTCAATTCATGCTAGACTGATCATAGCTTATAAGGAGTGCTAAAATTAGGTGCGTCTCAATACAAAAAGTTATTGATTGACTTGTAGTTGTGTTGTACATGAGATATCTAGGAAGATCTTAGTTGTGAACGAGACTTGGTGATCTGTAATATGAAAGTCTTGATTGTAGGACTGTTTGTTGATGGAGAGATCAGGCAGTCAGGTGTGTTTGTGGTATTGACGTCAGTATTTCAAAACTGTTTATTAATCCTTCCGGTGTAAATTTCAACCCTTTTTGTATTGAAAATGCATTGTCTGGTGTCAGTGTCTAGGATTAGTCTAGAATCTTGTCATTTTGCTTCAATACTCCAAATTTAATGAAAGCTAGTATTACCAAAATCTCTCAGTTAGTTGTAGCCTTGTCTTGGAGTCCTCCATCCTCCTCCCTGATTTGCTGCATTCAGTAGGAGATATTTTTCTTGAAGTCTTATCCTTTCTTTGACAGCAACTTTTTCCCTGTTTAGGTTTTCCTCTTCTTCCTTTTATTTCTTTTTTTTAATCTGCATTGGTCTTTTTACCTTCTCTGTATTTCATTCCCCGGTTTAGTTCCCAGTATTTAGCTCCCTGATTGGAAGATGTGCAAAAACCCTCTGAAGTTACAAGTGTCTAACACAGATCACTGATGAAACTCCAGCTCCCTGGGTGCAGGGACACTGATATTTGAGCTCTCGCCACGACTATGCTTCTGAAGTTAATCCTTCGACTGTACTGTGTGTGTTATGCGCTGCAATCGCGCTGCTCGGTGTTTCCCTAGAGGGTTTGTTGACCTGGTGCATGGAAACCTGTTTATTGGCATTTATATAAAAGGTGTGATCGAGGAGTCACCACTAATGCTTTGCACTCAGTTACAGGCATTTGGTCAGTAGTCCTATATTGAAGAGAAGAGGAAGAGGTGTAGTATATATACACATATACAGTACCAGGTTGGGGCTTGGAGCAGCCTGGTCGATAGTCGTCTTGGTCTAGTGGAAGGTGTGCCTTGCCTGTGGCGGGGGGCTTGGAGCTAGGTGATCTTTAATGTACCTTCCAACCCAAACCACTCTGTGCAGCAAGTGTGAGTACTGAAAATTAAATACTCACGAAGGAAAAAAATTACTGACGCAAGCTGAAAATCGTGAATGAGTGTTAACATAATTTCTATGCTTCTAGCCCTGCATGTTTTTCACTTTCTATTTCTCAGTAGTATTTATGTTAATAACGGTCTTTTAGCGGTGATAAAAGACTGGATCTGAGTGTAATTATGAAAAATTCATCAAAACAGAAAATTGGAGTAATTCTTCTTGTGCTAAGACAGTGTTAGTTGACTTAAAATCCAGAGTGGAGATAGAGGAGTCCTTGAAAATAGTACAGTTAAACAAACTTATTCTTCAGTAGACCCTTGTGATGTTCTGTTTCACATGGTTTAATTTTCTTTTTTTTTTTCTCATTTTCATTAAGAGTTCTTAATTTTTGTTTATGACCAATACTGAAAACCTCCTGGGTTTGACACTAACTTTCAAGCCATCTTCGTAATATTTGTAATTTTGTAATATTTAATATCTCAGCGAGGCTCAAAGCCTTGCATGATAAAGCGGGAGAGATTTGTCACAAGTGTGGAGGTGATGCTAAAGTTTATGTTGTACACTGAGGGAAGCAGATGTCTTCTACCACTCCTTATTGTGTACTTACTTGGTGTGTTGTGTTTCACCTTGCAAAGCTTATACTCTAGAGAGGGTTAACTTTTAAATTAAAGGCTTGCTATCTTGGTTAACTTGTTTCCTGCATCTCCAAATAGACACTGTGTTTCCTGTTTGGGTCCCATAAGTAAATTTGTTGAAACCACGCAAACAGGACACCACACTGCGGGTGCACAGGCTGGTGCTAGTTTCATAGTATCTTTTCTATGTAAGAGGTCACAGTGGAGTTCTAAAAGTCTGTGTGATCACAACATCCTGTTTCTTTTAACGCTCCTTATCCGGTAAGAAAAGGTGCAGAAAATCCTGTAATGAGATAAATTGTTCTTCTGGGGAATTTCTTAATTCTTTGGTCTGCTTCGTATATGCCCTTATGCAAAGATATGTTTTATCTTCTCTCCATGGATAAGTTAAATTAGTCAGAGAGATATATATATATATATATATATATGTATGTATGTATATATATATGTATGTATGTATATATATAAAATATACTTTATTTTATTTTTTATGTGCCCTTTCTTAAGTTATCGTATCTGTTTTCTGATAGAAACCATGCCATCATTTTAATGATGCAGTTCTTCCAATGTCCTCAACATATATTTTTCCCTTATCTCTACTCCATCCAAATATAATCTCTTCCCCAAGATGTTCTATTTTTTGTATGAACTTCTGTTTTGTGAGTCTTGTGTGGAAGAGTCACAATCTTTGAATACAATAACCAAAGTTGGAGATCCCCACATTGAGCTCCTTTCTTTTATCTAAAAGATTTCGTTGTTCTGCACTGAACAAACCGTGGTTGGATCCTTCTTTAAGCAGGGAATTGAATCAGATGAACTCTGGGGTTCGTCTCAACCTGAGTTATTTCGTCATTTTCAGGAGACAGTTGCTATAGATGTAGACTCTGTTTGCATTTAGCTAACTGTAAGGTCTTTATTTTGCTGAATGGTAAATTTTGCTGTTCTTGAATAGCATCCACTTCTCTGATAATGCAGCTGATATTACGTATGTCCTTAATAAAAGAGTTTTCTAAAATGTAAAGTTACTGTATTTTTAAGTGGTGTTCCATGCAAGTCTTTAGTTTCATGTGAAGATTTCTTTCTGGAGAAGCCAGAACCTTGGAATATTGTGAACTCTGGCCATTTGGGCTTTGATAATTCTCTTCTAGAAGCTCTGAGCTGAGTGTCTGAGGATTCAGTTTTGTCCCTGCATGTGGTCTCTCTGAGTGATTTTTTTTTTTTTTTTTTTGTAATTGCAATGCTCAGGAATTACGACTACTTTGGGGGAGAGAAGTAGCCTTGGTTTCTTTACTAGTAAATAATGTTTTCTGTTAAAAATATTGTGGTTCTGAGCTGTTACTTGATTTAGGAAGGACTAACCGCATTTTTCATCTGAAGTGATGCTTGTGATTATTGTTGACCAGGAATGGAACTTTGTCTTTCTCCCCCTTTGCATTCCTCCCTAGGGATTTTGGCAATTGGTCTTATTAATGAAGCTCTGGATGAAGGGGATACCAAGAAGACTCT
The DNA here is from genome assembly GCA_013397845.1 of Melanocharis versteri. NCBI lineage: Eukaryota > Metazoa > Chordata > Aves > Passeriformes > Melanocharitidae > Melanocharis > Melanocharis versteri. Next base: position 27,600 of record VZTG01004995.1, on the reverse strand, counting down.
TCAAGCCTTACAGACTCCTGCAGCAAAATTGGAGGGCGTAGCCCCGAAGGTAGCACAGCATTACCAGGATACACTGCTTCGAGCCAAGAGAGAGAAAGCACAGGTGAGTATGGTTAAATGCACTTCTTGAAAGACCTTTGCATTAATGTTACTGGATTCTTACTGGTCTTGAAAGTCGGGAACCAAAATTGGCAGTGGAGAGGTGGGCATTTTGCATACCTTCAACTGATCTTAACCAATCAGTTTGGATCTTTCTGTACTAGAGAAAGAGATTTCAGCTAACAGTGTGAATCCATGAACTCTGGAGATGGATATAAGGATATTAAGTGCATGTGGTGGCTTGCTACAGCTAAACTTGGGTCCCAAGTGAGATACTTTTTTGTGGAAAAATAATATGCATCATCTGTTTTTGCGAGGAGATCGTGTTCATTTCAGGAGTACTGAACTTCTGATTGCAAGTTTTCTGCAAGCTTAAGTATTTTCTTCTGATGTTCTTTGTTAAATGTAGTCATAGGTATAGTTATATATGGCAAAAAGAAAGTTTCTGCAAGTGGAAAAATCTGTAAAGTGATAAATTAGAAAAAAGGTGTGAAGCAACATACATGCTACCAGCAAAGTATATGCTGTTGTTCACCTGATGACACTTTCATAGCTTACGAATTTTTTGAGCAGAAGTTGTCGTTAGCCAAGGACTTCTACCTACTTGTACATAGTTGCAGCTTTCTCCAACTGAAAGGTGAAGATGAAGAAGAGCAAGTTTCATCTTACAGGTATAAGAAAGGATGACGAGTGCACGTGTGTGTACGCAAGTGATTTTTGGGTAGTAGGGATAGGACACTGATTTTTTTGTTCCTCATCTATTTATAGAGAAGTAGCAGATGTCTGCTTTCAGTAGCTCGAGAGTGTTTTGTTTTCTTTTTTCTGCTGGGGAGCTCATTGCTCTAATAGCAGTGCACAATTTTGTGTGAAGGCTAAGGTCTAGATTGTGTTGAACCCTTTGTTTTTGACTAAAGGTAAAGCGGCGTGATGACAGTAGTTGAAAACTGTATGCAGTTCTGTTGAAAATCATAAAGGAGATTTCCCAAGGGCCTTGACAGGGTTAATGTTCCTCAGGATCCATTTTGTGCTGAAGCACTTCCTCTCGCTGAGTCAGAACGAAACAATGAAATCTTTTTATCCTGTGCTTAAACTTGTGCCAGACAGTGCTGGTAACTTCTCAGTCAGTATGAAATTACCTTATTTAGGCATTAGATAGATAAAGGGCTTCTCCCAGCAGCATGGGAGTAATTCCAGAAATAGAAAGATCATATTATAAAGTAACAATGCAGGGAAAATAAGCACAATCTTTAGTCAACTGTTATGAACTAGTGATTTCTGTACCTTTGGGCTGGGAGGGATTGCGGTTCACCTGAAGACGTTGTTCAGTTGCTTACTTGAATGGGGAGTGCTGTATCATGCATGTTTCTGATGTGATGAGGTGAGAGAAAAAAAACCAGTAGACTCTGTAGTGTGTTACGCTGTGCGTACCTTGCGGAAAGCCTTGCAGCAGTAAAACTGTAGAAAAGCACGAGATGGTTTTGGTAGTCTTTGGGTTGACTTCTGTGGGTAGATAGTACGGTACAGTTACAGTGATGATTCTCCCCGACACCTTGGACAGGAATTTTGCTGTTGCTGTTACTCTTGTGGGACTGTCTGGCTTTCAGATGAAATCTGCCTGTGAAGATCATGTTAAGCTCTTTAATGAAGTGTCATTTAGCCAGTTAGTTTCAGATCTGCCGAAATAGTGGGAAAAATATGGAAAGCATGTAAGGAAATGTTCGTTTTAAGTCTGGCCTTAAAGCTCTTGAACGTTGTAAATACTGGTTCTTTTGTGCAGTGTGATTATTATTCCATTAGAGAACTAAATGTTTCCTGTGTTCTGTTTGTATGAGGAAAGTTGTCAGAGGGATGGCAGTTGCATCTTAGCGTTTCTTCCAGTAGTTACCTACAGGAAGCACCAGTGGGTGGGGAGAAGCTTATGCTTGGCAACTGCTGGGTCATTGTTCTTTATGTATATTTTGGGACTTGCAAAACACTTGTCTCTTTCCTCCTCTCAAAATTCAGCTCATTTGGCTGGATTTCCCAGCCAAAATATAGGATACTGTGTGATCACCGCTCCTTGACAAGCAATCTGTTAAAATAAAGACTTAAAACATGGCTTTGACTGCTGTGTGTGTACACCCATCCGCAATATGTACGATGCTTTTTGCTTTGCTAGTTTGTACAGGTTTGTGAAGTTTTATGGGCACGGAAATGAACAGCCTGATGTGACATTAGTTACGCAAAGGTTTATTAGTTTCCGCACACAGATGTCTGTCAGCAGCTCTGTGTAGTCATCTTCTGTTGAAGAACTAACTTCCTGGGAAATCATATCCTCTTAGCTAGTATGGCTTTAGGACTAACTGGTACCAAGTCCCTGGCCTTGTGTTCTCTCCGCTTATTAGAGTGATTCCCGTTGATAGAATTTCTTGTTTGTTCTGTTTCCTGAAAAGATTTTTTGACTGGGAGAAAGTATTGAGTTTGGTAATGCCATAGTAGTCTCTGCCAGTCACAAACACACATGATGTCCTTGTGCTGAAGTCAGTTAGGAAGACTGAAATACTTCTTATTCACTCTGATACAGAAAACCACTATATTGGCTATTTCTGAATATAGGTTATCTTACTTTGCAAAAATAGTGATACTTTTCTCCTGATACTGTATATTTTTCTTGTTGTATTCTCTTCAGGACACACAGGATGAAACAGCTGTACTTTGGCTAGATGAAATTCAGGATGGGATTCATAAGGCTAACAAGGACACAGAGGAGTCCCAGAGATGTAAGTATTATTGCACAGTATTGCAAGGAATCCCAACTACCAGCCAAATACCAGTTATTTAAGGAAGAGTTGGGGGCTAGAAATGTCATGTACATGTGGCAAAGGAAACCATATGAACCTACAGGCTTCTGGTTCAGGTGTGTTTTTTTGAGGAGTGAATGTCAGATTCATCAAATACTAAATTTCTTCCGTTGTGGAGGGATATGCATTTTTTTCCAGTTTTGCATGTGACCGTTAGACCACGTTACCTCGTTGGACAAATCTCTATCAAATTGTGTGTCATTTGCAACTAATTGTGGGTGTCTGTGGGTGATTATTTAGAAGTGAGAACGTTCACATTCACAATTGAAATGGTGTTTTCTGGTGAGCCATTACCTTTTATTTGCGTGACGTACTGTTGTCTTGTCTTGGTTCTCTTAGGTATTACCAAACACTCACATGTGTTTCAGATGCAGAGGGTACTACGCATCAGTGATACTCACCTTTGCTCCTTAATGCAGTTTGCAGGTGGACTGGTCCACCCATTGTTGCATCCCAGTCTATAACGATGTTGTTTCTGTCTGTAGAAACAATTAAGAAATTACTGCTTTGGTTGTTGACAAGGCCTCTTTTGAGTTGTGACCAGCTCTGCCAGAAGAAACTGTGTTAGCTGAAACAGATGTCCAAGGAGAGCTGTAACTTTGTGTGTTGAAAAGTTCTGGTGGTAAATCAGCACCATACTGAGACTTCGGGCACACAAATTACATGCTGTCAGGTGCAGTTCCACACATGGTTGGACACTCTGTACTGAAGAGGCCTCTGTACCGCAAGTTGTCTAGTTGTTTTTTTATTTATATTTCATGTTTATGTACACTTAAAATTTGCATATCTTAAATACACCACAGCTATATGAGTGTGTTCATGTTGCCTTGCTCTGTTCTACCATTCTGTGCTTGCTGGGAGCTACTGAGCCCCTAAGCTAACCTGCTCCCTGATGTTATCCAAGTTTCCTTAGGAATTCTGGCCATTAATGAAGCAGTAGATCGTGGTGATGTTAGCCAGACGCTGAGTGCCTTGCGTTCACCTGATGTTGGGCTATACGGAGTCACTCCAGAATGTGCTGAGTCGTACCAGCAAGAACTGTCAGAAGTCAAGAAAAGGGCAGCAGGTACACCTTAAGTAGCTAACTGTTAGTGAAATAAATGCAAGATTATTGCACATGGAATTGGAACCAGAGGTAAAAAAGCCCCTGGGAAGAAATCTTGTGTTGTAGATGGCAGTTGCGGATGCTTTGTGAAATAAGGGTGATTTTTTCAAAAAAAGTGTGTGAATAGTATAATGTTCTCCGCTTGTAGAATGCGTTGTGTTTAGGTAGCTCTCATATGAGGTTATTATGGACTCAGAAACATTCCTTTCCTTGCTTGGAGGAAGAAGAATCTGTAAAGTAGGTTTCCTGGTTGTAACATTTGTATGCATGAAAGGTGGGTCAGATTTTTAGACTTCTAACTGCAGTTTCTGCTCTTAGGGGGCAATGGCAGTGAGTGGGTGAAACACTGGGTGAGAGGAGGCTATCATTATTATCATAACCTGCGGACCAAAGAGGGAGGATGGGATGAACCAGCAGAATTTGTGCAAAACGACACTCAGCTGTCACGGGAAGAGATACAGGTAGGGTAGATTAACACATGCTCTTTCTCGGAAAAGTTGATGTTCGTACCATTCCCACCTTTAATGCAGCTCTTAGATAGAATGCTTCAATGCCATAGTCACGTTAACAGGCTTAGTAACTGATTTGATTTGCTAGGCATCATCAGACTGTGTGTGTCACAACTCCTTGTCCTATTTCGGAAAAATTTATCCTGTCACTGAAAGAGTACAGGACCATGATGTCACTGTTTTTTGAAAGACAGCTTTGGAGTTTCTTGTAAGCACAATATGGAAAGCTGATGTAATATCCTTTTTCTTGTATTTCCATTTTCTTTTTCTGCCTTCTCTTCCTATCGTAACATTAAATCAGAGCACCATATCCGGAGTCACTGCAGCATACAACCGAGAACAGTTGTGGCTTGCAAATGAGAACCTGATTATGAAACTTCAGGCTTGCTGTCGAGGGTATCTTGTTCGCCAGGAATTCAACTCAAGAATGAATTTTTTGAAGAAGCAAGTCCCAGCAATCACTTGCATTCAGGTAGTGATACCCTTTAATTCTGTTTGGAACTTGTACTCTGCAGTTGTTTTCTGTACACAAGCTTATTGACAGTTTTTGTTCAATTCAGATAGTTACAGCACACAATTGTCTTTGCCTTGTATTGTAAATTATCTAAAAACATTTTCTTCTCCCAATGAGTTTTGGTATATTATTTGCTTTTAGGTGTCATATATAATCAATCCAATAATCACATAGAATTGGAGTGAGAAAAACTTATTTGAGGAAGCTTTACCAATGATTTTTTTACACATTTTAATATTTTAGGAATAGGGCAATATGAAGTGTGTTGTATGTATTGATGGTGATAATACCATGAGATGCATTGCTGCTGTGGTTCATCATGAATTCAAGAAAAACAATATGGTTTTCAGTATTCTTGAGTACAATTCTTCTCTTCAAATTTGTCCAGGGATTTGGAGGATTGAGGACCTGAAAGAGATGGTAGGATAATTCAGCATGAAATTGGGTGCATTTACAAGACAGCAACAAAAAAATTCTTTCTGTGGTACCGTAACTGAAATGCGTGTAAATTAAATAGTTACTTTGCACCTTATTACCATTTTATTATTTCAGCAGTATATGCCTGTTTGTTTCTGCCTAAGTAGCACATGATATATTTAACAAAACCTCTATACCCACTCCCAGCTCGTTAAAATAACACTCTCTCCCTTTAAGTGTAGTCCAACCCCTTGCTTGACTTCTGTTCCCAAGCGTCGATGGCAGTGAGTCCGCTCAGAAGGCTTAAAATGTTACATCATTGTTCTCAGCAGCAGCAGCTAACACATGGTTCTCATGTAGAACAGTTTCTGTCAACTTGACTGTTTCCTTATATCCTTGACCCCTAACTGTGCTTCAGAAGGCCCAGGCTCTTCATGGGGTAATTTCAAGTCTCTCATGATTACAGGTGGAAAATAGTTAATGCTTCATACAGTGTCTCTTGTGATAAGACAAGCATGTCTCCATGTTTCATTTAGCCAAAAGGGCAGTTGGAAGCTGAGGAACACAAAGAAGCTCAGATTTGTAATTACTTCTGTTTAATTAGAAAAGTAAAGGCAGTGTGCCTGTTTTGTTTTCAGTCTCAATGGCGTGGCTACAAGCAAAGGAAGGCATATCAAACCCGTTTGGATTACCTACGCGCACAAAAGGACCAAGTAGTAAAGGTAGTGCAGGTTCCCTGCTGGCTTTTTTGGTAAACATTTGGGGTAGTGAACTTTGTAGGTAAGGTTTCTATCTGAGTGTTTTGGTTACCCTTCAATAGATTCAATCAATGACCAGGATGTATCAAGCCAGAAGACGTTACAGAGATCGTCTGCAGTATTTCAGAAACCACGTAAGAGGCTATCTTGTTAAATGTATTCTGTACCTGACTTTGGTACTCTTTCCAGAATGATGCGAAGTGCTTTTTTGTTTCTTAAATCCTAGATAAAAGATGTTGTAAAAATTCAAGCCTTTATCCGAGCAAACAAAGCACGAGAAGACTACAAAACCCTCAGTAAGTATTGCCAAGAGGATAAAACTGGTGTGCCTTGAATCTCTGTTTGTGAGGGATCATAGATTCGTAGAAGAGATTCCCCAGCTCTCTCTGCCTGTCTCCATAGGAGAGATGCTCCAGCCCCTGATAATCTTTGTAGCCCTCCTCTGGGCTCGGTCCTGCAGCTCCACATCCTTCTTATTATGCTAAAGGCCCCAGAGCTGAACGCAGCAGTCCGGGTGGGGTCTCACGAGAGTGGAGTGGAGGGGGAGAATCACCTGCCTTGACCTCCTGACCACACTGTTTTTGATGCAGCCCAGGACGCAGTTGGCTTTCTGTGCTGCAAGTGCACATTACTGGGTCATGTCAAGCTTCTTGTCAACCAGTATGATGTTGGCTGTGTGATCTATAATATCAAGACAGTTTTGAGGAACAATTGGGATGAAGTTGATAGGGCAGTGCAGGGAGTAGGTAGTTCTTGAAGCTGAAGGAGAACTTGATTCTAGCTGTCTTTTTTTTTTTTTTTCTGCTGAAGAATAGAACTCTAGCTTCGCAATTAGCTTTGATGGTGTGGACTACCCCTACTGACTTAATTCTTGGTTTACTTCTCTTACAATTTTCTCAGAACAGGAAAATCAAAATGTCAGAATCTGTTTAGACATGATGATACTAATTTGACACTGGGTGCTCCTTGATATGCTGTTTAAACATAGATAAGGCATATATTTACTTCAGTTTGCCATCTCCTGGTGTCGTCTAATTTCTTGCCTATTTTTAGTTAATGCTGAAAACCCACCTATGGCTGTGGTTCGGAAATTTGTCCACTTGCTTGATCAGAGTGACCAAGATTTTCAGGAGGAGCTTGAGCTAATGAAACTGCGTGAAGAAGTTGTAACCTTGATCCGATCCAATCAGCAACTGGAAAATGACCTCAATCTCATGGACATCAAAATTGGTTTGCTAGTGAAAAACAAAATTACATTGCAGGTGAGAAATGTGTTGTTAGGAGACCAGCTACACATTGAATTGAGCCCAGTGGTAGTTAGCATGGAGAGTTCCTGGCCTCAGATGTCAGTCGCTCAGGCCCAGTGGAAAACGTTTCCTCAGACTTACAGTTTTTACTCCCGGTATGTTCTTAGTCCATTCCACTAATTTAGTATATATCCCTAGAAAGAAAACTGTAGGAGGAGAAGAAACAAGTCCTGCAGCAAAAAAAGGCAACAAGGCTATCTTGATCTAATGAATGCAACAGGTTTTGTATTTAAAGGCTATGAGACCTCTTTTTTGTTGCTCCTTTGTGGTTAAACAAGTCACATGCCACAAGCTTGCAGCCAGGGGGGTGATTTTGGAGGCCGGAGACATGCTTGTGCCGCTTGGTTGCTTGTTGGTTAAAGGAAGCCTCCTCTATCTAAGCCTGGCTGATGTGATTAATTTCACCAAAAAAAAAAAAAAAGGCTCTCTGATACAGCATTGTGTTTTCTTCAAGCTGAAGTACTGGTTAGCTTTTCATGTGGTCCTGGATTCATTACACTAGGCTTCTCTGAGTGCAAAATCTCAATTGGTGTAGTGAAATTTATCTCAGAAGCTGCAGTGCTTGGGCTGATGCTTGCAGTGAGAAGTGCCATTGCTGTCAGAGTATGTGGAGGTAGTGAGGTAGCTGAATATGAAACAGTATTTTTAAACCGTAAGCCCTGTTTAAAAGAGGAAAGCATTTTCAAGCGTCTTCAGAATGCTACCAGCTCTGATAGTAATTGCTGCCAAGAGTGACTAACCCTTCTAGCGTTTCAGACAAATTCACAAAGTCAGGAACAAAGCAGAACATGTACTTCCAGTTGGAGAAACTGCTGCCATAGGAAATAATGCTTCACTTTAAAAGCCTCAGGCGTTCTTTGACCCTGTGTTTCCACATCCAAGAGAAATGACTCTCAGATGCAACTGTTTTCCAGTATTGCCTGTTAAAAACTTCTCAGAGTGAAATCTGTACCTATTCTTTCTTTCCAGGATGTTGTATCTCATAGCAAAAAACTTACCAAGAAGAACAAGGAACAGCTCTCTGACATGATGATGCTGAACAAACAAAGGGGAGGTTTGAAAGCACTGAGCAAAGAAAAGAGAGAAAAATTGGAAGCCTATCAGCATTTGTTCTACCTACTTCAGGTAAGCAACTTCTTACGCTGCTCAGTAACCTTTTGTCATAGAATGTTATGTGTCTTAGCACAGTCTTTGCTCATGCACTGTAGTTGTCATACAAGCAGTAAGGCTGGGAAAGACCTTTAAGATCAAGTCCCACCAGCAACTGTTTTGAGCCACCTTAGTTTTTAGCAACGCCAGCGGGGACATGCACACTAAGTAATTTTTCTTGTTGTTGTAGACTAACCCAACCTACTTGGCCAAGCTGATTTTTCAGATGCCTCAAAACAAATCCACAAAATTCATGGATTCTGTCATCTTCACGCTGTATAACTATGCATCCAATCAAAGAGAGGAATACCTGTTGTTGCGACTTTTCCAAACAGCACTGCAGGAAGAGATCAAGTATGTGGTAGCATACGGCACATTCTTGCTGTTGAATCAGTTTTGGCAGTTCCTGAAATTGAGGCCATTTTCATGTTAAGTCTAGTGCTTATGTGCAGATAATGCTAATCTGTCCCTTCATTGTCCTCTTCCCATTTCATACCTGTTAATGTAGTCTATAAAAGAAGAATCAAGTATGTCCATTGAAGATGAGGGCTTTTCACTTCAATCGAGATTTCACTGCTTGACATGGCAGCTACTTTTGATCTGTTTTGATCTAGCAAAGTCAGGCTAAAATTCAGTCTAATCTCAATTCTCCAGTGTCTGATTATAAATATGTCCAACAAATTGCAAACTCAGGCTTTACGAGCCAGGAAGAGAGCTAAATCTAAGCTCTCTGGATTTCCAAAAGATAATGAGGAGTCTGAAATATCTATTGTTTGGCATTTCTATTTCCTGTCAGTGTTAGAAGCTCCGGCTGTCTTCTGACATGTTTTGTTGGATTGGTTAGGTCTTAGGAGCTCAGTGTTACATGACTTCAGTTCTTTACAATGCAGAATGGCAAAACTTGCTGTGAGGAAGAATATGCAATGAAATTTTTGAGGAACTACCCTTAAGCATTTTTGGGAATGCTTTTTAAGCATGAAGATGATATATGCCCTGAAACAAGTAACCACTTCTAAAAAACTTTCCCCCACCAAAGTCATGCTTGGAATAGTAGTCCAGGGAAGTGTAGGCAGTGACAGAGTTATGCATACCTCAAATTTCATATAGGTTCTTTCTTCTTCAGGTCAAAAGTAGACCAGATACATGAAATTGTGACTGGAAATCCTACTGTTATTAAAATGGTGGTAAGTTTCAATCGTGGTGCCCGTGGTCAGAATGCCCTGAGGCAGATCCTTGCACCAGTTGTGAAGGAAATCATTGATGACAAGTCACTTAATATCAAAACTGATCCTGTGGATATTTACAAGTCTTGGGTTAACCAGATGGAATCTCAAACGGGAGAGGCCAGGTATGGGACCTGTTAATACTGTATTTTTCTAAACATTGCTTAGCTGCTTTGCATTGCTCAGTTAATCATTCAAAACCGTCCTTGGCTCCACTGCATGCATCTGTCTGACTAATGGTCTCGTCAAGACAGCTTATATCTGAGAGTTCTAAAGTTCATGTTCTGGTTATGGTGCTGAGAGTATTGAACAGGAATGTCATTAGGTGATGGAAGAAGAAATGCACTTTGGTGTTTTCCAATGTTAGCTGTGAGACGCCCTCTGACCTAAAAGAATGTATTGTAAGAAAATGTATTTGGGAATCGCTTCCATGTCAGTCCATGTTCACGTCATGCATGGCCTGTGCAAACAGGTACTATTTGCAAGCACACAAAGCCGCTCTTGCTGGCAGAAAGCATCACATTGCAGTTCTCTTGGTCCTAACATCTTTCTAATTAATATCAGCCACGGATGGCAATTGTATTGAACTATGTGATTTTGTGTCATTCTGGTTTCTTTTTCTTCAGTGGTTGTGATATGCTAGAACTTGAGGATTCTATTGTGTTATTGGGGTTTTTTAACATACTTAAAAAAAAAAGCAAAAGCCATACAGATGAATGAGTTCCTCCATATTTAAAGCAATCTGCGGTCATATACCTTTGCATGCTTTATGCAAAATTCTGGACATGTTAAAAAGTGAAGATGTGTGTTCAGATTCTTCTCTGTACATGAGATTTAGGATACACCTTTATGAATTACCAGCTTCATCTGTGTTCACTGGAATACTATGCAATAGTTTCAGCTGATTGAAAAAAACATAACTATTCCTTCAGCAGCATGTCATGTTGATTTTATGGATGCTGTTCTAGTTTCTGCTTGTGTCCAAGTTTTCATCCTCTTAATACCCAAATGCATAGCTTTCATTTTCCCCAGTTTGCAGGCTGAAGCACCACAATGTGTTACGGATGGTGCTTTTTTTGCCTAGTGTGCGTGCTGTAAAAAAAGATTCAGTTTTGAGTTAGCTGGGTCTTTCTTTCAGTGGCCATTGCGAGGGAAAGTAAAGGACGTACAAGCAAAAGAATTTCAGCTCTGATGGTGCCAAATAGGTTAATTAAGGGCAGTGCATAGCTTTTGGCAGTGAAGTGAATATAAGCATGTTTCTGTGTCAGGCTATACATTCTTGAAATGTACTAGCCTGAGTAATATTCTTCTTTATATGTTTGACTTTTTCAAATAGCAAACTGCCATATGATGTTACGCCTGAGCAAGCCCTAAGTCACGAAGAGGTGAGGACGCGCCTGGATGCCTCAATCAGAAACATGAGGACAGTGACAGACAAGTTCCTGTCTGCCATTATCAGTTCAGTGGACAAAATCCCGTGAGTCTGATGCACCAATGTTATTCCTGAGAAGTTGCTGGCATCTTCATGCTTGCAGCAGTCTTACTTGACCTTTTCTTTCTCTCAGTTATGGAATGCGTTTCATTGCCAAGGTCCTAAAAGACTCCCTGCATGAGAAGTTTCCTGATGCTGGCGAGGATGAGCTTCTGAAGGTGAGGATCTATACACCTTTGTGAATAATTGTCGGCCAAATTGGCTGTGGCAAGCACATCTCATTCTTCTCTCTTGTTAGGTGTATGTGTGGAGAGGAGCGTGTGTAAACATATTCATTTACCTCTACGGATAGAAAATATTTCACATCAGGCTATTGATGTTAGCTTCATACACATCACTTGAGATGTAATACGTGGTTTAGAAGGAGGTATCCTGTTGCTTCTGTTTTGATTTTAGTATCTTGGGCATTTAGTCCTTTAGGTTTCTTGACTCGGGGTTACTGTTGCTGCTAGAAAGTAAACCCTGGGTTAACTAGTGTGATCACAGCCCGCTGCTCCTTCCTTAAAGAGACAAGTTAAAAAGTCTGTATGCAAAATTCTGATATTCCTAATGCCCCGTGTGTAACACGTGAGGATATTTTGACAGCAGTATGTAGCGTCACTTCCCGTGATGCCTAGTCAGTTTTGTATTTTGCATTTCAGTTGGTTTGGAGAACTAAAAGGATCCTAATATTAGTTGCTTTTAGATGACTACAGCATTGGGGTTTTCACTGAAATTTCTTTGGTTTTGTGGCTTTTGGTAAATTGTGAATTTATGCCCATGAATGCTTTACTTTTTAATACAATGTAGTTTGGTTATTGGAATACTAGACAACGTCTCTTTAAGCTTCTCTGCCTCTACTTCATTACAAAATAATTACCAATCTGAATGCTGTTTTCTTCTCTCTTCTAGTTCTGTGCTTTCCCATTCTGAGACATCGGTTCTTTCTATGCAGGTGAATTAATTTCTTCCATCTGTAAATTTAGGTGGAAAACTGCAGGTTTTGTTAATCCTCGTGGAAACAATGTAACTGTCCACATGAAAGTCAAAACTGCAGTTGCGTGCAATAACTACTTGTAGATTTTTTTTTAGCAACCGAAGATAGCCATAAAATACGCTGTTCTTTTTGCCCCGCAAGTTCAAAATTCATTAATTCAATTTCTTTCATGGATGTTTTTTTCTTTTTACTGGCAGTAAGCAGTTTGACTGTTAATGGTCAACAGACTGTTAACATCCCATGGCATAATTTGTGAGAGTACGGCAGAGGCTTGCATAAAACACCTGTCAAAACATGGCCTCACTGAAAGCAGTTGTTAATTTCTGGGACTGCTTAGCAATGGCTAGGATTTTTCTCTGTGTTTTCAGCTCTTTGTTCAGACCCCAATCTCTTCCATGCATTTAAGTCAGATGGCAAGCAGGTGAAGCCAAGACTCAGTGACCTGGCCTTCTGCAAATGAGCATGTGGTGAGAGAGCTTTTGCTTTAAATCAGAATGGTGGGTTAATACCTTTTCATTGCTAGAATTACTTTTGGCAAAATATCCAATACAGGATGGAAGAATATTGTGAGCATATGGATAATGTGATAATCTCTATTTGTAGTTTTTTGAAATGTATAGCTACTCACATTTGACTAGGTAAATTGGATTTTTGAAGCATCAAATGCTATTCGTCTTCAGTACTTCTGATTTTCTTACTTCTGGATTAAACAGTTTCTCACTAACTAGGGGTCTGTGCCTGAATATGTTGCTGGCTTATAGAAGAATTATTCTGAAAGAGAAAAGGGCGTTGGACAAGGAATGGAAAGTAATTTCCTCGATTTAGCTTCTTGGTGTGCCTTTCTTCCTCCCTGTTTTTGCTTTGTCAGAGATGGCAGCCAATGCTGCATGCTTCTTTAAAAATTAGCTCTTGTTCCATACTGAAACTTCATTATCGTGGTCATTCAGCCCTCTGTTAGGCTAACTCAGTTACATTTAATTCTCCTGACAGACTGTCTCATGCTCATATCAGTAGTTCATTGGTAACTTGTAGTATCTCCTGTCCGTACGTTTTTGTAAGTTGGCGTTCTAAATCTTTTTGCATAGGGATATCTGCTGCTGTATTGTCCTATGACTGGTAGTGCTCAGGCTTTCCTCTGTGTTGACCACCCTATTGCATCTTTATGATTTTTGCTTTTTTTTTTTACACTGTAGATTTTTTTGGGATGGTATGTGCTTCTATACAGCAGAACCTTTGTCTTGGAAAGAGGCTTGCAAGAAAATAATTTATCAAAATGCAGAGTAGTTTCAATAAAATTCAGTTGGGTCCTGTGCTGTTGTTTATTGATGTGTTTCTTCTCTACTTTCCCAGATTGTTGGCAATTTACTCTATTATCGCTACATGAATCCAGCCATTGTCGCACCGGATGCATTTGACATCATCGATCTTTCAGCTGGAGGTCAGCTGACGACAGATCAACGCAGAAACCTCGGTTCTATTGCAAAGATGTTACAGCATGCTGCATCCAATAAGATGTTCATGGGAGACAATGCTCATCTAAGCATCATTAATGAATACCTATTGCAGTCATACCAGAAATTCAGGTAGAAGACCGTAGCTAATTAAGCTGGGAAGTTTGGCAGAGGGTAACATTGCAAGTAAAAAGGGAAAATAATACATTTAGAACATGGAAAATTCTGCCTCTTTCAAATATGCAGTCTGTTAAAAATAGAAGAGATTTCACTCCAGACTGCCACAAGCATTAGTGACAATGGCAGATAAAATGTGTACCTGGAATTTATGAACAGTACATTGTACGTTAAGGAGATTGCAAAGTCAGGAGTTTTGGGTGTCCAGAATAAAGGTTGCTTTTGCACCTACTTATTACGGTACTTCGGACATGGACAACCAGAATGGGCATTCATTCTTCTGTCCTATGTGAACCCTGGTTCCACATGAAAATCTAGTGGTGATCAGGAATAAAGCAGGTTGGCATTTAGCTATTCATGTAGTTGAAGTAAGCTTTTGTTCAAGATTTGTCATCTTATATCTCCTGTGTTTTGGAAAAAAGGTAACTGGAGGTGGTTGGGGGCAAAGGACAGTAATGCAGTGGGGGCAGGAGAACAAGGTCACTGAAGCCTGTTCTATCAATTCTGAAAATGAGCAAATGTCAAAATGGCTGGTATCAATGACTGAATTTACTGAGTTGCTTCTGATGTGCTAAACTAAAGCTGACTGTGGTATGCCATAATGTACTATAGTTTAAAGAGGAGAGACTATGCTTGAGATTGTCATGGGAAGGTAATACTCTTGACATATCACATGGCTCTCAGAGTCGTACTGACTGTTCTCTCCTTCTTTGTTCTGAAGACGTTTTTTTCAGGCTGCCTGTGAGGTTCCTGAATTGCAGGATAAATTTAATATTGATGAATATTCTGACCTGGTGACTCTCACTAAACCAGTAATTTATATTTCTATTGGTGAAATCATCAATACGCACACTGTAAGTATACATTAGTCACAGTTGCTCCTTATAAGCAGTGTTTGCGAAGAAAATGCTGCTTCTGTCTGAAACGCAAAGGTACCAAATACAAGGCTGAAAGTTGTCATGATTATAGTTTGTGAGAGCTCGTTGATTTATAGAATCAAGTCATTTAGTTATGGCTTCACTAAGTTTCTTTTTAAAGCATTTGCGTATGTGATACTGGCACAGCTCTGAATGTTGACAGTGCTGCTTTGGAGTTCAGTGATTTTTTTTCTAAAAGATACTAGCCTAAAGTAATGAAATTTTACTGTCTAGAAAAGGATGTACTGTTAAAACATAATTGTTTTTTCTGTTCATCTAGTTGCTCTTAGACCATCAAGATGCAATTGCTCCTGAGCACAATGATCCAATTCACGAGCTGCTGGATGATCTCGGAGAGGTTCCTACAATTGAGTCCTTAATAGGTGGCCTAGTTTGTTCCGCTAAAGTAATATGTGATACTACCTTAACTGACCTAAAGTGCAGTAAAGAAACAGAAAGAAATCATCACAGGTCGTTTGGGAGGACTTGCTCTAAAAAGCAGCAGCAGATTCGTTGCAGTGTATTTTCTCTGCAGAATTTATTGCCCTGAAAAAAACAGGAGTTCTTTCTCTTCTCCCCACCCACCTCACCTCATCCCACTCTAGTAGTTTCTAGAAGACAGACAGATATTGACATATTTTCTTTGTTCCATTATGCTGGAGCCATTTCTCTGTGCTTGCGTCCCTGTTCCAGCTTGTTTGCAAAGATCTCTCCTCCTTTCTGGAGATCTGTAGGTGTTCCCTTCAGAGTGCGGTAATAAATGTATTAAATAGCATGTATTCCTTTAATGGTCTTTGGCATGTGGACAAGTAACATTTTTCCCCTCCTTTAGACTTTTTTTCCATAAGAAAAGTAGAATTTTATCCTCTTCTGGTTGGGGGAAGAAGGAACTAACACTATTAATCTGTGAAACTCTTCTGAAAACCTGAGCCACAGTTTACCACTTCAGAATATAACACATACTGGAATGAGTTTTTCTCCTTCATTGGTTTCTATGTTGCAGTTATTTGAAGTTTCTAGTCTAGTAGGGGGGAGGGAGGCAAACCAGGCACAGGTTTTGAAGAGGATGCTCTGACAGCAAACACTTGCCTTGAAGTTGCTTGATGAGAAAGGTTGGAACCTTCTAAAGGAGCGATTGCTAGCACATTTTCTTCCAAGTGCTGGCAAAGAACAGAATGTAAGAAGTGTTATCTGAACAAGCACAGGCCATGGGTTTAGCTAGAACTTGCCCTCCTTCCCCATTTCATTTCTCCTGTGTACATTGTGTCACTGTGGCTAATATGTCAGAGTTAAATCTTTCTGCAGCCCTTTCAAAAATGGGGGGGAACGTACCCAGAATTGTTCTGGTGAAAGTTCATATGCAATTAGAGCAAGAAAATTTCTTTTTGATGGGGTAGCTTACTTTGTTCAAGAGATGATGACAAGCTTGGTTGCTCACAAGGGCTTTGCTCTTAGCTTGAAACATTCATTTTGATGAGGACATGGACGTGCAGGCATCATCACATTTTTGTATCTGAAGTACTTTTGGCAGTTCAGCCTCTCTTCTCAGTGAAGTACTGAGATACAGTGTGGAATACACGTAAATCTTTAATGCATACGAAGTGGTGGTTTTGTGGTGCTTTTCTGGCCAGTGCATTCTTTCAGATTTGGTATGAAAAAGTCTGTAATATATTCAAGATGATGTCTTTAAAAGTTGGTTTGGGTTTTGAAGTGTCCTTTTGACAGTATAGAAAACAGTCTAGTTTTTCTGCGATCCGTTATGTAGGGAAAAATTACAAAGTCCTAACAGTCAAGGAGGTAAAGAATGTGATTTAATCTACAAACTCTCTCTGCTTGGCAGGGGAAGGTTCTGGCAGCGTTAATGACCCCAACAGGGAAATGCTAGCAAAGACTGAGGTTTCTCTCACGCTCACTAATAAATTTGACGTTCCTGGTGATGAGAATGCAGAGATGGATGCAAGGACAATTTTGTTGAAGTAAGTAAGGGGTAACCACCTTGTATGTTACTCAAAAGAAGGAGCAACTGGAACTTTAACAGTTTATCTGCATGTGAAAATAAGAGAATTGAGGCGTAATTTAAAGAAATATGAGGGGACTGTTACTCCAAATACACTGAGAATGGTAGCCATGTCCTTTTCAATGCTGTGGCACGTCTTTTAATTGATGAAGACTAATAGCCTTTTTGAGAAGCATAGGTCTTATTACCCTAATGGAAAGAGAGCAATGGGCTGTAAGGGATTTTATTATTGCCAGAATCTTTCTTCTGGAAAACTTTTTACTGAGAGTGACTCTTGGCTAGTTTTAAAGCAAATCCCTATTGCTGAGATGTATAGAGCAGTGAGCTGACATTCAGATGCATGTTTACCTCCTCTGATGCATTCCTGCTCAGATGCTAGATAGTTTAATTGAAAAATCTTTGGTCAGCATGTACCTGGCCTAGGCAGACAAGTGATCTCCCGGAAGAAAATTTTGTCTCCAAAAATAACTTTAACTGGACTTCTTAGAAGATACATCAGTATTTCCCTACCCACCAGACGAAGGTGACATTGATTTCAAAAGTAAAGATTTACCAGCTGCACTGGTAGTCATCTAAGTTGTGGATGATGAGGAAGTTGTGTATATGATGCGGTTTGTGTGATTCCAAAAATAATTCCAGCCTGACTGCAGAGATGCTATTTGGTTTCATTGTATGGCTTAAGGATGGAAGTGCTTCAGGGTGGACACCGACTGTGATTAAATCTCAGCTCAAATCAAGGAATGACCCTGTCTATCACCAGACTGGAGCTGAGATCTGCCTTGTCTCCCATGCTCATAAGAACATAATCCTTAGGAGTTTTTTGATACCTTTTATAGATCACTGAGGCACACTTATGCATGGATAATATTATAGAGCTTTTCTGGTTGCGCAAATGGGCTGTGGCTGCTACCTGCTTTATCTTTCCCCTTGAATGCAGCTTCTGTGGTCCACATGGCAGTACTGGGGCTACCTTGTAATATATGGGGTAGCATCCTTGCTGTTTGAGGGAGTTTTGGGGAGCAAATGGTGCATATTACAGAGAGGAACCTTTCGGGGAACCGATTTCCAATAATGCACTGTCCAAAAAGTTAAGTGCTTCTCAGAGTTCTGGTCTGGTCTAGCCTATGGCTACCTGAGTGCTCATCTAGTAATAATCTGACTTGAGATAAATCAGTAACATTGGTATTGTTGCAGAACAGAAGAGTATTAGAGGTTTTTCTGTTTAAAATTTTTTCTCCTACTCTCCTTGATTTCTTTGCAGCACAAAACGTTTAATTGTTGATGTAATCCGCTTCCAGCCAGGGGAGACGCTGACTGAAATTTTGGAAACTTCAGCTACCTCAGAGCAAGTATGATGCTATTTATCTGTGCTGGTTTTAGACTAGGAAATCGTCATCTATCTAGATATATGTGGGTATACGTGGGACAGTCCATTTATGTATTGCAGTGAAGCTGTCTCCACTGGTGATGGAGCGGCGTGTAATGATAATCAAGAGGGTGTATGGTGGAAGTAAATTATATGTGTGAATCTTATTCCTGCAGTAGTTGCTAGAAACTGTTTATGTAGAAGACCATTTTAGATGGCAGGTAGGCTTCTGCTGGTTTCTGTGTGTAGAATGTGTTCATCAAAACACATTCGTTCGAATCAGTACGGGAATCGCCAAGCAAAACTCTTTATCCTGTGTTATGCCAGAGATCAGACAATCTGTTTCTGCTTCTTTTTGTCGCCTTAAAACTGATCTGCTTATGAACTTGCAGTTTTTTGTTTTCTTCTTCTAGGAAGCAGAGCATCATAGAGCTATGCAGAAACGGGCCATTCGTGATGCTAAAACTCCTGATAAGATGAAAAAATCTGTCTCTGTAAAGGAAGACGGCAACTTGAATCTCAAAGAAAAAAAAGAAAAAATCAAGGCAGGCCTGAAGAAGTTGGCAGAACTGGGGTCAGTGAATGCCAAAAATAAATACCAGGAACTAATCAACGACATTGCAAAGGTATACCATTTGGTGGTTTCCTAGCAATCATAGTGGAGCTTTCCCACAGTTTGCAGCTTCATGAAACTGGCATGAGTTTTCAGAAGGAGCGTAAGGTTTTTAGTAGCTAATTTATAGAGAGAAATCATACCTTCTGTTGCAGCATTTTTACCTCTTGGCATGTGGGAAGTCCTTTATTTTTATACAGCATTTCTGTTCTCTCAAATGACTGTGTTGGCAGGTTCTCACGTACTTTAAGAAAAAACTTAATAGCTTGGAAGGGAAGTCCTGATATGTGATGTGTTTTTCTGCTCCATTTCACTAATTTGAGTAGTGCCTCTACAAGCTTGTTCACACAAGGAAGTTTTGCTCATAACTTTAAGACATCCTCACTGTTGTTTTTGTTTAAATGTGCCTGTTAAAGAATACCTAAACGATAAAGGGGGTGGCCGTGAAAAACTTACAAAAGAGATCCAGTACTGTTGTACATTGCTACTGTGACAATATATTTTATATCACATTGTTTACTGAAAAACTATTCAGGAAATGTTATGTAAGTAAACCAACTAAATAATCGCCTTTAGGGATCTGATAAGAATTAATCATACTGCAGATAATATGTGTCACAAATTAAAGTAGCAGTCAATGAATGCAGTGGTTTTTTGTTGAGATATTAAGGCAAGTGATTCTTAAAGGCTGACTAACAAAGAAAAATAATGAAGTCTGTGTGCTGCTATGGTTGTAGTGCTTGATTTGTAAGATACTTTTCCTACCCAGTGCTGGCAAAATTGCTGGTTTTATATCATGTGCTTTCAGTGCCCGCTCTAGTCATCGCAATTAGGACAGAACTGAAGTTTGAGAAAGCCACAAAAGGTGCAAGTGTACCACCATGTAGAGTTGGTTAGTTGCACAACTAGTCATTACAGAGAAAAAGCTGTGGCACTTAAACTGGGGCAAGTGCAACTGAGTTCTCAAGCCTGTAGCATGAAGCAAGACTAAGCAAAATCAAATGGTGTGTTTCAAGTACTCCATGGCTCTGGGACTGAGCACCTGGAGAGCTCAAACGACTGATAAGTCTCTGCCTGTCTTTCTCTGTGGTGTAGGATATCAGAAATCAGCGTAGATACCGTCAGAGAAGAAAGGCAGAGCTAGTGAAGCTGCAGCAGACATACAGTGCCTTGAACTCCAAAGCTACTTTTTATGGAGAACAAGTAGATTATTACAAAAGTTACATAAAGACCTGCTTGGATAACTTGGCCAGCAAGGGCAAGTAAGTATCTTGGTTTGGGTTTGAGGGGACTTTTAAAGACCATCTAGTTCCGGCTGCCCTGCCATGGGCAGGGACACCTTCCACTAGACCGGGTTGCTCCAAGCCCCATCCAGCCTGGGCTTGAATAGTTCTGGGATGGGGAAGCCACAGCTTCCCAGGGAAACTTGTCCCGGGGCCTCACCAGCCTCACAGGGAAGCTGTTGACTGCAATTCTTTGAGCGCGACCATCCGGTTGAGTCCTTACCCATCAAGTGGTCCATCTATCAAATCCATGTCTCTTCCATTTAGACACAAGGCCATTGTGTGGAACGTTGTTGAATGCTTTTCACAAATACAGGCAGCTGATTGTCAGTCGCTTTTCCCTCATCCAGAAATGGTGTATTAACCCCGTTGTAGCAGGTCACTAAATTGAGCAGGCACCTGAGTGAAGGTATATTGGCTGTCACCAATTACCTCCTTGTTTTCCATGTTATCTTAGCATGGTTTCCAGGAGGACCTTGCCAGTCACGGAGGTGAGACAGACTGCGTCTTCCTTATTTTCCAGTTGGTAGCAGCTTCACTGGACTGCCACGGTTTCTCAAATATGATGGATAGTGGCTTAGCCACTTCCTCCACCAGTTCCCTGAGGATCCACAGACGCGTCTCATCAGGGTCCATGGGCTTGCACACCTTCAGGTTCCTTAGATGGTCCTGAACCTGATGACCTACAGCGGGTGGTTCCATGGCCCTAGAAGTGCTTCTTACAAGAAAGCATGTGTTGCTGAGAAGAACCATAATGCTATCTGCTCAAAGCTCCTCGTCCAAGCTCTTTCCCACAGTGATAGTTCTATCGAAAGGGTCTCAGCAGCAGTAAGAAAATACAGGGAGAGGTTCTTGCCATGAATGGGATCAAAAAGACAAGCTTGAAAGACACTTTGATCCCTTTGGGAGAAGAGAGTGCAGGGAGTCCAGTGGTATGAAGCTTATTGTCCATATGCACTTGGTGCTCAGTCTGCCCTGTCATCTTCCTTAGGAACAGAGAATGAAAATAACATAGTTACCTACGAGGAAACCCTTGATCACAAATTGTCCCCTTTCTTATGCCAAATGAAGTCAGCTGTTATAGTGCTAGACAATTCAGGTTTTCTGGGGAAAAAAAAAATTGTCGTCTTCTCCAGTGAGACGTGAGAATGCGAACCCTTTTCATTTGCAGAATGAGAAGACAAGCAAGTTTTTGAGTAGTCTCGGCTTTCTCCATGTCAGTTGTCATTAGAACCCATTTTGCCTAACGAGAGATGGTACTGCTTTTTATGAAGTACTATATGGTTGTTTTGAGTGGGGGTTTTTTTGTGTTTGTTTGGGATTTTGTTTGTTTCTGTTTGATTATTATTATTTTTTCCCCCTGCTTAAATATTACTGGTAAATAGTAGAAAATTAGTAGAAAATTAAAGGTCTGATCTGGGCTACAAGTGCTCTGTAGGTAAACTCACTGGTAGAAGTACATCATTATCTACCATTAGTCATAGGTCATTAGCTATAGTGTTTCTATCCCTTCTTTCAAATAGGATTGAAAATTTACTGCTCAAAATGTCTTTACTTGTTTGAGCGACCTTCTAATTTGTTCGGTTTGTCTTTTTTCCCCAGAGTCTCCAAGAAACCTCGAGAGATGAAAGGCAAAAACAGTAAAAAGATTTCTCTGAAATACACAGCAGCTCGACTTCATGAGAAGGGAGTGCTTTTAGAGATTGAGGACCTGCAAGGTAACCAGTGAGTATCTTTTCAAAACTCTTTTGAGCTCAATAACCTTTTTGGAGGAAAAGGAAAATAGGTATGCTGAATTCTTGTCTTTTTCTTGGAACTAGCCTAGGTGCTGATAGTTGAGGACCAGAAATTTTGAGATCTATTTGAGGTTGTGTCGCATTGTCTTGCAATTTTGTTCTTGGAATTTTAGTATTGTTGGTAGACTTGGCTATTAAAGCTGAAAAAATTGTTTTGATGGCCTAGGCTGGCATCCCTGGGGCCAAGAAACCTTGCATAGTGATCACTCTTCCGTTCTCTTTCTCTGGTTGAAGTAAAGCAATTCTTTGATTGACAAGTGTAATGTGATTTAAACATGACATCCTCTTTCCCCCAACCCCTTCTCTGTCACCCCCACAGTTATGGAAGGGTACCTCCTTGGGTGAATTGTTATTATGGTTAATAGCTGTCATTGTTGAAAAATCAGCTTAATGCTAGCTTGAGTTTCTCCAGCTGTAGTTTGCTAGCCTTGAGAAGCTGGTGTGTTTTGTGTGGAATATAGAGGAGCTGCCTGTTACTAGAATTTTTTCAACTCTGAATCATACTTCATACTCTGTACACTAAATGAGGCATGAATGTGCAGCACTAAAGTAGACTGCTTAGATTGTACAAGCTAAATTAAATTACCCTATTTCCTGCTATGCTTGTGTGAAGATGTGATCTACCAGACATAGAATCTGTTAGGCTTCCGTTCGTTGTTGTGTTGAGTCTGCTCAGCTTTTACGGGCTCATTCCAGATGGGGATAATTGAATAAAGAGTTAAGAATAGAATTCTTAGAAATTTATCTTCACGTTTCATCTCATATATTCCCTCTCTGTGATTTTTCATTTCTCAAATTTCATAGGTTTAAAAACGTGATTTTTGAAATCAGTCCAACAGAAGAAGTAGGAGATTTTGAGGTTAAAGCAAAATTCATGGGGGTACAGATGGAAACCTTTATGTTACATTATCAGGTAAGAACTGTCCTATTTAATAGTGTCATGTAAGTTCCCCTTGCCAGACTCTTCATCAAAATAGCAATGACATGTTTTTTGTCTAGACAGTCTGAAAAATGCTCTCAAAAATAACTCAATTGTCGCAGGTGAAATGTCGCAGTTCTAAATGTTACAGATGCAACGCATACAGGGGATCCAAACTGCTTTTTGTTTCTTTGCTAATGAAAGCCTGATGTTGGTCTGTGTTCTTAAGTACGTTTACACGCACGCGCACAAAACACACAGTTGGGTTTTCAACTATTTCCTGCTACAGCAGAGAGCTTGAGAGTCTGTGGCAGCAAGCATCTGGGCTTGTGTGTGATGGCTTCAGCCAGTCATTATGTATTGGTATTCTTTCTGCTACCCTATACTTACCTGTTTCTTTCCAGTTCTTAGGTGTCCTCCTTGGGTGTCAGCCTTTGCTTAGGCCGCCAAAAGAGGCGTGCTGACTTTTTCCCAAACGGTTCCCTGTTCTTTTTCTCATGCCAGTAATGTTACACCTGGTGTCTCTGTCCCTTTCTTCTGCTTCATCGCCCGCCCCCTGTCCATCTGGGTCTTCATTAGGTTCATTTGTTGTGGAAGCCTCAGGCCTCTCAAAACAGATTGTGTGCAGGAGCACCTTGCATTGCAAGTCCACGCCACCTAACTGGCTGCTGGGATGGACAGCTGTCTCACACCTTTCGTTTGATTTGAGGACTGCCCTAGTTTGTTCCGGTGCTGGTCCTAATCCGTCAGAGCTGGTCGTGAACCTGTTGGTTCATGGGGCTACCCAAGGTCACTCGCTTCTCAGGCACATGGTTTACTGCACCACTATGCCTTCGTAGCAGTGCTTTGCAGATGAAGCAGATGTTGTCAGGGGACAGCAACAAGGGATACAGCATCACACACGCCCACCCACATGCCCATACCTACCCACCTCGTTACCTGCAAGAGTGGGATTGCTGAAAGAATTTAATCGGTGAGATAAAATCAGTGCAGGTGCATCGCTGACAAAGCAAAGCATAACTAGAAATACTGCCTACGTAAACACCTCAGAGATTGAATCGACATCATGTGCATTGTGACTGAGATGCCATTTCTTTTTGTGCCCTAGATTGAAGTGCTGTAAGCTGCTTCTCTGAGATCTGTGGCAACTAAAGCTTTCAGAAAGGGAAACTGTGGAATGTTGTAATGTTTCACGGGTACACGATAGAATTAGGCACATAGGAAACCTAAATGTTCTAAATGTTACAGCAACTTTATGGCTACTGTGCAAATGACAAGGCTGGAGATGGCTAGGTCTGAAATTTGGATTACTTAGAATGGTCTTCCATTTCCGCTCTTTCGTAATTTTTTTTTTAAACCCACTGCTTAAAATAATTAAGATTTTAAATGCCTTAGAATTACTATTTTTTACACAGTAAGAGTGGCTCTTTAATGAGTCTCTCACTTTTCTATCTTATGCTGTGTACTTTTTCATTGATATTCCTTAAGATCCTACTGTACTACAGGGTCTCTTACATTCTCTGTAAACTCTTGAGGATTCCTGACTCATTAAGATACTCTCTTTGGCAGGATCTCTTGCAGCTGCAGTATGAAGGTGTTGCTGTCATGAAGTTGTTCGACAGAGCAAAAGTGAACGTCAATCTCCTGATCTTTCTTCTGAATAAGAAATTTTATGGAAAGTAACCGACCTCTGTCAGCAAGTCTGTGAAAGGGGAGATGGACAGAAACCTGCACATACAACTCTTAATAATGTAGTGATGTATTCGTATATTCCCACCGTGTGCTAATTGTATCAAACGTATCATGAAGGAGGACTAAGAACCTCTTGGGAATTGACAGCCCTGATTGTGTCTGCAGGGAGTTGGTTTCTTGTTTATTTATAATCTTCAACTTTGAAGATCCCCTTTAAAGAGGTTATTTTAGAATGTATTTTTACATGGAGCTGGGAATTAAACTAATATTAGAGTATACTTAGGCCATCTGAATGCTTAATTTGCCTAATCGTGTGCTTTGTGAGGCTTGAATTCTTGTTGCCTGTGCAAAGAGAAAGCTGGCACAGTATAGAGGTCTGTTAGCCTCTTCCTGGGAGCCAAAAAAGGGTTGCAGGTGTATTTGGACTCCGATTATTCTCAAGCAGCAATGACCAATATAAAACACGGTCAAGGTCCAGGTTACCCGTTCGTTTGCAAGCTTGCATTGATAGAGGTGGCAGCGGCCAGTTGCCAAGATTAGAACTACTGCCGTCAGGGTAATCAGTAAGCATCATAAATAGTTACTGAACTATTTGTGATTACGTACTACAGCCACATGTAACAGCTTTGGTGTCTCATTTTTCTTGATTTGCTTCTGTTTATCACACTGTAGTAATTTACAGGTGCTCCCTTAAATGGAGGGACCGTGGAATGTATGTACTAGTGCTTATAGATAAAAAGGTTTTGTGGAAAGGGAGGGAAGCTCAAAAAATGTCTTGAGACACGTTAACTTTTAATGTTGCTTGCAAAGCATTTGAAATGTAAAATTAACTTTTTTTTCCAGTTTAGAGCAATGTTCTATATATCTGTGTCTGATGCAATAAATGTTAGGCTCTACCTACAGACTTGTCCAAGGAAGAAAACGATCTCAAATAGATTAGCTTTTAAAAAGTTAATTTTTTCTAGCTGCACTCAAGTTTCTGTTTCTTTTATTATTTCATGGGGGTTTTTGTCTGCGCTTTTTCACGGTGGTGGTGGTGCTGGTTGTTCTGCTATACCCAATAAAAAAGCAGAGACTCTTAAAAAATAGAATCTGACCTTTAAATTCATTTGCTTCAGCTGTTCCCCCAGTTTTTTTCTTAACTTTTTTTTTAGGGGACATACCTCCTGCAGATTTCGAGTTGGCCTGCTTGTTCAGGTTACTGTTCAGAGTTTAAATGAACTGTTTGATCTACACTGAGGCAGTTCTTTCAGCTTAGATCTTTTTTTCTCATGAAAGACACTCCTAGTAGTTGGAATGGCTGTGTCACTGAGTATAACTGTTCTGCAGTTCTCTTGGAAGTAAATACATAAACATATTGGTATTTAGACTGTATTTAAACATATTCTGGTGTTGGTATGTGTGTGGTCCAACCCGATAACAAAAATTGCTTACCAAGCCCAAGAAAGATCATCGGAAACACAGACAGGTCACAACTGGATTTCCACTGAAATCTGACAAAGGGGTTTGAAATGGCATAAAGGACTTGCCTTGTGTTTTTTTGGGGGGGGCTTGTTGGTTGGTTGCTTCGTTTTTGGGTTGTTTGCCTTTTCCCTCCCTGTGTTCCTGCTGCCCAAGGTCTCGCTGGAAGGACTGAGCTCTCCTTGCTGCCCTTTCCTGGGCAGAAGCAGGCTGGAGCGCAACTCCCGTGGTTGTTCAGCATGCTGGGGTGAGGGGCAGCCCTGTGTCTGAGGGCTCATGGCTCTTTTTCCAGTGGGTGCCCTGTGTGTACAGCAGTGAGGGCTGTCTGAGGGGTGAGTCCAGGGTCAGTGGAGACTGGGGGAACATGGCAGAGCCGAGCCTGAGTGGGATACACGGTCCTGGAGCACACTGCCCCTTGAGCTGTGGGGCAGGTGCCAGCCTGGGGAACAGGAAGTGGGGGGGGGGAAATCTGTTTTGGGGGCTGCCCTCCCTTCCTTTTTCTAATAGAGCCCCCCTTTTTGGGAGGGGGTATATACACATGTAAATGGCATTATCAAAGCAACATGCTCCTGTCCAGGGCAGTTGCACTCATTTTGTGCCTTCTTTGGGGGTGAATAAAAAGGAAGGGGTGGAGGAGTGTGGGGAAAGTGATGATGTGTCATTAGTGACACCCCCATTTCACTGGGGAAGCAGATGAGTGGAGAAGAGGGGTAGTCATGTAGGGTCCCTCCTGAAAAGGGAGTTACAGCCCAATGCATCATGCAGAGATGTTAAAAAAATATTAAAAAACCTGCAAGTATGGGTGTGAGGTGTTGAAATAGAGAAAAAATTTACATTTATTTATATATTGAAAAACAATTTATATGTGTAAGTTGCTTTAAAAAGAATAACAGCCCCAGCGCCCGGTCCGGAGCGGCACCTCCTACCCGCGGCGATCCAGCCCCTCTCGTTCCGCGGGGGTGCGCCGCCACGGCGGAGAGGGAGGCAGGCGCTGCTCTGCCCGGGGGCTTGCGGTGGCCTTGGGGGTGCCGGGACGGGGCGGGCTTCGGCAGTGTTAGGCGGTGCTAGTGAACTGCAAGGGGGGGTCCGCTGAGTGGGTCCGGCCCCGTGTGGGGGCTTCCAGAGAGGGCGANGAGAAGGAGAGTGGACAGAGGAGGAGGAGAGGAGGGATAGAAGGGGGTAGCGACAGGAGAGGAAAGAGTGTGGGGGAGTCGGGTTTGGGAGGAGAGGGAAGGAGGGCAAAGGGGCAGAAAGAAGGGGAATATGGGGAGGAGGAAGGAGGGGTAGAGGGGGTGTCAGGAGGGGAAGCCGAAGCCCCGGCTCCTCAGCTGGGGAGCCCGGAGAGGGAGCTTCTGCCCGCAGTGTGCGGAGTGAGTGAGCATATGGCCAACGAGACGATTTCCGGGCATTAAATCACCTCGTCCCCACCCCGCGGAGCCGCCCTGAGGCTCCTCACCTGAAGCCGCGTGACCAGCCGCTTTCAGAGGATTACCTGGCAGAGGGGCCAACGGGGGCATCC
>VZTG01004994.1:354205-381374 GCA_013397845.1 Melanocharis versteri | reverse complement strand
CTAATTTTTTTCATTCCTTTCTTTTTTCTTTTATAACTAGAGAGAAAAGGAATAGAGAAAGATCTTCAGAAAGAAACACAAACATAAAAATACCTTAAATAAAACTATGTTTACCTCTATGTCAAATACCTAAGTTTTAGCAATTTACTTACATGAGGTACATAGTACAGACATGAGTGTCAGGCAGGATGACTCTTTTCAGATTGTGGTAAAAAGGAGTAGTTAAGACATGGAACCTCTCAAATAAGCATTCAAGAGTTTGGAGCCCTATGAAACTATAAAGTGTACTGTCACAAATTTAAAAATTTCTAATCTTAGTTATTTATAAGTGTCCCATGACTTTATTAAACAGGAGATCCAGTATTTAATGGCTGTATAGAATTTAAGTAGTCTAGAATGGGAAAAACATGTGCTGTCCTTGTAATATACAGATGTGACTGTACAAACATATATATTACATACAGAAATTATTTCCACTGCTGAATAGACGCTATATTTACTTTCCTTTAGAAGGACACTGTTTATCTATACCTACATTTATTCACACAAAGAGAAAAGAGTGACTTCAGTAGTTAACTTTGTAGTTAATATTCAATACAAAATGGAATATCTTTTTATTTAACACATTCATCAGCTGGAATGTACAAGTTTCTCTTTCCATATCTAGCATTTTTTTTTTTTTTGGTACAATGATTAAAACAAAAGGAATGCTTAAAAAGCAATTATTATACTTGAAGTACTGGGTTTTTTTTCCTTCTAAACATCACCTTTGCTAAAACAAGCATATTAAAACAGCTCACTCTTTTAAACTCCTATCGGAATTTATTTTACAATTTATGATGTATCCTGCTATATAGACGGTCATAGAATTGTTAGGGTTGGAAGGGACCTAAAAGATCCTCTAGTTACAACTCCCCTGCCATGAGCAAGGTTGTCATTCAAAAGACCAGATTGCTCAGCACCCCATTCAACCTGGCCTTAAGTACTCCAGGATGGGGCATCCGCAACTTTTGTGGGCAATGTGTTCCAGTGCTTCACCACCTTCTGAGTAAAGAATTTCTTTGTAACATCTGATCTAAACCTCCCATCTTTCAGTTTAAAAGCATTGCCCCTTGTTCTGTCACTATCTGCCTGTGCAAAAATCTCTCTCCCTCCTTTTTGTAAGTCCCCCTCAGGTACAGGAACGCTGCAGTGATCTGCCCGAGCCTTCTCTTACCCACGCCAAACAACCCCAATTCTCTCAGCTTGTCTTTATAGGAGTGGTTCTCCAGATTTCTGATCATCTTTGAGGCCCTCCCTTGAAACTTCTCCTATAGGTCCACATCTTTCTTGCACTGAGGACCTCAGGTCTGGATGCAGTATTCCAGGAGGGACTTCACAAGGGTAGAGTAGACAGACAGAATCACCTCCCTTGACCAGCTGGTCACACCTCTTCTGACACAGCTCAGGATACAGCTGGCTTTTTGGGCTTTGAGTGCGTACTGTTGACTCATGCTATGGCTCATCCACCAGAACCTCCAAGTCCTCCTCCACAGAACTGCTCTCAATGACTTCTCCCAGCCTGTACTCATGTTTGGGACTGCCCCAACCCAGGTTTAGCACCCTGTACTTGGACTTGTTGAACTTAATGAGATTTCCACAGGCCCACTTCTCATGTTTGTCCAGGTCCCTCCAAAAATATATGCTTTTGTGATAGCTAGCATCCTTACACCTTTTTTCATCCACAATTTACCGCATGAGTACTACATACTTCTGCAAAGGATGGGGGCTGGTCAGCACAGAGAACATGTCTGTGCGCTTTGCCTTCACTGCTGCTGGCTGTCACTCCACAGCAACCTTTGCAGAGTTCAATCTTTCACCTGGAAACGCCCTGTAGCCTGTGGGGCTGTAGTGTTAGAGGCATGTAGGCAGCAAGAAGGGAATCAGCTCCATGGATCCAGATTGTCACATTGCTAAGGGAAAAGAAGAAAAATGAATGGATTGCAGAGTGAAGTAATTGCAAAACCCCACAAAAACAAACAAAAAACCAAACAAAAAATTCCAAATAAAAACCTATCAAGCCAAAATACAGAAGGCATGGCAAGAAGATGACCTTTTGAAGACTCTTGACTGTATGAATTTAATTCAAGAATGAAGGACACTGAAGACTTTTAAACTAAAAGTCAAGATAGAAGGAAATGGCTTTCCCTGCAAGTGCTTTGGGCAGCTAAATGTATCCTTGCTGCCTCTAGAAAGAACTTCTGTGACCTTTACTCATATGAAAGCATTTTTACTAGATCTCAGTTTTGCATAAAATATTTAGAATTCGAGAAGTTAGATTGTGGGAGATCAAATATAGCCTAACAATAACCTGGAAATATTTTAGAAAAATTTATGGAGATGGGAACTGACTGAAAATCCCGTTAATGTGTGTTTCAGTGTGTGGCCACTCTGCTGCAAGACTGTTTAACTCTTCTTGTTGGGAGGTAACAAGGCAGGAACATGACTAGCAGATCTTGCAGCAAACTGGGATCACAGTCTTCAGAATACTATGTATCTTGAGAACATTTACTGTTCAGCTTTATTTCTGAAGCTCAAAACATTGTTCTGAAAAGACACATTGTGCTGGGATTAAACCTATGATCAGAATGATCGCTTCTCAGGAGGCTGAATGCATGGAGGGGGCTGGCTTCAGTGAAGCCACAATTTTGGATTATTCTCAGCTTTTCCCTGCCCCAGAAGTACCCCTCATTCAGAGATGCCTCTTCAGAACTACTTACTACTAGTCTGACCTCCAGGCTGATGACAAAAATTGCTGGTTGTTGCACAGTCTGAGAGCTGATCCTATCCTCAGTTGCTGACTCGTGTTTTCTTTCCAAAATCAACAATCAGCTGTTTTTCAGAAAGAGAAGATGAAAGGGATACACAGGGCCACAGAGAAGACTTCTGTAACGTTAAAACGAATGTAAAAATTGTGCAATAGAGATAATAAATTCTGCTAGAAATGTGAGACAAAAGTGTTTCTTGCCATGTATGGGTATGTAGGTTTGGATATTAGTGAGCTGTTTGGCTGCCTTTAATGTGGCTACTTGTTTCACATGAAATTGTATTAGGGGATATGGTATTAGGAAGCACGGATTTTGATATCCCAGCCTTGAGCGTTATTATTTCATGGTTACATTGAGATCTACAAAACATTTACAAAACCCCTACACCTACATTATTCATAACAGTTTAAATAATATGCATTATGAAATATTACTTTGATTTTTAATATTTTTGAAAATAAATTTGGGCTAGGCTAATACATTAAAAGTTATCATGAGATAAAGATATTTACAAAATATGCAGTATAAGAAATATGTCATATCTATTTAACTCCAGTACAACCTATTCTTTTTACTCCCTCTGATTCCAGATACTGAATTTTCTTCTTTATTTCTTTTAAACACGGGGCCCTTGTCTTCTGTGTTTTGGGTTCTTTTTTTTATTATTTTATTTATTTTCTGTAACAGTTATGAGAAGATGCTGGTTTTTTGTGGCAAGGTGAATGATGACAATATCACATGGATACTTACCCAATTCCATTAGCAGTTTGCTTCCAGCAGAGTATCACTCACTTTTCTGGTATCACACTCATTTTGTATTTTTTAGCATTTCATCAACTTTGTGGCAATCATATTGTGCTTTTATTGTCTAAAAAATACCCTAGTGTCAAATCAAAATGTTTCTGATAAAAAGACAAGTCAACTAGCTGATCTATCTAGAATAAGAGAAATGTATCCATTCTATCTGTAAGAAAGTCTTTGTTCTTCTAATAAATGAATGCATTCATTAGTATGCCTCAATGACTTGTAACATGTCAACTAACAACAATAATAATTATTATAATAATCAGATATTAAAAACCCTTTTATCTAGCCAGAAGATTATATGACTAACTCTGTCATGTCAGAAAGTTCTCATTGTTTTTTTTTACTTGACCAAACACTTTCAAAGGAAAAAATCTCCTTTGCGTTGTTTATTTCTCCCTTCTGGATTTTTAAAAGATCATGACAATAATAGTGTCTGTTTTGACTGTTGTGGGTTACTTTTTCTCAAGAGAGGAACCATAGTCTTTTTGCAATATAAATTACTACCTTGAAGTACATGGGACATTTCTGGCAACCGTCATTTTCGATAAATA
Organism: Melanocharis versteri; assembly: GCA_013397845.1. Classification (NCBI taxonomy): domain Eukaryota; kingdom Metazoa; phylum Chordata; class Aves; order Passeriformes; family Melanocharitidae; genus Melanocharis; species Melanocharis versteri. Next base: position 377,209 of record VZTG01004994.1, on the reverse strand, counting down.
GGAATTTTTATTTAAAATAAATATTTTTCAGACAGAAGTTTGAGTATTCAGACATTCACGAGCAGGAAGTGAATAATTCTTTAACAGCACAATATACACACGTTTTGGAAAGAATTTAAATACTTTATTGTGTCAATGGATAATGTGAATTATGCTCCACAAAACATCTTCAGGTTGCCAACAGATTAATTAAAAAAAAACTTCAAAAAATCTGCATCTTATAATAATTAGAGGCTAATTTTAATAATTAGAATAATTATAAGGACAATTGGAGATATTATTTCGTAGTATTTATGAGTGGAATTCACTAGCAGTTATCTTCATCCCAAGCAGTGTGTTCAGCTTGCCTTTCTACTTAGAGAAAAAAGCATCTCTGAGCTACAATACTTGTATTTTAGAGTTTAGAAAATATTTCTCGTTAATTATGAGAATCATGGGAGGTTTTATTTTATTTTTGAGATATGTGTGTTGGTGTAAATCTCATTTTGTTTCAATTCAACACTTTTTCCATTGTGTTGTTTACTTCTTTATGTGTTTATTCTCTTGTTTATTTTGTTGGGTTTTGCTGGTTTTGTTGAATATAATTAGTATTAATAAATTACCATACCATTTTATGTCATATTTAATCTTTCTATAATAGGCTAGAAAATTTTAAACTATTCACATAGAATTCTACTGTGTTTTGGTTTTTGTTTTGTTTTGTTTTGTTTTCTTGGGGGTTTTGTTCATTTTTTTAAATTCCCTTTTACAGAGAATGACACAATGGAATCTAGTTTTAATTTTGCTCATTCTTCTCTTGATTAGCTGCTGTCTGCTGAACACTTAAAGCCTAGGAGATAATTTCAGGTGCTATCTTTTCCATTTGCTTTCTCATTTATTTTCCTTCCAGAACTTTTTTCCTAGAATTCTTCAACATGCTTTTTTTCAGTAGCAAGAAATTGGGAGGAAAGGAAAGAAATAGTATTTCCATTCTCCCAAACTTCATGTAAGAATTTTCCTTGAAAATTTTTAATATCTTACTTCCAAAAACTTGGAATGGAAGTGGATTATTTAATGCATAAGGAAGTGATTATTAGTTTTATCCTTATGAGAAGAAAGCAGTAAAACAAGAATGAATGTCATCCAGAAAAATGTAATGTTTAGGAAAAAGAAAGAAAAGGAAAAAAAAAAAAATAAGCAAGGCAATAGAGGCAGAAGAGGGCATCCTGCTAATGGGCAGGATTGTTCTACAAATAACAAAGCTATTTTCTTTTCTATTCACAAGCAGTTTTGGCAGTTTCCTGACAGACGACATTGCATTAACTGCTTTCATCATAGGAAAGGAAAATGACAATGTTGATATAGCACTCAGAAGAGGTGATATCTTGCAAAGACAATATCCTGCTTTTATTCATCTGCACAGGAGAAAAAATATATTAGAAGTCCTTCTAGTACATGGAAAACAATCAAGTATTGAAGCTCCACTGAAAGATAAATTTCTGGGCAGAACTCCTCCCCATCTTCCATGAAAAAAAAACCATGAATAGCTGAAAAGTCAAAAAAAGGAACCCTGCAATTCCTGGCTCAATATATAAATAAGACATAATCAACAGTCTTAAGGCCCAAACAAAGTGCTGTCATCTAATATTTTTCAGTGCTACAGCTAGACTAGATCTGTAGTCAGGACTTTGGACTAGAGAAGATGATATATCTCAGGACTATGGATTCTTGTTGAAGCTGTGTCAGGGGAGGTTTAGGCTGGATATCAGGAAAAGGTTCTTTGCCCAGAGGGTGGCTGGGCACTGGAACGGAGTACCCAGAGAAATGGTCACAGCACCAAGCTTGACAGAGTTTAAGTGTTTGGACAACACTCTTAGGCACATGGTAATTCTTGGGGATGGTGCTGTGAAGGGCCAGGAGTTGGACATTCTGTGATCCTTGTGGGTCACTTCCAAAACAGGATATTCTATTATTCTATTATTTACTACTAGAAACTTCCTATTTTTAAAAATTGCAGTTTGAATCCAGTTGCTATCTCTTTTAGAAGCTTATATATGCTGTGCTTTGATCCCTCAATCAATTATTTAGAAAACGTCCATGTAAATGGTTTTAATTTTTAGAAGAAGTTTCCAACTCATACGTATGCATTTCACATTGTCATAGAGGTAGAATAAGATAATTACAAGAACTGGTCTCTGAGGTCTTCGTCGAAGTCTTCAGAACACTGAATTAGTCTCTTGTGCTGAGCTCTGAAGTGTTAACTGAACACCTGCAACTTGCATCAAAGCACTATACTTCTGCAGATCTGTTTTCTTTCCCTCTAGCTCTACTGAACAGCAAAATAATCTTACTTCTGTTAATTCCTTAAACATGTCTATAAAATCGATCAGACATTGAAGCAGCAAGAGAGTAAAAGTTGATTTGGAATTCACTAGAAATGTACTCAGAATAGTTCTGTGAATCAGTAGAAAAAGATTCTCTGTGACACTTTAAGAAACAGTAGAGTCAAAGTAAGGTTAAAGTGAAATTGATCAAAGCAAGAAATATTACAAGAAGTTTTAAGAAGGACATTTAGACCTTTCTCTTCCTAGGAAAAAAAGCCCTAAAACGTCATAGATCATTGTCTCTGTGATTTGACTTTGCTGACAAAATATAATCTAAAAGTGGAATTCAAGTGGAGGTGCATACTCCAGTGAAGTATATTAGAAGACTATGCCATGCACTGAATAATTCTGTGACACCAGTGTTTGTCACAGAAATCTTTCGAACAGAATTCTTCTAGAATGTTATTGTTTTCTGACAAGGAAATAATATAAATACTTAAGTTATGTATTGGTTACAATTTTTAATTATTGGATATATTTCTCACAGAATAATTCATAGTACACATTTTTCAGAACTATTTTTAAAATTATCTCTTTAAAACTTAGTACAGATTTTTTTTCTGAAAAACTTTTAAGAATTATTGAAGTCATTTGTGTGTCTCCTGTTTGATCCAAGTAAATGGCAAGATTTTGTTAGCAGCAGAACAAATCAAATACAACTGGAAGAGTTATCTAGTAGAATTGGAGAAAATTTTAATGAAGAATTTTTGTGGTCAAGTTCGTAATTAATATTACAGGTATAATTTTAAGTACCTTCCTTTGGTGACTGAATTCAGAAAATATTTGTAATACATCAGTGTTTCAGACATTGAGAAGAGTCATGAATCGAATGGGCATGTGTTTCTTGTCCATCAATTTATTGATTTCGTTAGATGTATGCTACAGATTTATTTTTTTAACAACTAATTAAACTAATGAATTAAATTAAATACACAATATTTTCATCTAATATTTTGGGGAGTGCTCTGTAATAGTTATATTATGTCAAGAGAAATTATTTGACAATACCCTAATTAACAAAATGCAAGTGAAATATATTAAGTAAAGCTCTGAAGGAATATTATTACATATTTTAATGCTATTATTTAAGACTTGTGTTTTCCTAAATATCTTCTTTCTGCGGGGATACATTAGTATTTTCTTTTCTTTGTCTCTCTCTTTTCCTCAAAACCAGAACTTAATAAATTTCTTGTAGTATTTATTTCATGTTTAAAAAAAATAAACAATATTTAGAGTATTGTGTATTAATGGATTCATGGCAAGATTTGTGCTGCTGTAAATATGTCTGCTCTTGAGTCTGAAGTATAAACTTGTGATCCACCACTACAGCGCTAACCATTATAACTGAGCAACCGGTTAAGACATCTGAAGTAAGTAAGAAACTGAGGCTTCTAGAAAAATAACCAACCAAGAAAATAAAGCACAACAAAAATAAACCATGTAATTTCTGCAGTAGCAATAGAGCTACCTGCTTAATCAAAATGGAAAGGTAAACTAAAAATCTAAACCTACAAAAGAGGTTGCAGTCTATGGAACCCTTTACCTGCATATATTTTATATTACACCATATATCACATATTATATCATATATCTGTTCTAATAGGAAGCACCTTAGGAATTGTATGCAGGGTGGGGTTTTTGGGTTTTTGGGTTGTTTTGGGTTTTTTTGAGATGGGGGGAGCTATTACAATAATTATTTATAGTATCAGATAATTATTACAAAATATTCTAGGAAGGAAATGCAATGATTTAACACCCAGGGACTGTAGTTTTTGTTAGGAATAAGTGATATGGAGGGAGAAAAACCCAAACACTTTAACAGCTTAAAACACCATGACCTGTGTTCAGAAAAACGGTAAACAAAGGCACTTTCTCATGAGTCCAAAATGAAAAAGAAGCAGTTGAGTACCTTTCTCAGTTTTCAGAAACTACGTATTTGTCACATTTCCCAGTAAGAACACCATGATTTGAGAGGTGCAGTGTTAAGCCTGAGTTTGTCCCCTGCAATTTTCCTCCAGATCATCAGGGATGAACTAATAGCAACCATGAACAAATAAAACTTTTTATCATAGCATACATACCTTCCTATATTCTCCTCTGCTTAAACTGGAAGACATGAAAATTACAGGATGTGTCTTGAAAAAATTGCTGTCAAACCAGGAAACGTTTTTATTTCTGTTTTATCTATGCTGTGCCTACCAGACTTTGGGAGGTATCTTGTAAGTGTAATAATCCATTTGCAGTTTCATGCTGCAGCTACCTGATAGCAGTGGTAGTGGGTAGATGACTATCAGGGTTTGTACTTGCAACATGAGCCCTTGTACTTTGCAAACACTAACATTCCAAGAGCTGCAACATTACTTAATTGTGTTTATGATAAGGACAGCCAGTAGAAATTGCTGACACCTTCCATTCTAAGACATTTCTTCACCTGATAGGAACTCTGCTACATTTCAGGATGGAATTTCTATGGGATATACAATTTTCTGAATATAAATTTAATTTTCATAATTTCAGCAAAAGCTGTTCAGTTAGATTGAATTTGAGGCACATTTTCCCATATAAAAGAAACATTAAAAGATTTTTGAAGGATTCTTTGGGTACACGCTTGAAATGGGTGCTTGCATGTCTGGCTGCATTTCGGAGGAATGGTGCTTAGTAGAGGAAAAGTATATTTGCTTATGCAAAATCCAGTTATATTTGACCAGATTGTGGCCATCTGAAAATGCAGTTACATATTTCGTTTATCTGAATATTTATAGGTAGCTGATTTATCCTTGGTGTGTTCTACTCTTGGTGGAGCACTTTAGCAATTCAGCTTCCTTCTGAACCGCTGCTTCTGCCTGGCATGCAGCATCACATGCAAACCAGGAGTATGGAGAGCATTGGTGCTCCCAGTGCCCTGCCTCGCTCAGGACATGCAGCTGGAGGTGGAGGGAGTGTTCAACAGCAGTGCAGAGGGGTAAACAAAGAGCATGATTATATATACTCAGTTTTGAGCTGAGGTGAAGACTTTTTCACATTTCTGAATGCAGGACTGTGCAACCTTCATGTTCTTCAAATGTGGTTTTGTCACTTTTCATGATCTCTGCCAATATCAACGAGTGGCACATTTCTAAATATGTGTATTCTCAAAGTCACATTAAAGCTTTTTAGGTGTCAAGTTGAAAGTAAATGAAAACATAATTTTGACTTTCCACTAAACCCTGCATTTAAAAATCAAGAAATTAAGACGTTTATACTAATAATACAAGAACATATTTTAAAAAATGTTAAAGGAAATACATATTTAGATACTTCTGCCTTGCTTATGGAATGTTGGACACCTTTACAGATCTTTATGGACACTCAGCTCCACTGATTTCAGAAATATTTTTGTTGCTCTGATGAGACAAATTATGAGTGAGGTCATTTACTGAGACATGCTTCCAACTTACAGGTTACAAAGTAGAGTTTCAGAAGCAAATAGATGTGTAGCTTCCTTGACCGGGATGATACTGAGCATGCATTTCAGCCTGCACTGAAGTATTTTCCACACTGCTGTGGTAAGATATTCTTGCGGATTTTCCCCATGACTTTGGTATTCACTCTGAAAACTGCTATAAAGATCCAAGGTTTCCCAGTTTTTACCAAAGTGCAATAGACATTCTCCCCAAAATCTTTTTCTTCATGCCTCTCAGAACTCTCCTAGAATTTTGTGATAGCCAGCTTTTTGTTTCATTTTCTGATGCCACATTTTCTCTCATACTGAAAATTAGATCTGGAACATGTATGTTTACAGACACACAGAATTTAAATGTTCTGCATATATTTATACCTATCACAGTAGATTTATATCATATAGCCAAAAGGAAAAGTCTCAGCTGATGTGTGTTTATAATGTCTGCAAGAAGCATTCTAATCCTTATCCTCAGCTGCAACAGTCACATCGACCAGGTCTCCTCTTGGGCCTTGCCATACATGACTCATCTTTACATCTGCAATGGTGCATGAGAATTCAGGCCATTCCCTTGCACACCTGTTGTTCCTAAATAGCTGGCATCTGCTGGTGACGCTACCTACTCCCCAGTGTGTGATGACAACTATGATAACAAAGAACCCAGGTAGTGCCAAAGAGAGCTATACAGTACTTATCTAAATTCTCAGCCTCTTCCAGTTCTTGAGATCCTAATTTGTTCTGTTCCAGTTTACTAACACAGTGCAGAAAAACAACACAAAATTTACAGGCTTGTGTTCCTTTGTCGCAATCACGTAGATCACATTGGGTACACCAGATGTCGCAATAATGGACACAGCCCAGGGAGGAAAGAGAGAACCGAACTCAGGAGTAACTAGATAGAAATGCCTTTATTTATTTATATACAGAAGGGTTTTTATACCCTAGGTCGTAGAAAGTCATTGGATCTTAGCTGACCACCCCTCAGGGTTATTGGCTAGATCCTAAAAACACACATTTCCTAATCAATCCTTCAGACTAACAATAACAAATAACAAAGTGCAAAAACACCTCACAGGTGCAAGATGGAAGAATTATTTACAAAAGCTCTCTAGCTGTTTTGCAGCTAGCTCCGTGAATCTGTGAGCACAGGCAGACACTGAAAAATCTCTCTGCCACCAAGCTTTCAGCATCCACATTCCTTGAGTGCTTTCACTCGACGTGCAGAGAGGTCACCTTGCAGTCCAAGGATTGAGGGCAATGTCATGTTCTGGCCCAGTTCTTTATTATCTTTTTGTTCTCTATTAATAATTGGGATCATTATCCTGTCCTCCCTACAGGAGTGTAGCAATCTTCTTGGGCCCAGGTAGGAAATACTATTGGGGATAAATGAAAGAACTGCAAGAAATTATACTTTCATGCATGAGCACTTTATTAAAAAAGGATCTAAAAGGGTTCAACATCAATACAAAGATGAAAAGCACTCTAAAGCTATATCCCACATCAAATTCATATACTCACATGCACATGTAAAATGCAATCAATATTAATAACCATATACAAACAAAACTACGTTGCGCACTCCTGTTTCTAAACTACACAATAAAAAAAGTTAATCAAAACTCAATGGGCTTTAAATCAATCTGGAAATAAAACAGGAAAGGCCTGGGGGTTCCGCTGTCAAAACCAGTATATGATTTTTATATTCTCTGCAATCTTGTCAGTCATTAAAATGTTTTCTTCACTTACCAGGGTTCTGGCAGAAACAATTAATTACTTGTATGTTTTCTTTGGTCAAGGTAATCTTTAAGAGCCTTTTTAATTTTCTGTTGAAATGGAACACAGATATTAATCTCTGGAATATTAGAAACTGCTCTGTATGCACAGATTTTTGACTTTGCCTCGGTATTTTAAACCTCAGAGCAAGGCTTAAGGATGTAACCAAAAAAATAAGAAATTTCACAAGCTTGTTTTCAGATAAAGATTTCAGCAGTAGTTAAAACACAAAATCATATTCAGAATGCTGAGAAAGGAAACAGTTGTTATAATCTCCTACTGAAGAAAAAGGGGAAAAAATAACCCAAACACTTTCTCACAGTGGGAAAATCCTTCCCTGACATTTTTTTCAGCTCCTCATTGGGCCCTAATTTCTGCAAAATAACTTTTATCTGATACCAGAATTTATAGTTGCAGAAATGAAAATACGTCTTCCTTTATACTATCTCCTGCTACTAAAGCAGCCTAATTAGAATAAATGTTGCTTGACAATAAAAATGAAGACTGATTTTCTTTTCTTTCCACAAATACCTGCAGGAAATATATACTTTAAAATTGAAAATGTTGTTTCTGTTACTTCTTTTACCAACAACACATGAAGCAGCAGATTAGGGTAACACTGTGCCGTAGGTCTACGGGCACTAGTACTGTGGTTCTGTGCCTTACTCTGATTACCAGCCACATGAAAATGCCAATCAGTCACCATCTCTTGCAATATCAAACAGAATTCTTATGTGAGTCAATAGGATGATCCTCTTTTCATTTACTGAGAGGATAACATTCAGTAGAAAGAGAAAGCCTTTCCTAATCAGGCCACTCAGTTCTCTCATCACATGTGAGGCTATTAGTGTTCACCACTTGAAGGTGAGTGATAAAGACATGGTTTCAAACAGGAAAATGTTGAGGCAAAGTAAATCTTGAAAACTGAATGATTTTGAACTAACTTTTTATAATCATCAGTGAGCTCTTAGTCTCTGAAACATACATACAGATTACTAGTTTTACATATGTTACAGCCTGGTTTGTTGACTCTATCAAATGTAGACCCTCATCTGTCATTTAACAACCATCTGGTGTCTGTTGGCAAAGCATCTCTTCATCATCTGTAGAATATTGTTCATAGAATAATGTGAGGGCTCTAGTCCTAAAGCAAATCTGGAGATATTCATATATTCAGCATGACCAGGTCTTTTCTTTTTTTTTCTCTTGCAGATCTCCACTTTGTGGATTATTATTGATATACAAAGTGTCATTTTCAAGCAGAAACATATTTAACTGCCCTTCAGACCCTGAGGCTTAAAATTAGATACTTATTTAAATATTTAAATTTATCCATATTTAAATATACAACAAGAAGTCTGCTCAGGATTAAGAGAACCAATCAGCATATGTCACTCACGTAGACTCCAGCCCAAGTTTTCAGGTGCTCATCTGTCCTCACTGTGCTCGGCAAGTCTAGTAAGTGTTCGATAAGGTAATTCATCTATAATGCTAAATGTGAATTGAAAGTTGTAATTTCAAAGAGCAGCTCTTAAAGCTATTTGTTATATTAATTTTCCTTATGCTAACAGCCTTTGACAAGTGCCTCCCTAATTTTCTAACTGTTGCTTTGATTTTATATTGCTGTCTAATAGAATATCAGTAAGCCATCAGATCCAGTGGAAAGGAAACAATGGTCTCCCAAAATTTGATTTGATGCCAAATTTTGAAATTCTATGCAAGTACAGTAAGACAATTATGCAGAGTTTCTGCCAAGTGTAGATTACTGTAAAAACATTTTGAAATAATATCAGTGTTATTATAAAGGAGAGATTCTTACATCAGATTATTTTTAGATGTTTGAGTACAGTCATTGAATGTATTGGAGATTTTTTTGTTTCCATTTTGTTTCCATTCTTTGGCCTTTGGTTGAGAGTTGCTGGGATTTTAAAACACAATCACAGTCTATTTTCTCCAGTGTGTAATTTTCTCAGAAAACCTTGGGCAACTCTGTTGATTTTTCAGTTGTTCTTACTGTGCTCAAAGATGACAACGTAAGTGCTTGCAGGCAGACTCAAGGAGTTGTTAGCCACAGATTTTGTCATGTGGAATTTTCCAGCTTTGGGAATATGCAAAAATATGTCTTAGGTATATTTGAAACCTATTATTTGTCACATTCAATGTTCTTCTGAAAGATGAATTATTCTGTTAGCTATTCAATGCCTGCAGTTCTTTGTCTTTCGTTCAGATATATAACATAATCAGAACTCAGTTGTCACTAGTGAGCAGATGAATGTTTGTATGTGGGTTGTAGCTCTAATAATGTGCCTACCCTGCAGTCGAAAGGACTTGTGTATGGGTGGTGCTGTCATTATTGTATCTATAGAAAAATCAGGCACCATATGTACTAGCTGCTCAAATTGATTTAGCAGCTTCTGCTGAGTTTGGCTACACTACTATGAGTAGTTAGATGAAAGAGTTTAATTCTTATTCTTAGCTTATGTCTTTCTGCCACCTCAATGTACTTCTGTACTAAAAGTTACTAACTGCACTTAAAATTACTCATTTTTGATCCTTAAACTCTTTTGGGGTGGAATACGGAGAAGACATCTAATTTTAAATAGCTGGAAAACTTTTTAGTTCTCCTCAGTTCTTATACTTTACTTTCATGTTTAAAGTTCTGAGAGAAGGTTGTCCTGGGTAACTGCTAATATTCAAAAAAATTACTTTTTCTATCCTTATCTTCTCAAAGATATATATTTTGTAATGTGTTTACTGCTAAGGTAGATTATAACAAAGCAATCGCTGTGTTTTTCCAAAGTAATTTCATGAATATTCATGAAGAAATAAACTGTTTCAGCATTTTTTCCTGACCTTTGGCATTGCATATGTCCTGCTTGCTTTTGGATTAGCTAAATACTGAATAAGAAATGAAAGAGTTCTTGTTAAATAATGTCACCCAGTATTAAGTGTTCAGAGGTTGGAACATTATTTGCTAAAAATGAAGTTTTGGGTGAACATAATTAGGAACACAGTGCAGGAGTGGACTTGAGGTCAGCCTCAATACCAGACTTGCCAGCTTTTCTCATTCTTATTTAAGGCTATGTTTAGCTCTGATACAAGGTTTCACTGCTTTGGATGTAAAGGGAAACCTCAGACAACAAGGTAATTTTAGATATAGATAAAGACGAACTCAAATTTCTTATGAGTGCAGGTTTCCACTCCTGTGAAAGCCGTGTGTTTCACGGCATTGTATACCAGGCTGCCACACATTTTTTTGTTTGCTTCTTTATAACTTGGTGACCATCTCTGAACTGAGAAGATGATTTAGACTTCTTCCTGGAAGGACCTTTTGGGCAATTCCTAAGGGCAACAATTCCAGACACAAAGTCAAATACGATTATAGACACACTGAATCCATTTTGTATTTGGCATGGTCTCAGGATATGAATCCTTTATGATCTGTGATTTTCCTGAGCAATAGCAATACAAAGGCAAAATTTTACCTGGAAATTTTGAAAGACTAAATTGATCTTTCTCCTTTTGCCATCCTAACTATTCAAAATTACACTGTTCTGAGTCTAATGAAAGAAAATAGCATCACAAATTAAATTCATTCTGCCATAAAAGGCTAAAATCTGACTTTTAACTGTATCTTACATATACGTGTGTTACCTAGAAGATGTTATAACTAAGATATTCTCTATCTCACAAAAATACTAAAATTCTGTATGTCTTTGATTGAGTTCTCACCAATCAACCAGTGTACCCATACTTCTATCTCTGCTGTTTTGTTGTCATACAGTGGGAACTCTTCTGCTGCTCTGTGACTCAGTCACTGTCTTTAACAGGGCTACTAACCAAGTCCTGTTTGTTAATTGGAAACTTATTAATTGGATCCTGAGAACATCTGTTAGATTTGAGATTTAAGCAGAATCATGTTGAATATCTGTATTCCCACTGAACCAGCAGCTGGGTGCTCAGATGTTACCTCTGATCTCCCAGGGATGAGAGATTTTCTGGGAACACCAGAGAAACCATTTTTGGGTGCGCAGAAAAGCTTTTATTCAGAAACATCTATTGTGTCTGTGACCAGCTGTTGAGTGAGCACAGCCAAGCCTAACCCTCCTTCAAACGCCCTTCCTGGCCAGTCTGGGACCATGTCTGACCCTGGTTTCCCTCACAGGGCCTGTTCCTGACCCCTACATGTGGGCTGACACCCCTGCCTGGCTTCATCCTGTGCCCAAGGACATGCCCAGGGCTGGGGCTGCCTCAGTGCCCCCCAGCTGCCCTGCCTCTGGCTGAGTGACAAGTCTTGTCCTGCCCTGCTGACTTGGGCAGTCCCTGCTGTTCCCAAACCACAGAGAGCAGCTGTCCCATGAGGCACCCTGACTTCAAGAATTTAAAAGTGAAATGTGTTAAAGTTCAACCTAACTCTGGAAATGCAGTTGTACTGAAAGTGGTGGGTATTCAGATTTGGTTTGCTTGACAGGGCTTTTTCGGAGTACAGAATGTTTTAGGTGAAAAAGTATGTAGGAACTGAAGAGGCCCTCAAGAGAAAAGGTGACGTTATTCTGATGAGAAAAATACAGGCTTAATTTCTGATTATGAGGGACACTAACTGTATGGGAGGAATGGGTCTGACAATTGCATTGTCGTAGGGTTTGGCAAAGCATTGCAAGAGATCCTAACTGTGTCAGGCCCTGTTAGATGTTCATGCTGATGAACCAATTTTCCATTCTCCATTTAAATTAATGCTTTCAGAAATTTAAAGCATAAGCAAGGTTGAGGGGACACAACACCGTACAGCTTTTTTTGTCCTACAGAGCTTGTGAAAGAGTCTAGTCAGTTTTGTAAAGGTGCTAATTCTTTCTCATTCGTTAACTAAGAAATAACAGCTCATAAGTGCTTTTAGACATTCTCTCTGCATTAATGTCGTTCCCTGACTACTCTGTAATGTGTCACTTTCAAAGAATAGACTTTCCTTTGGGTCATAAAATTTCACTAATGGAGAAGTTTAAATTATTCTCTTAACTTCTTCAAAAGCTTTTTCTTGTATTTCTGTGCATTCCCATATAATGACTTTAAATAGTTAGCTCAGAAACTTGTATTCTTTTTTCACAAGTGATTAAGAAAGTCCAGCACTCTCCTTAAGGTTCTTTGACTCCAACATATTTATGGGCCTGAGCATCTTTATGATTTTTTTTCAGATCCCAGTTTGGTCATTTTTTGTCAGTGAAAGTATGACACGAGGTACTTTCTCTTATTAAGACAAATAAAGTGCAACTTCAAGTTCGCCAGATTCTGTTTCATGTTCTTCTCTCTTAGTTAATTTCAGTTTCTGCTCGTGACCTGTTGTTCTCAAGTAATGAAAATGTCAGCAATTATTTGTTTAACAGTCAGACAGTTCTTCTTGACCTCAATTTAGTTTTGATCAAGTGATTTCTTACATATGTTATGCTTTTAACTACATATAATTATGCAGTATCTAGTAGAAAAATAATAATCCTGGTGAAATGTTCTCAGTAACTTCTATTTCTTATCCAGTGATCTTGAATGCAAATATGTTATTTACGGTCTTATGGTAATTTTACCCCTAAGGATAAATGATTTGACTAGTTTTTTCCTAAAAGTTCATATTACTTTTTATTTCTTCTTTTTAAAGCTTTACAAATAATCTGATTGCTTATTATTCAATAAGTGTCACATATACTTCCACCTATTATTCTGTACTGAAAGAGTCTACATCTTGAAAAGCAATTTTCACCTTACTTTAGGCCATATCACCAATTTATTTTTTCATGTTTCAGATACTGAAATACTCATGGAGCTTAACTTTTGCCTGCACTTTCTAAATGCCTTAGGTTTGTGATATAGAACTGATCAAAACAATATAATATTTATTTCCTTTATACTTCTTTTATATATATATACCTAGGGCCCCTTCTATTTTTAATGTATATAATGGTTTGTTGTGAATGAGCAGTGCAGACAATTAAATAATCACTGTCAAAGGTATCAGTAAAAAACAGGTTTTAATATAAATTTATGAAAATGCTATTTAATAGAATTCACTGGCAAGGTTCACTCTATAGCATGCATAGATGAAGCATACACAGAAAAATGGCAGGGAGAAGGATTTAGGATGCACCACCGCAAGGAGCTTTTTTTCATCTTTGTTCACTAAAACTACCAGGATGAGATTGCAGTCAGTCTGGAATTCAGGTGATTTCACAGTTACTAAGACATGCTGTAGATTATTATATATTTAATGCATGTAGATTATTGTCTCTTGTACATGTGTGTGTTTCAACAGAGACGACATTCCCTTTCTTAGTCCAAACATTTTCTAGAAGACCTGAGATGAGAATTTTATCTCAGTCAAAACCACACAGATATATATTATTCCAATAAGTACTGCTTATGTTTAAGAAAAATTTCAATAGTAACACACAAAAGGAAAAAATCATAGTATATCTTCCAGGTTCAAGTATCCTGATGATGCTGCTGAGCACTCACTATGTGCTTCTGCATAGTAAATGGAATAGATGTTCTAATTTATACTTGGTAAAAATCATTGCTAGTCACACAGAAATTTTTTAGGCAATTGTGGTAACAATATTAGTTTATGCACCCTTTTTAATAAGCTTGGAGAAAAATCAGCTCTCATTTTCCTACTTCTTTAAAAAGTGTTTGAGGTGAGATAATCCATGGCTGTTGTTTGCTATTCCTTTAAAGCAGCTTAGAGTCCTAAAATGTGAGTTATTCTGACTCTTTCCCCTGAGCCACTCTCAGTAATTTTTTTTTCGGTTGTAGATCAGCGTGTTCATATATTTTAACTTTCCACTTAACTTGTGAAGAAAAGAAATGCAAAATTAGGACTGTGATATTCCCTTAATAGCTGTGTCACCTTACATTGAATAGGAATAGTTACTGCCTTTAAAGGAACATCACTGCATCTCTCCCCTTCATTTCACTGTTACAAGTGCAAGGATGCACAGATGCCTAATTCTTAGCTTATTCAAGAGCCCTTCTATTCTCCTCTGTAAAGCTGCTCCCCAGCCAGTCAGGCCCCAGCCTTTATTAATCTGTGCTAGTTAGGCTCTGCATTTGCCCTTTTTGAAGTTCAGATGTCATTCTATTTCCCCAGAACAGCAGACTCTAAAATGTTAACCCCTCTTCCTGCTTTGGTATTATCTGTAAATCTGAGTGTCTGCATTTCTTCACCATGGGGATCAGCAGTGCTGTCAAACAGTATCAGACCTAGCATCAACCCCTGAAGAACAATGTCATCAGCTAGGGTAAGCCATGGGTTTAAATAGTGGCATAAGGATATTTTCTCTTCTCTCCCCTGCTTTCTTTCTCAATGCTTCTTAGCAATTGATTTTCTGTTTTTGACTTGTTCTGCAGCTTGAGCTTATATATTCACGGATTTAACATCCAGCCAAGAACTTTGCTCCTGAGTGGTTGTACTCAGGTCACACTGGTTTCACACATGTGCAAAAAATATTTGGGTGGTTTTTTCCTGTGTGTACTCTGAATTTCACCTGCTATATCATTGACCAGTGACTCAGAGATGTAAGTACTGTTAAAATCATAATTTGTTTTTGTCCTTGCAAAGCCTAATGCACATACACTGTTTTAATGATTCATATCTATGCTGAATAGCATATATCTAAGTGGAAGACTGCTGGTTACGGTCAATGCTGGATGAACAACTGAACATTTGTTCTTAGCTCCTTTTTTCTATCTCTTATCTGACTGCTTATTGAAAGTTCTTCCTACTTTTGACTTTGTTTACAAGCTTCTTTTTTGTCCTTTATTCTCCTGTAGAGCTGTTGAATCTAAGTGAATCATCACAATTATGAAATTGTATTCTATAGGATTTTGAACAGTATCATTGTTTTGCATCAAATCAATAGTAACTTTCTTTCTGGAGGGGCTCCCTGATTAGCTGATCCTAGAACTAACAGTGTTATCTGTTTAGTTTCCCAGAGTGACATTTGCCTAATTGATAGGAGGATGCTGATGCTATCCAGAAAAGCTTTATTGCCTGTTCTCACTTTCTTCTCTGAGAATCTGGTAATCAGTATCATTATCCTGGTCAGACACTCTCTAACAGTCACCCAAATATATACTGTCATCTAAGATTGGTATTTTGATCCATTAAAATTCTGTTCTGAATATGTCCACGTGTTTAAATTGAAGTTCTCTTTCTTGTCATACTAGGTAGGCTCTCACATTCATCTTTGCATTTACCATCCCAGTGGCTGTCAACAAATTTCTGGTGCATCTATCTCATTAATGTATTCATCTAGGACAAGATATTTCAGTTTGTTTTTCTTGTTTCTTGTTTCCTCAGACACCTTATTCCCTTAGACATTTAATATTGGTATGGAAACACACTTGTCTCTGATTTGGCTTGCTTATTGACATACTATTGACATAGTATTTAAGTAGCAAACATTATATATCATATTTTTTCTCAACCATTCCTAATATTTTTTGTGTGTCTTATTTCAAAATGCAGAAATCCTTATGCATACAGTTTTGGAAAACTGATTATGTTCTACACCTTTTAGACTGTTATCTTTCCCAAACTCATCGGTTCCTAACCTCAGTCACAATTTCCTTAGCTTTAAGCATCAACAGCTTTGCTCTCAAAATAGTTATGTCAAATGTAGGGCTACAGTAAGAATAGGACAAGATTTTCAAGATGAGAAGTCTTCTGATTGAAGTGCATTCATACAAATAGCACTAGTCCTGTATCTCTAGAGCTAACATCAGGGAAAAAGTGCTCTTTTTAATATATTTCATACTGCTTTATTTTATTTTATTGATTGCATTATATCCCAGTGTGCATGGTGTAGTGGTGAGAAATAGATGGCATAACATATCCTTTTGTGTAACAAAATATTATATTGGGCTTCGGTCAAAATATTTTAAATAATGTGGTCTCTGTAGTTTTTCCTATTATTTTTTAAATTTTAGATGTTGCATATTTGTATTTCTCTTCTTCATTGCTTTTTTATACTTCTCTATTCTCAGTTCATATAGACCCAAAATGTGGATTGTGCAATATTTTCAACTGCATTCACAACAGAAATTCAAAAATCTGCCTCCTTCTCTGAGGAATTTTTCTGTCCTTGAGGGGAACCTACATTCCACAGCCTTCGCTTCTCCTGTGAAGTTTTTTGACAACTGACACCACATCTTGACAGAGCTGGAAGCTCGGAATGTAGCTTACATTAAGACCAGTCAGGATTTAGGTACTATTTGCTCCTCTACTTAATTTTCCTGAGAGATTTTGGTCTACAGGGTTTTCTAGGATCATGTCAAAGCATGACATCAGGACCAAATCCTCTGAAAAATACAGTGATGATTCAGCTTTCTTTTAAAAGCACAAGGAAGAGGTATTTTTTTTTTTATGTAAGTCCTACTGTAGTACTCAGGCTTATAGCCTGCAGACCAGTATATACAGCATTGCCATTGCTAGCAACAGGCCACTGATTTTTGCAATGAATTTTTTCCTTTTTTTCTGCTTTTCTTTGTCTGCAGCAGCATTTTTGGACTTTTTTTTTAAATTGCTTTTGCTTATCTTTTTATGGTGTAACCATAATTTTTTTATGAAGTAATAAGGAGTAATTTTTCTGTAGAGAATGAAATATGAGGCCTTGATAATAAAAGTGAAACAGAGACCTCCATGGTGCAGAGAAGTATAAGAATGAGATGATAAACAAAATATACACTTAAGATTGAAGCTATAAAAAATTCAACAGTGGTGAGCTGTTGTGGTGCAGATTTGAGAGTTGGACAGAACAGAGTTTACAGCACCTAAAAGAAAAAACAGTAACTATCTAAAATATAGAAATATTTTATTTATTTTTAAATGCATTAACTATGGAAATGTATAAAAGATATCACAGAGAAGAAACCATCAAAATCAATAGCATATTTCTTCCTGGCAAAGAAAAATAAATGCCATTTTTAACATTATTCTCCTTCAGGAGATGAACGGGGGAACAATGTAGGGATTAACAGCAGACAAAAGGGAGAACTAGAAATTTTATATACAACAAGTTTTAAGTGTATTAATAATAAGATTTTGTCAGAGTTATTTACAAAATTTAGGCTATGAATGTTAATATCATTTTAACTGGACTAACCATACAAAATGGTGCAAATTAGTCATGCCTTTGAAACTTTAAATAGACTAGTAGTAATAAATTTTCGGTGTCTCATGAAAATCATATTCCCCTTTTTGCACATAAAATGTTTTTGAGGGTTACAGTTTCAAAGTAGGATACATACAGGAATTTTTTCCTCCACCTGTAAGATTTATTTCTTTTCCTATAAATCATTATAAAGTCATTCAGGTTGAAACTCTTTCAGTTTAAAAGAATTAAATTAGAAGTGAGTCATGTATTGATTTACACTAATTGGGACAAGAGTATGGTAATGTTAGGCGATGTTCAATTTCTGTTTCTCTTCCCTCCATCTCGTTCTTGGTACTCAAACCTCCCCTGTCACTCAGGTGTTGGTTTCATATCTCACAAGTAGAAGAATTTGTACCGGTTATTACAATGGTGCTTTGGAAAGTTCCCTTTTGTCAATTTTACAAGGCAGTCTTTCATAAATGACCTAAAATTAGTGAAGGAAGATGAATGGAATTGGAGCATAGGGAAGTGCATCGTCATGCTGTAAGTTTATGGAGAGCTTAATAAAGCAAGGATTACACTCATGCGTTCTGAATTCTAGTTCAATTCTTTAACATAAAGCTATTTATTTTTTCATCTTACCTCCCAAAATAGCTATGAACTGACTCTTTAATTTTTTTGGTATTTCTGTTTCCTTGAAGGAGTGGGGGGGGAGGGGTAGGGACAGAAAAACAACAGATGGGTTAGGGGCAAAATACTTTATTAGCCTCAAAAAAAAAAATTGTATAATGTCTTTGGACAGCCTAAATATATTCTTCTGTGTTGACTGGAGTATTATTCTTTTTATTGTCATGACTGAATCTCAGCCATGTAAGATGTGTAAATAGAAAGCAAACTGGGATCTAAAAAAGCCACTGCTGAAAGTTTATGGAAAAAGTAGGAGCTAATGGAAAAAATAATATAGTTACTTCATAATTTCAAATCAACGGCATATAGATATCTTTAAAGGAGGACCTTTGAAATTTTTTTTGGAAAAATAATTTTGTTACCTTGAAGAGTATAAATTCATTTGAAAGGAATTATTAATTGTATAAGGTGCTAGTGATATGAGAAAAAACAGAGAAAAATTAAAGGTAACCTTAACTTTATGCAGTTAAGAGTGCTACATCAGCAGCCCTGGTTAGTCTTTCAGCTTTATTATATAATAAGTTTTGTGAATAACTTACGGTCAAACAATAGTATAGACTCTTGTCTTTCTGTTTCACTCCCTTCACTTTTGATGATCTGTCTTTCTGCATCTATGTTTCATGACATGTGCCTCAGAAATGGTCTTCCACTTAAAGTCTAATTTATCCTCTGGCAAATGCCCATTCTTCATATTAGCTTACTATGGTATAAATTATTTTCTTTATTTCAGGTTATTACCCAGAGACAAAAATGTGTTGTTTTTGAATATATTTCAGCTCAACGTCTTCTGTTACATAAAAATAATTTGAATTTACAAGTTTTAGACTAGAATATTAAATGTCAGTATTTTCTATATCTAGATGTATTTTGATGCAAAAAAATACTGAACAATTTTTTTTAATCCATTAAAACTAAATTAACTTCTATGCTGGATAGTAGAAACTGTCAGTGCAATGATTTGGATGCAGATGTTCCAGTTGATTAAAAGTACATCCCACTATGCTATGTTATATTCCAAGTTTGTAAAGTTTAAGACAAAATGAGATTGCGTAGTGCAATTGTGTAATGCCTGTAAGAATTAAGGAAGGATATGAAATAAATTATTATGTTTGTAGAGTACTGTTCCTGCTGCTAAGATAAGATTCTTTAGAACGGGACCAGAAAANAAAAGAAAGCAGTGTGTTCTGTTTTCTTAATACCCACCTTGCTATTTCATGTTGAAACACCAGAGAGAAGGCGCATTGCTTTTCCTCCTTTTGGAATTGACATGCAGATCTTTTTGCTAGCAAGTATTACTACTGCTTATAGTTTCCCATGTTTCTGATGGGCTTCTCTGTAAAGACTTCTGAATTGGTTAGCAGTAGGCTAAATTTACTAGTTGGGCAGAAAAAAATCTGTTTATGCTTTATATCTAAAGGAGTGGGAAGAATTACATGAAGATGCTAAAGAGAATGTAGTGCTGGTAGTTGTGCTTTTTGGTGTTACTTGACTCATATCATTGCTTACTCTTTTTCAGTCTCATGAAGGTGGTGATATTTCACTGTATTAGCACTATAGGTAATCCATTTATTATATAATGCAGTTTGTCTTAAAATTTCTGGATGGTTTTCCTTTTGTGTTTGGGGATTTGAGTGGTGATTTTTGGTTGCTATTGCTATTTTCTTGTTTTGTTTCGGTTTTATTTAGTCTAGTCCTCCTTTTCAAGGAAGGTATAATTAATAGATTAGATTAGATTAGATTAGATTAGAGAATGGCAGAAAAGTCTGAATGTCTCTTTATGAACTGACTAGCAACAATAATCCAAATACCTTACAATGTAGGTTTTAAGACCTCAGTATTTCAAAATGTTAAGCCGAAATGAAGAATGGTAGTGAGGGGTATCTTCAGTAATGAAAATGATGCATCAGCTCCCTGACAGTCCTGTATACTCCTTCTTGCCTGGGATAAAGGTCTGTGTAGTTTCTTTACCACCAAACCAGTTCCAGTATATGCCATCCTCCTGATAAAGCAAATGAATTGAAAATTACTGGTTTTTATTTTGCACATAAAAAGCAATTATTTGGACCAGGAAAATTAGCTAAGCAGACTACTTTTTAAAATTTTGATAAATACCCATCAAGTGCCAACCTTGTCCTTTTCTATAGACATGCAATGTTGTTGTCTTTCATTATCTAAAATTGCAAGATCATATCTGTGATTGTGCAAACTTGACAGAATAATGGAAAACTGTTCAGAACATTATCAAACTGCGTACTACTTGTAATTAAGTACAACATCACTCTAAATCAGAGCTGGTTTCTTTAACATGTACAGTTTTCCCTAAACTAGGATTTTAAAATTTACTTCCAGTCCTGATTCTGGCCCAGATCAGCGGGAGGCAGCATGGCCAAGATATTGTGTTATTCAACATCATATTACTCCATTGCCAGGGGTGGGGAAGATGGACTTTCTCGCTTCTGGGAAGGAGGGGTATCCCTTTCTGGGGTAACAAAGCCTGGCAGGGGAGGGAACCTGTTCTCTCTTTTTGTATACTTCTCTCAACAATATTGTTGCTGTTACTGTTTGTTTTCCTATCTCATTGCTGTTTTCAGTAAATTGTTCTTATCTCAACCCGTGATCTTTGCCTTTTGTGCCTGCAATTCTCTTCTCCAGCCACCTTCAGGGGTGCAGGAGGGTGGAAGAGGGGCTGGAGAAGGGAGAACACCGGGGAGAGGGAGAGAGCGAGCAGAAGTGCGGTTTGGAAGGTCTTAGTGGGGGAACTAGATTGGAGAATACCATTCCTAAACCACAACACTTCCCTATATCTAAGTCTTTATACTTTCCTTTCCTGAAGATTAAGTCACTGATAAACATTTGACAAAATATTGATAATTCATATTCCTCATTTCTCGTTTTTTCTTTGTGTAGCCGAGGAAAAGTTTTTTGGAGTGGGAAGCTGAAGAGGATTTACCCAACTAGGCATGCACAGTCACCGTGAAGATTAATAGTTGTCTATTTTTCAGAACAAGACAAAATTCTAGTAAAAAATTTAACTTTCAGCAACTGACAGAGAAAGTGAAACTTTGGATGTTTCAGTGAAACTTCAAATGTTTACAGATGGCATGTATGGTTAAGAAAAACCAAAAAAACTACAAGAGTCAAACCTAAATACTTCATTTAGCAGACCTTTTGTGGAACCTTTTTCTGTCATTGATTCAGTCTCAGCACCCTGTCTCTCAGGCTATATTTCTCTGAAAGAAATCCGTATGTTGAAGGATGTTAACATTTTTAACCATTCTGTTTTTTTGAGCAACTACAAGAGTACCCAGCAGGTTCTGTCTTTGTCTTCTAAAAATTACTTCCATTTTACTTTATTTGGAGAATCTCTTGCTATCTCTCTTTCACCTCTTTGGTAGATTTGATGCCATCTTTCACAGTCCTTAAAGCCACTGACTCAACAACAGATTAATTTTATCTTTTCCTCCTCTTTCTTTACTCTAACATTTTCCCCTTTATGTTGAACCTCACATGCATTACAACTTGACTTTGATGAATTGAATCTTGTATTTTAAAACAACATTGTATATATTTGTTAACCTTGTGAAAACTTATGATTAAGATTCCTCAGATAAAATTAGTGATTCTAAGTTGAGGTCAAATATGACTGTAACTAACTGTTGTATGTTGACGATGGGTATGAATGAAACCATAACACACATACATCTGTGTATTACCTGATTTTATTCAAAGCATTTCCAGATATCCTGGAATATCACTTATTGAAGTGCATCGTGTGGCTGAAACTCACAAGTGGCCTGATAGTTCAAAACCAGAATGAATCTATTTGTTATCAGGCCAAACATTTTTCTCTTTATGAGATATCAAAGAGAGAGACACATAATGCTTAAAGAATTGCATTGGAATTCAGTACAGTTAAGTGCTGTATCTGCATGTTCCAGAAAAAACACTGGTTATGTTTCCCCCTGCACCAAAAAAGTAGAAAAGATGGATTGTTCAAAACATCATCAAAAAGAAAGTGAAACAGAAACCCGAGAACCATTTGTGGTGAAAACACTGCTATAGATATCTTTCTTTAAAATAATTTTAGGACTAGGATAGCTTGTCCTATCAACCTGATAAGATGTAGTGGTTCAGAATATCAGTGAAGGGAAAAAAAAGGTATAGTTATTTGTCTATTTTTTTCTGATTTTCAATTCCAATAAAAATAGTTGTGATTTGAGATCTCTGAACACTGTTACGTCATTCTTTTTGCCTGAAACATTACTCAGTAAAGCAAGAGAGCTATACAAACAGGCTTCAGATTCCATGTCATTTCATATCAGCTGCAGCTGTATGGAGAGTGCAAACTGGATGTCATCTTCCTTAGACACTCACTTCTCACTCATTCTCAGCAGTGCTGCAGGGAATGCAAGAGCTGCATGTCTCCTTCACAGGTAGACAATGTGAAAGGCAGAGAGGTATAGTTCCTGTGTCTTCTAAATGATCAATAGCTTGGTGATAGTCTTTAAATATTACTCTTTAAAGTACAAGACTACCTTCCCAGCTCTGTTCCATTTTGCATGCTCCAGCACATATATCAAAATAGCTATAAAACATTGTGAAGGTA